>VXBR01005079.1:332367-443467 GCA_013400215.1 Cisticola juncidis
TTCACTTTCCACTATTTATTTTGGTTGCTTCTTTTTAATTTCTTTGCTTTTATTTTGTGAATTTAGGAAAGTAAAAGGGCTACAGTGTCTTTTCCACCAAAGAACAAGTAAGATTAAGTATCACTTCTCAGGAACTGGTATGTTCAGCTAAGGTTAATTCTAAGAGTCACTATGCTATCACTATTACCTCCTCCTTAGAAATTGAAAAGATGGTGTAAGCCTTCTTTAATGCCACCTTTGTAAGAAACAAAGCTTAGCCTGGTATTCTTTGCTTGCCCAACTGCTTATCTAGGTAAGAATTTAGATACGGCATGCAATGCTGGGCTATGCTACACAGACCTAATATCTGAATAAAAATAAAAATAAAAATTTCTTCAGATTAATTTTCTAAATTATTGAGTAAGAGAAGTGGTGACTGGTTTGCATTACATTTTTGGCTATCAGCTAAGGGGTTGAGCAGTTACCTGGAAGCTGAGAAAAGTCAGATAGAACATTCAGGGACTGAGGAGAGTCTGGAAATTCTAACTTCCATTTCCTGGACAGTTGGTTTAACTCTCTAGACTGTTATACACAAGTCTGATGCTTCCTCCAGCTGTACTCTTGGATGAAACTGTCTGTGACTGCTGTACTTTGTGTTGAAATAAATGCTGTCCATGTGTGTTAGGGGAGCCGAGAGACCACTGGTTGAACTGACCTCCCAGAGAAGCTGAGGTTGAAATCCTTGTTTGTAAATCATAAACAGCCTGAAGGGAGAAGCCAGGACAGTGATGCTTCAGGGAACATAAAGCATTTTGGCACCAAATTAAGTTTTCACTAAAATAATAAGCACTCACAAAACAGTAGGTGCCCAGATAAGATTTATATAAACAATTCTAATGAGACCAGTTGCTTAAAATCCTAACTCCATTCAATATCATGTACCCAAAGGTGTTTTTTTTTCCTTGCTTTTTGAAAGCAAATGGATGAAATTCAGGTTTTGGGCTAATGCAATGCACTTCCATGAACAGTATCTACATGATCTCCCTGTAAAACATGAATGTTAAAACAACCAGATAAGTTTGAACACTAGGAATGTAAAATTTATGCTTGGGGTTTTTTTAAAGAATAGTGATTTGCTAATAGCTTGCACTGTTTTTCTAATCTGAAACAATGAAACCCAAAGAAAAGAGAATGATGACTACAGCCAGTGTACAAAAGCATTTAAGAATCTTGTGATACATAAAGGCACCAAATGGAAACACCAGTTTATGTTTTCTATTTATGCCACTACTTCAAGAAATTCCACTTATGTCACTTATACCATGCTGCCTGAATGCCTTAAGGAATTCTCTTCCCAGAGCCATTCTCTTTAAAATTCCAGCTCTTAAAACTATAAAATCAGGTCTGTTTACTTGACTGAAAGACGCAAAGGTGACATTTTTTGAAAATCACATGAATTTTCTTTGCTCTTCCCAGAAAAAAAAAATTTAAAAGTTCAGGTGAAAACAAATACAATATAATTTGAATTACTTATCTGGTTTTAGTTTTCCAAAAAGTGTACCAGTCCAGCATTACAGTTGGCACATATTAAATGGTTTTTCTAGGCAAAAGGTACTTTTTTGTTTGTTTGTTTATTTACATTTGACTTTTGTGTCTGAGTAAAATTGAAACATTGTTATAAAGCTGCTATAACTACCAGTACTGAAAGACAAAAACCTTTTTCCTCTGTTAATTTCTATATTCAACAAATTAGACCATACATTTTCTGTAGAGCAGTGTTTCCTTCTGCATTTAAGTGTAATTTTACATGACTAACTTCAAGTAATTTCTCTGTTTTCCTCTTACTAACTCCATGAGCTCAGTGCCACACAGCAGACATCTTTATTGTGCTGTGCAAAGGTTGCGGCCAACAGAGATTTGTCATGTGCAAAGTTCAGGTATCTGGCATCTTAGCAATTAAAGCTAAGTGGTATTTCTTGCTGCTTCTCTATAATCAGAATGAGTTCAGGCAGAACAGCTTCTTTATAACCTCTCTGATAAGGGCTGGGGTAAACAGGAGGTGCAGCAGTGGCTGGTTTCAGGCTGGCGTTCGTTCGCCCACGGACACCGGTTTTAACCTACATGCGCAATCCTGATAAACGGCCCTGGAGTCAGCACTGCTGATAAGGCTCCTGCTCCCTGGACAAATACTCCACAGGCCTTGCAGCTGAGAAAAACCACTAGGCTATTTGTCAAAGGTATTTTCAGCTAAAAACCTACTACACTGCATTGCATCTGCAGTGTCGACTCTGCCTGGGCACCTCCACATCCATATCACTGAGAGGAAGTAGCAGGAGACGGTGCTGGGAAGGTTTTCAATAGAACTGAATCTGAACCATTTTATCTAGGGAAATTCCACCATGAATTAGACATCACAAGTACTCACCTCATTCTCCACTAGATGATAAAACTAAAAAGAGGGGAAAAAATGTCACAGAGGGAACTATAAACTCTAGCCAGAAAAGTGAGATAACCAGGTGAGCAAGTATATACTCATCAGCAGGTGTTTCAATGCACTCTTGACTAAGTACAGAAAAAAACTCACATTCCACTCCCAGATAATGGTCTCCATGTTACCAGGAACCAGTACAAATTTATTAAAATCTCATTATTATTGTGCTCATTTTTCAGTTGTCAGAGCTGCCACTGTGAAGGTTGCTAATTAACAAGCAAGACCATCATCCTCTAAAAATTACTGGTACTGAAATCTTTCTATTTCCAAAGAATAGGTTCCCTTTAATGTCTTGTGACAGCTGGTGACACAGTGGTGGCTCTGCCCAGTACTGTTTCATGGCTCAGATATGTGCTGATGTATAAGACCATGACAGACCTAACTAAATTTCAGTTTTGTTTTTTGCCACTGCCAGTTTCCTAGCATTATACATGGGCAGGTTCAGTACAAGTTCATTTCTTTCATCTCAGACAGGAAGGAAATAAACAGAAAAAAGAGAGTAACAGCACCTTGGCTCCACCCTTCCAAAAAGACAGACAAGTTTAAAGGGCCAAAAGCAAACTATCTCCTCTTCCAGAATCCATTCCTACCGCAGGAAATTATTTAACATGACTACATGGAACTGGCAGCTAAGAACATTTAATTCCTGAAGGATTTAGGATTTTAATAGGTACACTATATATATGCCACACTGGTTATTTTGGTGAAAAAGCGCCAACATGAATGATAATGCTGTTAGTAATATTGGAATTACTGCTATTTACATTAGAAAGGTATTTCCAAGTCATATCCCCATGTTCTGAAATGTTTTAAAAATGGTTTCAGAAGACAGAGACATTTCTGTGACATTAAAGGGAATAAAAAGCATGCGACTGAGACAGCCAAAGAATGTTTTCAAAAGCTGCATCTTTTGAATTTGGACCACTCAAAATACATTTCTTTTTTATATTTGATATCAGCTTAGAAAAAATGTTATGCAAATTTGCACCATAAACTTTACCCTTCCTTTATATTTTTGATGGATTCTGTGCTATTTTTGCAGTTGAATTTTAGTTTTCCTATTTTCTTACACAGAAAGTAAATTACTTTAACCATTATGGATATATAATGTATCTTTTGTGTTGATTTGTGGTAGTAACAATCCTATAATCCAAACTTTGTACAGGAAAGTTCAGAAATTATGAGAGGTTAAACATTTAAAGATTGATCCCCTTTACTGGCTTGATCATAGAATTGCATAGGAAATTCGGCTGGCAGAGAAATCAGGTTGCTATCTGGTCCAATAATTTCTCAAAACACAGCTGAATTTAAAGTCTGAGTGGGACCCTTAGGGCCACATCCAGATGAATTCTGAATAATCTCTAAGATTGAGGATTTAATAATCTCTCTGGGAAACCTTTGATGCTGCTGAACTCTCTTTTCCATGTAACTGGAATTTCTCTTGTTGCACTTTATCTCCCTCAGTTTTCACTGTTCACCCCTGGGAAGTGTGCAGCTCCACTTCCTCAGAGATGTATCCATAAGGTAGCTGAAGGCAGCAACAAGCCCACTTTGCAGTTCTCTTTTCCTAGGGCTGGACTGAACCAGCTGTCCCACATCACACATCACATGCTCCACAGTCCCAACCCTGTTATCAGCTTTCCTCCAGACTCTCTTCAGTTTGTCAGTTCCTCTCCTGCTTCAGAGCCTCAGTACTTCAGATATAGCTTTGAAAATACTCCATGAAGAGGAATAATATCTTCCCTAGACCTGATGTTGTGATTAAATACAGTTCTTTTAATTAGTCTGACTCCTGGAATTAATATAGGCCAAGACATCTAGTATTTGTTGGATATATTGCATGAACAGAGTGCCCACATGTATAAGGTCAGGGTCATGATATCAATGTGTAAATTTTTTAAGGCAACATATATGTTTTTAGCTCCATAATACCCAATTGTGACAAGCCAGAAGTATTGCATTGTAATTAATATAAATTCCTTAGCAGATATGGACCAATGCTCTCTGTAAGCAAAGAGAAAAATGTGCATGAAATTAAAGTAAGAGAATAGATGATACATATATGTCTGACCCAGAAATAATGAAAAATGTAAGTTAGTGGTTAAAAAAGCCCAGGAAGGTAATGAATGCAATTAAAAGAATTGTGTGGTAATAATGTACAATCATTAGCAATATAGCAGTCTTCAAGATAAACTCAGGATTTTATATTTCTGTATATGCACAGTTTCTAGTGTGAGATAGCAGAGTTACAGCATGTTTACCACACTCAAGGGACAGTCTCCCATGTTTTAAGGTGCTGCTTGGCAGACTGAGCTATCTTCATTTGTTCTGCTTTATCAGTGGATCATTACACTGTTTATCTTCAGCCATTTACTTCCTTAAATTACCATGACTGTGACTTATTTTATTGATTCCAAGGAAAGGTTATGTGAGAAGTCACATGTATTAGCATCATTTCTCTTTAGCCTGTTTTCTGTAGTCCTGTTGGTGAAGTTTGTCTGCAAAAGTTTGGGGTTTCTTTTCCTTTGAAAATTACCAATACATCTTTGCCATTCTTTTGTTTGCAAGGACAATTTCCTCAAGCCACTGTTTTATCAGTTTTCAGAAAACTCTTGAAATGTGGCCCCAGTCCATCTGAGCAAACAGACTAAGTAGCATACATCAATACCACCTCCTATGAGGGAAGAATGAAATAATCAAATACGTCTTTCACAAGCAGCTATGAATTTCTTGCACAGTAAGACTTTCCTAGAACAGGCACACTTAAGAGATGCTCATTATCAAGTCCTCCTCAATTCTGAAGTAGCTGGAAACAAAGGCATAGAAATTGAATCTGCCCACCCCCAAATTGCTTTTAGTTTGATAGAAAATGACTGGCATTGGTTTACATGCTAAGTATCACTTGCTTTTAGTAGTATAGAATTCTTTTCTATTTAGGGTGAAAAAGGTTTTGAGACACAATTTCAACTCAGTTCATGAAGGTGGAGGCCTTGTGAGATGAACTTCTCTTAAGAGAACCATTGGTATCTCAGTGCTGCCCTACTCCTTATTTAACAAGTCAGATTTCCAAACCAGCTCTCAGTATAATTCAACTTTCTGGCTAGGTATTAGAATTGTAAATGAAAATAAATTTATCAGAACTAGGTTGTCTCCAGCTCTGTGATTTCAATGCCATTTATGTGAATATTCTTATTTTAAGGCATATAATGTGATATATAATGTTAAGTTTGATGTGGCAATGTTAAAGAGACCAAACATTACTCTGCTTAACAAAAACTAAAAAAAAAAAGATATCATAAAGAAAAGTGGGCCTTTAAGGTGCAAAGTAGACAGGATTTGTTTGCTTAAGGGAGAAATATGGAAAGACTGTCCAACCCCAAACCCCATTAATTAGCCAACTTTTATGCAACTTCAAAACCTGTGTCAGTGCATTACATATATTTTGGTCATTTTGGACCAAAGATTTCTGTCTCACTCTAAGCATCGAAGCCAAGGAGAAAGGCAGATCAGGACAGAGTTATGAAAAAATTTCAGAAGTTCAGAGCTATTAATTACTATTCATTGAAAATTTAAAGCTGGAAAAAAATCCTAATAATGATATTTTTATTTTATTTAGCAGAAAATATCCCCAGCCTGTTGAAGTTCCTAGAAAGTTCTAGATTTTACAGAAAAAATATGTTTATACTTGTAGTTGATTTTCAACTTTAATAAATGAATTAATTTACTAAAGTAACTGCTCCCAAATTGCTCCAATTGATGTTTTGTTTTGGTTTTTTTTGAGGGGGGTGGGGGGGGGGGGGGAAGTCCCCAAAATGCCAACACTGTTAAAACCCCCTAAATCTTCAAAACAATATTTCTCAGTGAAACAATCTGGTTCCAACTTTTTTCTTCATGTTTTTATTCTTCACACATTTTTGGAATACTAAAATAACCTGGTACTAAGCTTGACTTACAGTCTTGCTATTTTTGAGAATTCACAGCAGATTTTCTCTGTGTCTGTTGACACTGCAGCTGAATGTGCAACTGCAGGGCAGAATGGTCAAAGGAAGCACGAAATGCACTATTTGAAGATGATGTCAGAGTAGGAGAGGAACTAAAGCACGTGCCTCAGGTCCCCCATGCATTTGCACAATCCCTGGTGAAGGCTGTGCAATCACCTCTTTCCTGTTTACCCATGGCAGCCAGTTCAAAGCTACTGTGCTCATAAACTTGCTTATATTCAATATGTATTTATATTCTGATTTCTATTTTGCTGGATGTGCTCCCAGAGGCATATAGTTATTTGATAATGCTATATTTTGTCAATTACTTATTTTTCTGCCTTTTAGGACTTGACTATTCTTGCTACAAAAGATTCCTGATAAGACCTTTTGGAGGTATTGCACATTGTGCAATTCCTGAAGTGGAGGATGGTGGAGATGGACAGACATGGAGAATGATAAGAATTAGGCAAAGCAAACACTTCAGGGCTCAGATCAACAGATAATGCTCAATTTCAGACCACACTGACCTGTTCAGCTGAAAGATCACCCTGACACAGAGCACATGAAAGAAAATGATTCACTTCCACGAACTGCTACGACCATTTGAATGAATGTGACCCTCAAGCTCCTCCTACCTTTTCCAGTTCCATTATCCCACAGAACAAAAAAAAAATTGCAAGGAGAATGAGTAATTTCCATTTTCAATAACACTCCTTTTACATTAGAGAAGTGACAGTGTGGTTTGTCCAATGAAAAATCTAGAAAAACTACTCTGCCATTTCCAGATGAAATGAGGGCAGATTCTTAGAGTTTCACAATAGCAGTATTTGAGAAAGAAGATATTCAGGATTATTGTAGTAAGATATATATAGGAATAAAATTCTCATTAAATACAAAATATTTGTAATCTGTGGTCTTAAAGTATCCATAACAGCATTGCAATATTCCATCCATTCTCAAAAACAGGAAGTGACACAGCAAGCATCAACAATAACTTGATGTAAGGATCTGGAATTCTCCACTTGTAATAAACACAGACCTGCTTTTCCTACACAGATTAAGTATCATTACTTTGTTGCTAATTTACTAATGCACTAAGAAAACATTATAATGTAGCTTCTATTTACTGGAAGCTCTTAATAAAGCTGAAAATATATTGCAATCAAACATAGGAAAGGACAACTCACAAATCTCACCCAAAATCCAGAAAGAAAATGTATACTAAAATTATAAATATTATTACATTTTATCTCTGATGGAGGTAGGTTTTGTAATGGTGTTATAAAGTGTGAATTTCCTTTAATTGATAAGAAAATGAAATGAATTTGACTGTATTTGCTATGTTTTAAACAAAATTGAATTTCATTGTTCCATACATGCAAATATCAAGTAGGGTAAAAGATTTTACTTCACACAAAAAAAAAACATTTGTATCTGAACATTTCAAGGAAAACAGCAGAAGGAAAAAAAACTCTTCAAACCAAGTAAATTTCATATGAAGCCTGTCAAGTAAGAACTGAGTCATGTGCAAGACAGCTGGTGAAAGTAAAAGACTAGACTGATAGATCAGGAGGTTCCTTTCCATGCCATGTCCTTATTTTCAAAAGCATTCATTATCAGTACTGTATTTTCTTCATACAGGAAGACTGAAAATACCTCAACAGAGTATATATGTAGTTTGTAGATGAGGTTTCTTTTATTGAGCTCATATTTATTTCCATATGCCATGGATACAGCAGTAGCAATCTTAGCAGATCATCATCATTTACTATTTAGACCATATTGGCCATCTTAATTGCTGGTCTGAGCACATGAAGGATTTCAAACTGATATGTTCAGCAGCATAAGGGAATTGGAAATTAGTTTCATTTTGTGCACACAGGGGTTGTACATGAGCTGTGGATAATTGCACCTTGGAATTGCATTTATTTTGAAGATGAGCAGCTGCCTCAGTAATTGAAATATGTTCTTAATGTACAAGTGAAACACTTTGTTAACAATACCCAGCAATTCCTTCTTAGTTTAGAACATTCCCAGTTACTGAATAAAGAAATCTATACAGGAAAAAAAGCATTGTTATAAGAATTAATATGGAAATCCATGGGGTAATATTTGGAACCACGTTTGTTCAGTCTTTATTAGGTAACCCTCACAGCACGTCTACATAGAGCACAAGGGGACTCAGTTTTGCACTCAGGAAGTTTAGCTGGTACCAGAAACTTACTGTGTACAAGGTCTGAATGTGTTTTACATGGCTTAGACTGCAAGGAAAAGTAAAGTATTTGAAGCAGAAATCTCCACCTGCCCAGAAATACCACTTTACATCACAGAGAAGGGAAAACTTAGGAGTAGACAGAATGCCGGGAAAAGAGCTTAGCACAAAACCTGGATCGGGAGGTGCAACTTACATAATCTTGGATGTGGCCAAGCCCTGGGTCAGGCAGGAGTGAGTTTCCAAAGAAAAATCATGCTACTGAATACATTCTGTCTTTGAACTTGGGCACTATCATCTTTGCAGTGTTGATCCTACCAGCAAATTCACAGCTGAAAATTTCAATGACAAGCTGACAGGCACATGGATGCCCTTGTGTAAGTCTGCCTGTGCAAGCAGATACCCAAAGTGAAAACACTTTTGCCCTGGGGACTTGAGAATCAAAATCAATCTGGAGCTCAAACAATGAAGAGAGAGACAGACACTGAAAATCTATCTGCCTTTTGCTATCCATGCAGTATTATAACACATGTAATACTTTTCTTGTTTAAATATATGGAGAGAAATCCTCGCTGTAGTGAATTCAGTGGGAGTTCTGCCATGGACTTCAATAAGGACAAAATTTTCTCCCAGGGCTGGTGTGATTTTCAGCCAGTCTTTTTCCCTTTAATACATGTGATGACAAAATCCTGTACTTCCATTCCAAGGATTGATCAGCACCCTGCAGTAATTAAAATTGCTGTAGTATATCATACTTATCCAGTATATTGTCTGAAAGACCATAGTGGAGAAACATTTTTTACTTTATGTGCTATAAATAACTAAAATTTACTAGAAAAACAAAACAAAACAAACCCGAACAGTTTTAAGATATTTTAACTTAAAATCTACTTCTAGATGAATCTCTAAATGGATGAAAATATGTATGCAAGTATTTCAGTACACAGCACACTTCCTCTGCCTATCTGAAGGTTGGATTTGATCATTAAAAAGAGAACTAGTGCTAAAGTTCACACACATATGAACATCTCACATGCTAATATGAAAGAACAGGTTGTGCTGGAAGCATGAAAAGCAAGTGCATGTTGTCATGAACACTGGTGATATTTGTTGGGAAAGGGGAATCCTAATCCATTCTGTTCCAATCAGTCAATGCCAGTGCCAACAAAGAGATGCCAAAAGGCTGGAGAGGGATCACAGGTCAGCAGAGGAGCAGCTGAAGAGCATCACAAAGGAATTCCTGCCACTCCAGCTGGTAAACCTGCTTCTCCAGGGTCTCATTTTAAAGGTCTCTATTAAAATGCACATAGGACAGGAGATGAATAAACAGGAGGAGTTAGAGATGTATAAACAATTGCATGACCTCACTGGCATCACGGAGACACAGTGGGATGGGTCCTGGGACTGGAGTGCTGGAATGGAAGGATACAGGTTCTTCAGGAAGGAGACAGGCAGGGGATGTGAGGAGGGACTGTCACCCTCTATGCCAATGACCAGCTGGAGTGCACAGGGCTCAGCCATGAGCCTCAGATGAGGAGCCAGCCAAGAACTCAGGGGTCAGGATTAAAGGGAAGGCAGGTGAGATGATAGTGGGGGTCTGCTACAGGCCCCCTGAGCAGGAAGAGTGCGTGGACAAGGTACTCAACAGACAGGAGCAGCTTCACATTCACAAACCTTGGCCCTCATGGAGGACTTCAACCACCCCAATCTGTTAGAATGACAGCCAGCAGGGCTTAAGCAATCCAGGGGTTTCCTGAAATTCATTGATGACAAATTCCTTCTCCATGTGACAGAGGAGCCAACAAGGAGAGGTGCTGGACTTCATTCTCACCAACAAGGAGAGTGGGTGAGAAATGTGAAGCTCAAGGACAGCTGGGCTGCAGTGACCAAGAAATGCTCTTAGGGCAGCGAAGTGGGTGTTCAGCAAACTCAGTACCCTGGATTTCAGGAGAGCAGACTTTGGTCTCTTCAGGAAAATGATTTACTCTCATGAGACCCCACCTGGAGTCCTGCATTTAGTTCTGAGGCCCTCAACATCAGATGGACATGGAACTGTTGCAGTGAGTACAGGGGCCACAAAGATGATCACAGGGATGGAGCACCTCTGCTATGGAGACAGAAAGCATTGGGGAAACCTTATTGTGGCCTTCTCTATTCTATACTTGCATTGTATACTATGAGAATGAGGAGGACAAACTTGTCAGCAGGACTTGTTGTGACAGAACAAGGGTTAACAGCTTTGAACTGAAAGACAGAAGGTTTAGATTAGATATAAGGAAGAAACTCATTACTATGAGGGTGGTGAGGCACTGGAACAGGTTGCCCAGATAAGCTGTGGATGCCCTACCCCTGTAAACAATCAAGGTCACAATGGACAGGGCACTGAGCAGCCTGATCCAGCTGAAGATGTCCTTGTTCATTGTAGGGGCATTGAACTAGTTGGAGTTGGAGTTGGACTCTAGAGGTCCCTTGCAACCCAACCTATCCTACAATTCTGTGATCTTTAAGGTCCCTTCCAACACAAACCATTCCATGATCTTATTGTCTGCACTATGATTTCAGATTTCATACAAATGGTCAACGAAAAATATCAGAAAGGAGTTCTAGAAAACTCATTCTGTTTGTAAACAGAGACAAGATGTAAAATATTTAACAAGCTGGATATAATGATTAACATTGCTGTCTAACTTTGTAAGGCTTTTGAGAAAAAGCCAATACTGGACTAACTTAAACCATGGTTCTAAATCTAAAAGATTCTGACCCCTGCTACAGTACGAAATGGAGATGTTCAACATTCCTAATCAGAAAGGCAGATTTTACAGATTATAGACCTGCACTGTGAGATGGAAAAACTTAAGATACCAGAGCCTTTTTCTTTTCTGACTTACACTTTTACGTTTAAATGAAAACTGTGCATAGAGATTCCAGGTAAGACTATATTCCTTAAACATTATGGTCCAGTGCACAGATGCATATAGTGTCCTAAACAAAAAAATATTCTTTTCTTGAGAGAATGGTAAGTTTGACTTTTATTTGAATGTCTAAAATTCACAAATAGTTTAAATAAGATTTTAAGGGAGCATGGTTTAAGACCACTGATGTGCTGTCATATCTGCATAATCCAAAATGTGTACTTGCACAGATACCCAGAGTGTTCATTAAAGTTTGCAAGAGGCTGTGGCTTTTTCTTCACATATAGCTTGTAGGTTTGGGCTCAGAAATTAATTACCTGATATGAACCATAGAAAGGAATAATGTTAAAAACCTGTAAGATTGTTCAGTTTGTCTCTTCAGAGACAATTAGATGATTTAGAAGATTTTGTTTCCATCTCTCAGCTCCTACTAAACAACCAAGCTTTTTGATCTATAGATCTACTAATATAGTATTTGCTATACAAAATGGACTTAATTGAAATTATTATAGTTATAATCTGAAGACGGTTACTACTTTTCCTGTATGATCATTCTATAGCTCTATTAGCCCTACTCCTGCTCTGCCATGCTGAAGAAACAGGAATTTACCCACAGAGTGCTTAAGTTTTAGCTTCCTGCTGAGGTGCTTTTACATTAGTTTTAGTTTAGAATGGGAGGTGAATCTTCCTACCATTCCCACTTAATCCTGCTTTGGTCAGCACTGCCACTCTGCAGCACGCAAATTCTTGGCAATGAAACTGTCTCAAATGCCAGAAGACATCAAGGCCATGTGACACTAGAGCTAGTCTTAAATAATCCTCTCTCCCTTCAAAGCTGTTGACTTGGATATTGGGCACCAGCATCACTCATTTAACTTTGCAGATGTGCTCTGATTGTGCCACAGGAGCTGCTGATGTAGAGGAGTCTCTTGTCCTGCACAGCAGACACAGGTACCAGGGTAAAACTGTGGGGCAGGATTTTCTTAAGCACAACCCATCACTGTGGACCTAAATGATGTTTTAGAAGACAGAGTGATGTGAACTTACCCACAGCCCCATCCATACAAACTGCACAGCAGAGAAACTCAATCTCACCATTAATATGGGTCTGTATCTGCACAGCAGTACCAGTGTGGTATAATCTCATCTGTTTTGGAAGGTCCCTACTAACAGAAATTCTACCTTTTACTTTGTCCCACTATTTAACAACTCTCACTTTGTTCTTTCACCTGTAAAATGGACACATCTGACATCAGGGGCACTCTGCTCTGACACTTACTGTCACTGAAACGTGCAATGTCTATTTTAACAAGAAACAATAAGTACTCAAAGGTGTCCCTGCCATGACAGGATGGTGAAACTTGATGAACTCTAAGTTCCCTTCCAACCCAAATCATTCTATGATTCAATCATGTGCTACTGAAAGTATTTTGTAAAAGTTGTTTCTACCCTCTGCTTTCTGATACATAAGCTGCTGAATTACTGACCAAATTCATATAGGTGATGATGATAACATAGTTTAAAAGATGTGGAGTTGGTAAAATTGAGTCGTGATTCAGATGAACCATCTGAAATGAAATTTTAACTGTGTATTGACTAAATAGGTGCTGTAAATAGATTGAGAATATTTCAATAGTTTCTTAAAGCTACCTGAAAACACTGAAAGTGGCTTCAGACCGTGTGATAAATGTGATGACTCTTCTGGTGAAACTCTCCAGCACATGCACCCTCCTATTTCATTGTGGGTCACCCTGAACTGATCATTCATGTGCTCCTTCCTTCTACAAAAGGAACACAAGTGTATTTCCAAGCATCCTGCTGAATTTGTGGCTGTTCCTGCCACCTCGTGGCAATTGCTCAGCTTAACAGAAACACAAACTAGGAACACAAGGACACACTTTCAAAAGACAAAACAGGAAAACGAGCACAAGCTTTTGTTTTGAGATGACTGTTTGAGTCCATTTGTTTTTTCAAGTTTGTTGACTACTACAAAGAAACAGCAAAACTTTCAGACTGAGTTCAGGAAAAAAAAAAGAGGTGTTATACAGATCTTGTTATATAAATATTTCAGAAGAGACACTGATTTTCCCAGGAAACACGATAGAACAAAATGATTGTTTTTATATCCCTAATTTCTAACTATAAATGATATTGTTTAAACAATTAACCTGGGGTGATCTGGATAAAATGATCCGTTTATTGTGAGATTTATCCTATACAGAGGTGCCTTCATCCTTCATTTTCAGAACACTGAAATGTCATTAATGTCTGCTGTCGCCACTCACTCAGAACCCTATGTTAACCTACATCTTCCCTTTCAAAGCTATTTATTTAAAAGACAAACATAAATGCTGTGACAAGGAACACTGCAGTGCCTTTTAGAAAAGCAAATATATTGCAAATATATTGTATATTTTATATACAATTAAAAATGTTTCTGGCAATCAGGAATCACTCATGTATTTGTAGGTTTGCACAAGAATCAAGCTGAGAGGGATGGAACTGAGGTGTGGAGTGTTTCCCCTCCTCATATACTTCAGCATGTCATAAACTAACCCAATCCCATAGGTGACAGCTGCAAAGTACTTCCTTATGACAGACTGTCCTTCCTAAAAACAAGGAAGTGTAATTTATCTATTTTATAAAGAATTTTGATTTTAATATTCAGAAATAATCTTAGCAAACTAAGGACAGATCCCAGAATAGTTCTGGGGATTTAAAAGTAGGATATTGGTGTCGTTAATTCTTCTCTCCCTACATGGAATGAAAGCAGTAATGATCATAGTTCTCTATGAAGGTCAGGTCCTGCAAATGCAATTCATTCCAGTCAGCACACAGAAACAGCTCCATGAATGTTCAGCTATTCAGCCACCCCAGAAGGAATCATAAAGGAGAAGATTAAGACCTAAAACCTTTCCTATTTCTGCACTGGGGAGATACTCTCATCCTTCTGTAGTTTGTACCTCCTGCCTTCCTTGAACACAGGTGGTCACCTGATTTTGGTTTTTTTTTCCTGCACTTGAATTCAGTAAGACTCAGTCTCAAAACAAAACTCTAACAGAAGAGAAGATGCTGATAACTCCTCTCCTCCTTTTATATGGTATCCTACAGATTGCAACTTTTATCTGCCATTTTTCTATTGCTCAAATCAAAGCAAACATATTTACCACGTACAAAGAACAATTTAAGAAGTCTGCAGATTACTTTTGGTGTTTAGACTGGGTGAGGAATGCCCACATTACCCAAAACCCATCCTTTGGGTACTATTTTTCAGTATGCCCCTCAGTTTCTACAACAAATAATAACTTTGCCTTATGTTCCCTGCCCTCAAAACTAGTTTTCCTAGATGTTGGAAGTTAGCTGGAATGGTGATCAGATATTATCTGAGTTCAACAATGTGCTCACTCACACAGCACTATGTTCCACATCCTGGCAGCCAGCTGGCAGCAGAGCTCCATTTATGATATTCTGAAGAAAACTTTTATTTCCTTTGTGCTACACCTCATCCACCTGTGAGCACAGAAGACTTTTTTACTTTTAGGTTTTCATTAGCTATTTTAAAGTAAAAACAGAGCAGAATTTTCCTGATAAGAAAACATTTTTGAGAAGACACGTGTATTTTGGAACACATCTTGTTCAGTAGTCTGATATAGACAACGAACAACCTGAGGTTCACTTTTGGGGTTTTGTCTTAGTCAAGATTTGTTAAGAGAGTAAAGCCTCAAATGACAAAATTATTTTTCAATTGTATTTTATTTTTGTCAGTGAAATATAAAAAATACTTACTAGAGTTTGTTAACCTTCCATACTGGATAAAACAGCAAAAATATTTAATGAGTTCCTCACAATGAAGACAAGGAAGGAAAATATTTGGAATAACAACAACACAAAATTTTTAAAGTTCAAGAACGTGAAAAAGATTAAAAACTCAGAGTTAGCTGTATTACTTTCACAGTACACAATGCTGGGAAAACCCCCCTAGATCTAGTACTAATCAATGTGGATTGCGTAGTTTCAGCAACATTTTAAAACATCTGCAATTACAATGTAAACACTGAGTAGGTTTTCCAAATTTGCTGAAGTATTTGATAAGGATGTTCCCTGATATTGCAACACTTATTTCTGCTTTGGGCTATTACATAATTCCTGATTGCTTCCAATGACCTATAGTGTCATATTTGAGCCATGTCTTCATGACTCAAATATTGAAGGATCTAATTTCTGAGATCTGGCAGTGTTTTACACATACTTGACACTTTCCAATGTGAATATCAAGCCTGGGGAAAAAAAAATAAAAAACATACAATGCCTGAGCAAAATGTATCAAACACCATCCTCACCCCTCCTCCTTTGTCAGAAAAGATATATTCCTTCACTAGTTCTAATTAAATAAATTTCAAATAAATTTTGGAACAAACTCATAACCAGCAAAAAAAGTTCTCTTTTCCATTTAGAAAAAGGCAAGAAAGCTCCAGCATCCTGTCATCTCTGACAGATTGTCTGGTTTTAACTTCTGTTTTGCCTTGCCCCCCACACCCCCATCCTACATCCCAGCACAACCTCAGGCAAGCAGGACATGCTGTGTTCCATGAGTACCTGTCCATGGTTAAGGCACTCTGCAGGGAAATGGTACACATTTTTAAAACTAGCTCAAGCTGCAAGAATACATTTCTGAGTGCTCTAACCAGAGGCTCATTGTTTACAGCTGCCATCACCACTGTAACTTAAGCAGGAAAAAATGTAGGTGTTTCTACCTTTAAAAAAGCAGTGGTAGCACTCTGCCTTTGACTGACTTCAGCCTCAATCACCAGGAAAAACATAACCATACCCAACAGCCTC
This sequence comes from Cisticola juncidis, assembly GCA_013400215.1. Taxonomy (NCBI): domain Eukaryota; kingdom Metazoa; phylum Chordata; class Aves; order Passeriformes; family Cisticolidae; genus Cisticola; species Cisticola juncidis. The sequence continues at coordinate 348,784 of VXBR01005079.1, forward strand.
TTGTAGTATTTTGTACACAGAAGTTCTAGACTGTTCCTTATCTAGTAACTGAGGCTTCTGAATTGTCCAGTCTTAGCCAATATTGTCACAAATAGAGAATGCTAACACAATACAGAACCTTGGGTTCTAGGTTTCAATCTGAGGTTTCAATCTTGCAAGAATGTAACTTCTTTAAAAGATCTGGTTTTATCTTCCTTCTCTAAATATGCTAATAAAGCCCATCCTTACCCAACTCTGCCTAATTAGACTATGTATGTAAAAGTTTATCATTTGACACCAAGCAAAAGTAACATAGATAAACTGGACATTTTATCCAGAAACATGAAAGTGAAGTTCTATCAATGACAGACCTGTATAACCTTGTTCTGATTAGCTCTTACAAATGCTTCACCCTGAAAAATATGATGGGTCTACCTGCAAAATCAAATTAAAGAGGTCCTGTAAATTTTAGGGTTAGTCCAAGTAGCTACAATATCACTTTGACCGTATATTATACAGACTTTGATAGCTGTCTTTGGGGATTACTGCATCCCTAAGTATTGCAAACCCAGCTTTTCTCTTTCTTAACTTTGCAAAGTGTAACAGTGGTGCAGCAATTCTGACATTTTGGAAAAATCAAGGGCAAAAACTGAAGATAAATCCTTAGAAATTATTATACACAGCTGAAGTCCTTTAGAGTGCAATCAGTAACAGTCATACCATCATGTTGATAGTTTTAGAAAAACACTTCATATCAAGTTTTCTTGTTGTAAGCACCTCATCTTACACCATTTATAAAATGACCCCAAATAAAATTAAAAAGCAACACTGCCTCTAAGCCCCTAGAAAAAAAGAAAAATAAAATCGGACATACATGCGAAAACAAGTGGGGCAGCACCTCGCACTCTGTTAAGATGTACTTTTCTCAGCCTAGAGAATTTATTTTTGCTAACCGGACAGAGTAAGAGCTCTCGAATCCTCTCCAGGCAGCTCCAGGAACTTCTATGACCCACAGGCGCTTTTTTCAAAGCGCAAGTGACATCTGAAATACACGACACCTGCAACGTGCAAACGCAAAGGAAAAGCGGCAACAAGCAGGAACGCGAACAAACAAACACAGCACGACTCCAGAAGGAGAGGGAACCAGGCCGCGGTGCCCGCGGGGAGGCGGGACCGGGACTCGAACCGGCGCTCCCGCCCCTCACCCCGGGGCTCTCATAAGCCCCGCGCCGGAGCCGCCAAAGTCCCGGCCCNCCGCTGGGCGCTGCCGCCCGCGGGCAGTGCGGCGGCTGTGGCGGCGGCTGCGGTTTATAAAGGGCGCTGGGTCCTGCTCTTCCCTCTCCCTTGGCGGCCGCAGCCTCTGCCCGTGCTCGCCTGCCCGTGCCCGCCTCCTCTCAGGTGAGTGCGGGGTCAGACAGCGCCGGTCAGAGCACCTGCTTCGGAGCAGCTCGACCTGTATCTTGTGTCCTGAATTTGGTTGCATTTAAAAGTCCTTTTGTTGTGGCAGGAGTTGTCTTTAAGTTAGTGGTTTATGACAGAAGTATGCGTTTTGATGGCTGAGGAGTTGCAAGCAAATACAAGTGTCTGAGCACTCCTGCTTAGAAAGTAGGTGGTAGGTGCTGTGTGGTGTTCTCCGAGTGGTTTGCTTTTTTGAGCTTCCGTGAAGAAAGAATAGTCACACCGTGTTTTCGGGAGGGTGGATTCCGTTTAGTAATTTTGTTTTTTGTAATCTTAAGATTGTAGTTCAGCTAAGTATGAGGAGCTTTCCCAGGGTATGTTTATCAGGCAGGAGAATTTAGAGGGTCAGAGAATGATTTGTGTTGGAAGGAACTTCAAAGTTCATCCAGTTTTACCTCCCCTGCCATGGGCAGGGACATCTTCTACTGGACCAGGTTGCTCGGAGTCATCCAGCCTGGCCTTGGACACTTCCAGGGCATGCACAGCTTCTCTGCACAGCCTGTTCCTGTGCTTCACCACCTTCACAAAAAAGTATTTCTTTGTAATATCTGAAACCTCCTCCCTTTCAGTTTAAGACATTCCCCTCTTTCCTATTGCTCCATGCCCTTGTAGAAGGTCCCTTTCCAGCCCCTTTAGGCATTTTAAGGTCCTATTAGGTCTCTTTTTCAGGCTGAACAACCCAGCTGCCTTAGCCTGTCTCCATAGGAGAGATGCCCCATCATTTCTGTAGCCTCTCCTGAGCTTGCTCCAGCAGGTCCAGGTCCTCCCTGTGCTGGGCCCCCAGAGCTGGATACAGCCCTGCAGCTGGGTCTCAGTAGGGCAGGGCAGAGGGGCAGAATTCACCCCTGGACCTCCTGCCCACGCTGCTTTTGATGCAGTTCAGGTTGCATTTGGCTTCCTGAACTGTGAGTGTGCAGTGCTGACTCATGTTGAGCTTCTTGTCAACTAATACCCCAAAGACTTTATCCTCAGGGCTGTTCTCAGTAAGAGTAGTACTACAAGAATTTAGTTTATGTGGATTTTTCTAACAATTTTTCTACCGTCTTTCCTCATAGAGAGATACAGAGTTGCTAATTACTGGGCTGTGTTTCCTTTGGAAGACGTGTTACGAATGAATAAGCCTTACGAGGGAGAAAGGTGAGTAAAAAGCAAAAGGACATCTTGTAAACTGTAGTAATGTGGCTGTGTCAGTGTGATGCTATTACTCAGGCTGTGATAACATTAAGAATTAATAAACAAATTGTTTTATTTTATTATGTGTTAGTGGAAATAGGGCACAGTTTCAGTGAAGGGGGAAAAAAAGGGAGCAGCATTTCGGTCAGACCCCTTCCACAGTTTAAGTCTCGTAGTGATTAATTGTTTCTTCCAAGCAGACAGAACCAATTCCTTAAGGCTGTTTTCTCTGATTGAAAGCACCCAGATTTTCACTTTCTGTTACAGGGGAAGGTGGAAAAAAGGGACCTTGTTGAAGCAGGAATTGGTCAGATCTGGGTTTGATACTTCTTTTACTGGGAGGGGTATTTTTTGGTGTTTAGTGGTTTTGGTTTTTTGGGGTTTTTTTTGTTGGTTTTAGAAGTTATACATCCTTCTGCCATACTGCTTTACAGTAGCAATGCTCATTTATATTAGGATGTGGGTGGTGTTTTGTTGTGGTTTTTTTTTTTTTTTTGTGAACTAGAATGTTAGGGATAAATATTTTTTCTGAAGACAGGTTGTGTATTCAGTAGCTACTTTATGTATGCTTGTGATGAAAACTATCATGACAGTTTCACTGAAGATTTTTTGCAGGTCAAAATCTTGTAGTTGAAACTGAAATTTTAAGTTCCAGCTTTACATAAAAATTCATAAATCAGGTTATCTTTGTCCAGAGTATCCTTGAGTATTTATCCACTGTCTTTGCATTTGATGTTATCTACCATTATCTGCCTCAAATTACTTTGTTAGAACAGCAGTTCATTTCATGGAATTGTTTGATTAAATTATGGTCATAGACAGCCTTTTTAAACAATATGAAGTCACAGATTCACTGAATCGTTGACACATGGATTGAACTGGAAGTTGAGCTTCAAGACTGGATTCTAGATTGGAAGTGAATGTTTTGAAGATATTTAAACTGTCAGAATTAGTATGTTGAGACCATACAAAACACAGCTGGCATGGTTGTTTCTTGATGGGCAGTGCAGAAATGTTGCACATGGCTGATAATGTCAGGATGTCCTTGCAATTATGAGAACCTTAAATATGCTGTTGGTACATTTGTACAGAGTAAACAGTAGAGCATGGAGCTATAAATTGTTGGTGATTTGAAGAAGTGATTTAGACAGAAAAACCAGGGTGAGTAGGGAATGAGTCCTTGGTCCTTTGCATATTAACAGAAAAGAGAAACAGACTGGAATACTTTGATGTTATTGTGGAAGCAACATTTTGGTTAAAAACTAATCTCAAGTGATAAAACCGGTCTGTAGCCATGTGAGTGAATACAGAGATACTTTTTTTTCATGTTATCAGAGCACGTCTTTAGTAAGAGAATTGTGTGGAGTATATCCCAGTTGCCTAAAACATGACATTCTTATATGTTTAATACATGTTTTAGCCAGAATTCTAATAATGTGCTTTTAAAACAAATGTCATGTAAGGAATTAGTTGCCAAAAAAAAAGCAGAAAATTATCAAGATGATCATACTCCTTTTCTTTGCAGACAGGATGGAATCCCTGACTCCTTCACCAGACTCAGTAGATAAGAAATTGAAGATAACTCATGTAGAATGTCACCCTGAGTGCTTGGTTATAGTGTTCCAGGCTCAATGCAACACAGGGTGTGAGCTTGACTATTACATACTACAAAATGAAATACAGCGTGTGTTCAAAGTAAAAAATGATGTCTGTGTTGGTGGATCTTGCTTGGTGGAAGACACAGAAGGAGAATGGTACAGAGGAAGAGTTCTAAGCAAGAAAGGAAATATCTGTGAGGTTTTTCTCATAGACACTGGGCACGTGTTGGCTGTTGATGAAACACATCTTGCTGCTGCGTGCGATGAGTTGTTTCAGCTGCCTCCAAAGGCGATTTTGGGTGTTTTTGCAAGCATACTTCCTCTTGGAGAAAAATGGGGTCCAAAAGCTGTTAACTATTTTTCATCTCTAGTAGGATTACAAATCACAGGTCATGTGAAGGCTGTTACACCCTATCAGCTGTTCATTCTAGAAGTGCCTAAGATTATTACTGATGTTCTTGAACTGCAGCTGGGTAAATTTATTGATGGAGATTCATTTTGTCTTGTTGTAGAAACTTTAAGAGCATTGCCCGAAGGAATGCTTTGTAAGAGAATGCCACAACTGTTGAAACAGAAATACCCATTCAGGGAGTTGCTTACCTTAAACAATTCTGAGAAACCAACAGATTTTTGGCACATTCCAGATCAACTTTTTCCATGTCTACCTGTTGGCAGTAAAGAAAATGTAAAAATAACTGCTGCAATAAGCCCAAATAAATTTTATTGTCAGATACAGAAATGGCAGAAGGAGCTGGAAAGTTTGACAGGAGCTATGCGTTTGTACTATGAAGCTCTTGTTGGAGAAAATACCACATCTTGTGATACTTTAGGGCTGCTCTGTGCTGCCAAGAGGCAAAGTGGACAGTGGCATAGAGGAGTGATAAAACAACTTCTCTCTGACCATGTGGAGGTCTGGTTTATGGATTTTGGCATTATTGAAGCTGTGCCACCTAGTTGTGTTCGGAAACTGAAAGCTGAATTCATGACATTACCAATGATTTCATTTCCATGTGCGCTGTCTTGTTTTGGTAGTCAGGATGAAACAGTAATAAAATTACAGCTCAAGGAATTTACACAAGCCTTAATAGGACAAACCTCTGTGTGTGTCCATGTTGATTTATATAAAAACACTGAACGCTTGTATTACATAACACTGCAGAAACAAAATCTTAGAATTAATGCTGAGCATCCAGAAAACCAGAATGAGACAGCTGCACCTTGTGTCTCGCTTTCGGAAACAAAAAACAAACGTATTGCACTAAACCACAAACTAAGTCCTGAAAGAAGCAATTCATCTAAAAATTACTCTGGAGACAAAGATACAAAAATCTGCTTACCTGAATCGGACATTTCTTTCTCCAGCCACTGCAAGACAGAAGAGATGCAAATGAACTCTTTTTATGGAGCTTTTGTAGTACATGTCGTAAATCCATCTGACTTTTGGATTCAAACGTGTAGATACCAGAATGAGTTTCAGGAGCTGATGAAAAACATCGCCTGCACATATGGTCAGTGCAAAGATGATGAGATGGTCCTTAAAAATCCAAAACCTGGGCTGCTGTGCTGTGCCTGGTATAGCAGGGATGGGTGTTATTACCGGGCTGTTGTCACTAAAGTGTTTCGTGTTAGCATTATGGTTTACTTTTTGGATTTTGGAAATACAGATACAATATCTTGTCACTATGTGAAAACACTGCTTCCCCAGTTTTCTGATTTACCAGCTTTAGCTATGTGTTGTTCCCTTGGTTGCACATTTCCTGTTGATGGTGTGTGGGTTAAAAAAGAAACTGATTTCTTTAAAAACTTGGTGTTGAACAAACCACTGCTGCTTCACGTCATTGGAAAGCAAAACAACAAGTACATTGTTAACGTGCAGTGTCATACTGGTGTCCTGCAAGGAAACGTTGCTGCATGTATGGTTCAAGCTGGTTATGCTGAATATCGGCTAAAGCCACCAGATTCTGTTCGAAGGGCAGCAAAAAAGCAGCATGATGGGAAACAGCTCAAATGTAAAAAAGAAAAAATCAATGCAGAGAACACCAGTAATATTTGCAAAAATAAGGTATCTGGAAATGGAGACATATTTCAGAAGGAAAGATTAGTAAATGTGTCGCCAGGGCCAAGAGAATCTTCTGTGCCATCTTGTTCAGAAGAAGGTGCTGTCTCTAAAATGCATAAATCGGTATGTGAGGAAAAATCAGTTTATAAAGGGCTTGTGTTTAAACCAGGAGCTGTTTATGAAGTGGTGTGTTCTTGCATTTTTTCCCCAGCAGATTTTTCATGTCAGCTGCAAAGCAAATTGCCAGAGCTACATAACTTAATGGGACAAATTCAGACTTACTATAAAGATCATACCAGTCCCTACAAATCTGGACAGGTTGCTTGTGTTGTTAAATGTGCCAAAGATGGGAAGTGGTACAGAGCAACTGTTGTGCAGCAGGTATCCACAAATGAGGTTGATGTGGTTTTTGTAGACTATGGTTATCGGGAAAGAGTTTCACTTGAAGATGTTCAGGGTATTATTCCAGATTTCCTAACTCTAGAGAGTCAAGCATTTCGGTGTGGACTTAAAAATATAGTCATACAGTCTGACTCACCGAATTGGTCTGAAGAAGTGCACAGACAATTTGAAGACTTCATTTCTTCTTCTGGAGGACCACTGACTTGCACCATTTATGCTCTTGTTCTTGTGAGCCCCAACTGTTTTTGCAATGTAGTTGACTTACAGACCCCACTTACCAGTGTAGAGGAATTCCTCAGAGAACGTGGTCTCACCCAGTCTGAATGTGTTGGATGGAGAAACCTTTCGTCTTTGGGTTCGCTGTACAGTTTTTGCTATTCATCTTTTAATATAAAAATTGGAAGTGAGGAGGAGGTTTATATAACTCACATAAATAGTCCTTCCAAATTCTATTGTCAGCTTAATCGAAACACTGAAACTCTTGAGGCACTGATGAAGAAGGTTAATGACATAAGTAAAATGTCAAGTAATGCAAATTATCATAGCAATACACGATTATGTATAGCCAGATATCTAGAAGATGGTCTCTTTTACAGAGCTTTGGCTTTTCCTGTGCAATCAACATCCTTTCTGTGTGTTGACTATGTGGATTTTGGAAATAAGAGTATGGTGGAGCGAGACCAGTTGATGCCTATTCCAGATTCTGCCACTGACCTACTATTCACACCCATGCAAGCTATTAAATTCTATCTGTCAGATCTTTGGGGGGCAGAATTCCCAGCAAGAATTACTACGTGGTTTGTAAAAACATTCCTTGGTAAACTGCTGAAGGCTGTAATTTTATCCAGAGAATCAGATGGAAAGATTGTTGTGGAGTTGTATGATGGACAGCTCAAAGTAAGTCAGAAAATTAAAGAAAAGGTATTAGAAGAGTTGGCACAGGAAAGCTGTACAGACCAATTTAGAAGTAATGAAGGAGGGATATGTCACATGAAAGATGACAAAGAGATTGATAAAGTAAGTGTTAAAGATCCTGAGATACTTAAATTGAAAACTGAAGTGAAATGCCAAGTCTGTGCTGAGTATTGCCAGGCAGATTCTGGTGAGAATTGTGGAGATGAAGAGCAAACTGCATGTAGCACACCAAAGTTGTGCAGTGGATTCTCAAAACAGGAGGCTTTACAGGACAGCAAACAGCAAGGTTTTAGGAATACTTTCAGTGCTCTTCTGGAGAATGGAGAGCAGCATTGGATTGGACAACCTGCTTCTCACTCACTCTCTTATTCTGCTTTACGTTCAAAGGAAATAACTGTAAATGCTCTTTCTGAATCTCAGAATGAAAGACCAAATTGTACAGGTCAACAAGAAAGGAGTAATAAAAATATACCTACATTAATCAGTCTTCCTCAGCGTGATATCCAGGTGAACACCGAAGTAGCAGGTTATATTTCTCATATGAATAGTCCATCAAGTTTCTATATTCACTTTGCAGAGGATGAAAACTTAATCATAAAACTAGCAGACGATTTAAATGAAAGCTTGGAGAATAGAGGTTGGGAAAATTGCCTAAATGAGCTCATGGTAGGGGATCTCATTGTTGCAGAGCACGACGCTGATTGTTTTTACTATAGAGCAGTTATTAAAACTCTGAAATCAGGAAACTCCTATGAGGTAGAATTTATTGACTATGGTAATGCTGCAGTTGTAAGTTCGTCAAAAATCTGCAGGATTCCGGAAAAGTTCTTAGCTCTGCCAAGGTTTAGTGTTCATTGTTTCCTTAGCAGCGTAAAAAGTTTTCCTGGTGAAAACTGGACTAAAGAAAGCGCTGCTTATTTTGCAAGAACAGTAAGTGACAAGCCAGTAGCTTGCAAGTTCTTACAGCAACATGGAGAAAAATGGGAAATAGATGTAATTTGTGATGGAGAGTCTTTGTCTAACAGCCTTTTGCAGAAAATAGATAGCATAATGTTGAAAAGCACACGGGTAGTTGCTTTGGAAAATAAGCCTAAACAAAATGGTAATCACCGAAAGTCTAGGAATAGATCAGGTGGCCAAAATAAAACCAAGGCTGCTGCGATGAAAAATACTTCTGTGAAACCCTTAAGTGTTCTTCATCAGGTTTTAAATTTTGGACAACTAGAAGCAGCAGAAGTAGTTAATATTTCAAAGAGTGGAGAATTTTATGTACAATTAGTTAAAAATCTGCAAATACTACATGAGTTAAATGTAATGCTTGACAAAGAAGCACAAAGAAGTGATTTGCTTAGAGTGGATGACATTGAACAGGGACTGGAATGCATTACACAATCTGAAAAGAACTTAAAATGGTATCGATCAAAAGTGATAAAGAAATTTGTCAGGCAAAAGTTAATGCTAGTTTTTTTCATGGATTATGGCACGTGTGAGATGGTGTCCTTAAACAATGCCAGGATGCTCAATGATGGCACTAAAAGTATTCCCAAACAAGCCATTTTTTGTAGGTGGAATTGTTTTAAAAACTTGAAGAAGACTCATTTAAACCATGTGGTAAATGCACTCCTGGACTGTGAAATAAGGATCTTGTTTTTGAGATATTTGAAATCATTTGATGTCTGGGAGGTAGATATTTTAATAGGAAAAGTTACACTTCAGGAGTATTTGAACCATCTCTTAACTAATTGTCAGACAGTTGGTGAACCAGAAAAATCTAGTAATACAAACTGTAAGGAGTTTGATACGTCAGTCAAGATAAATCCAGTTATGTGGATGCTGCTGCGTAGTGGCAGAACATATCCTGGGTGTGCAACTGCAGTTACTGATCCTTCAAACTTCAGCATCCAGTTTGAAATCTTCTTTGATTGCATGCAAAACTTGTCCTTGCTGCTCTCTGACCTTCCTGACAACTTGCCTGCTCTGCCAGAGGAACGTGTGACACCTGGTGCTAGCTGCTTGATCGAGTTTGGGCAGAAAGCAGAGTGGTACAGGGCAGAAATCAGTGAAGTAACAAGTCAGTCTGTTGTTCTTACATTTATTGATTATGGCTTTCTGAGGACCATCCCTTATTCTGATATCCATAGACTTAAACTTGTTCCAGAAAGTCTGTTACACTTGCCACGCTTGGCACACTCTTGCTCTTTGCATGATACAGTTCCTAGCAAGGGGCAACACTGGAGTGAGGAAGCTATACTTGTGTTTCAGAAGCTTCTTCATAAACCAGGTCTGATATTTAATTTTATCCACTACGGCTCTGACATGAAGTTAGAGGTGGATGTTCTGTGTGAGGACAGCAATCTATCTGATGCCCTAATTGCTGCAGGCCATGCAGTCTCCTCTCATGGTAGCTGCTGTCCCATTCCAGTTGACAGACTCCAATCAGAAAAAAGAATTGCAAGTGAAGTAGCCAGATTCTAGTTATTATGCTTCCCTCTGTGAACCAGAATATAATTATGATGAAAATTCTGATTTTGCTGACACAAGTTGGGCAGAGAGAAACAAAAAAGCTTCTTGAAGCACAGCATTAGCTATAAAAAGATTTCAAAGAAGGGAGTGCGATAAAGTGGCTGCTGGAATGCCATTAAGAAAGGATCTGGGTTTACAACACTGAAAGGAAAGAAAACCTACAAAAGATGGACAGTACTGTGGGAATGTTGCGATTTTTTTCAGCATTATGATGACAAGAAAAGTAAAGTTGTCATAAAACAGAGTAAATCTGCTACCAGAACCACTGGCTGAGACTTGTGATTCTGATGTTCTACAGTTTGGAAAGACAGTGTGCGAAGCTACTGTCAAAGAATTAGTTGAATCAGTAGGCTGCAGTTAGAAAAGCACTACTTCAAAACAAAAAAAACCAAAGAACCTTTTGTTGGAATGCCCTCAAAGTTTTTGTATGTATGTATATAATCTTTATTTGCAGTAACATCTGATTTACAACAGTGATGTCTCCATGTTTTGGATGTTCAGAAATCAAAGATGCCAGACATACTCTTTCCTTTGTTTCTGATTCCAGAATTTCCATGTGAGAAAAGTTTTAGCGTTTACTGGATCTGGATCTAGATCCTTACTTATGGGAGAGACACGAATTAAGTTCTTTTCAATTAGCTCTTGATATACAGATGCCATTGCCTCTTCTGAAGATTCTCTTGGTATCTGAGTTGCATCATTTTGGGATTTTTCATTCTGCCAAGTGTGTGTGGTCTACTGATACCTCTCCTTCATCTTCTCTCCATTTGCTAGAGTGAAGAGAGGGAGTTTTCTCCAGGTGCTTAGTCAATACACTGTAAAGTCAAAGTATTGTTTGTATCTTAAAGGGAAACATTCAGAACCTTTTCTCCTTTGTGGGAGGAGGAAATTTCAGAACTGAGAAGTGATAGTAATACTGTGTATCTTAGAAGGTTTTTTTTCAGTATCTAGTCTGAAATGGTATGAATTTGTGAACTGTTTTTCTGATTTATGTATTTTATTTTTTTCCCTCACCTCCTTCCTGAGTTGTTTGGACAAAGATAAAGTTTGAAGAGTCCTGAAGCCATGAGGGGTTTTCTTTGTATGCTCTGTGATAGTTTGAATTTTAATGAGAAAGTGAATACAAACCTAATGATAGACAACATATCTAATGCATCTCTGGAACATATATATGTTAACAACATATATATCCCCTTTGCCCTCCTGCCGCTTGCCACCCCTCCCTTTCGCATTACAATGTATTTAATTCTTGTGAAAATCTGAAAGCTTTATCTGGAAAACAGATTTTTTTTTTTTTTCAGTAAGAGAGACGTGTCTGGGAAAGTCAAATAAATAAGAGGTGAGACAATGCCAACTGATCTTTACAAGGCTCACTCTGCTGGTGAATTATTCTTGAGGTTACAATATTTTCATTGTACAACTGAAAAATGCCCATTACTAATAAATCAGAAAATACATAAGATCAAGTTTCTCAAGTAAACACTATTTAAAATATCAGTAGTGTTATGTTAATATAGTGATTAGAAAAAAGTGGTGGGCATTGTAACCATTTGTGATTGTTTTCTTTATATTGCACTGTTTCTTTATATTTCAGAATTTCAGCTTTTTCCTGCTTAAAATTGTAAGCTTACCTGGCACATTCTTTGTCAGTAGTTGGACATACTGCTGGCTCTAAGTGTAAAACACAAAGGTTGTATTGTGCAACGTTACTCATGTTGAGTGATGACTTTTACACTTGCTGTGCTGGTTCATTGTAGTGCCACGCAGAAGCACTGACACTTACGTGTTAATTAACACTGATTCTAACTTCTGGCTGTCTTTCAGTTGGAAAAGTAGGATCTTGGGCATCTGCTCTTTTTAAAAATCATTTGGATACCCTAAATACAGACATGTTGTCTACAGTAATACACAACTTGCATGTTTTAAGTTAGGGGGTTTTTTTGCTAATGTACATTGTGCTTTAACTTGTATGTGGTTGTAGAATATTGCTTCTCTAATGTTACAAAATGGAGCCTAGAAATGATGTATGAATAATAAAAAAATAAACAGCTGTGTGTACTGTTTTTTATGTTCTGCAATTTGCAAATGTTAGATTTATTTGCAAGAATTTGTGTTTTGTTTTCAACTTGTAATGAGACTAACTCGTGATAGTAATTCCTTTACTGAAGGTCTGATACTCAAAATGCTTCAAGTAAAAATCAGATAATTGAAAGCATTTCAGTATTATACTGCATATATGTAAATATAAAGAATGTCTTTTTGCCACTGTTGGTGCAAATTCTCAGAAGTGCATTACAAGGATGTGTTAAGATCATTAGATTAAGTTGCTGGGAGATCTTGCTGTGTATTTTATGCGCAGTCTTCTTTCTCTGGTGTGTACCTCTGCTGTTACAACACTTTTCTTGTAAGAAGGAGAATCTGTACCCAGAACCCAGTTGGAAGAAGTTGTCAATTATCTAGAATGTAGGACTTCAGGTGTGTTTTCCTATTTGTTTTAGAGTGAGCACAATGCTGAGCAAATGCAGTACTCTGTGTAGTAGTAAATTTTTTGCTAAAATTTAATTTGAAAGTAGTGTTTATCTCTTTTTGGTATTTTTGTATTTATTTATACTGTATCATTGATGAATGTGATTATTTTTAATCCATAAAAGTGATAGAGAACCAGTTTCATTTGTTCAGAATTCAAATTGTTCATGTGTATACTGCCTTTTTGTCATGAATAAAATAAATTAATAAAATGCTTCTGTGTAACTTTCCCTGTCCAAGACATTCTAAAGTTTTCTGTGACCTTTGCTCTTGATGAATGCACTGGAAAACATCTGAAGCTACATCAGTATGTGTTACGTGAGACTTCCAAGAGGAAGAACCTCTTGCTGATTTTGCTGAACATTTCTGGCTAATTTAGGAGTAACTTCGCACTACCTCCAGAGGAAATGTGGTCACACTTGAGCCACCAGAAATTGTGGGCCTGAGAGTTGAAGACAAGATCATTGAGGATTCATGCAGGAAGAAAGGCAAAGAAGGAAAAGGCTTCACTGGGGGTAGGAGATGGGTAGTTCAGGTGCTTTTGAAGGGCTGACTAGTTATTGAATGTTTGTGTGGGTCAGGCAATATAGAAGTGTAAGCTTTCAGGCAGAAACTGAGGCTCCAGTCCTAAACTAGTGTGTTAAGATTAGCTTCCAGTAAAACTTTAGGAAATTAAGTGGGAGTGTAGTGTTGGAAGAAGAGCTCCAAGAAGCTAACAGATTATCATCTGTTTCGTAAAGGCAAATTAAAGGACGGAAAAGAGCCTTTGACAGTGCTTTTAATTACCCATTAATTACTAATTAATTACCAGTCTGCAGAGGACTGCATGTACGTGCTTGAGGGTGTTGTGTTAGCTGCAGACCGAGGGCGGGGGACAAGTTTCACTCTTCACAGACAACTGCTCTTCCTGCCCTTTGCTACCCCTGTGCCTGATCTTTGCCCACACTCCTCCCAAATAAACAGCCCATCCCAAATGTAATAGATGTGAATCAGTACACTCAGGGTCCATAGACAACACAATAGCTAAGGGCTAATCTGAGCCATAGTGTTGATCAAGGCTGGACTCAAACGAGGTTTGGAAAAAACTTTGCTATTACTGCAATTCAGATACAACTATGAGTCAATTAACTCACTCCATAAGTAGTGGAAAGCCCAGGACCCACTGAGGCTGCGTGCCAGGATCTCCTCTTGAGTAGGGACACCTCTCATGGTTACTCCTTGAAGCTGAGAGATTGCTTCCTGCAGCAGATTCTCAGTAAATTAATAATAGCTAGCTAAACTTTGGAGCCTTAGCTATGTGATACAAAGGGTTGATTGTGCACATGCAGTCCTTTAGACATAAACCATTTACCAAGGCTGAGATCAGGGCTGGATATGCTTTCTGAGAGGGCGTTGGAAGGTAGGGGGAGTCCTTTCTGAGGCTCATGACTCAACAGGAGGGTCTCCTTGTCAATTTTGTCTGATCCTGACCTCTTGTGCAGTAAATAATCAAGTGTATCATACCATCAGATTTTGTTAAACCACTCCTAAATTATCAAATGTTTTTATCAGAAAACATTTTGCTGCTTTTTTCTTACAAGTGCATCACTCTATCTGTGATAAGGAAGCAATGGAGTATTTGCCCATGAAGTTTGCACATTATACCAAGTTGTAAGAGTTCTTAAGGACCACAGGCAGCAACCCAGAGGGAGAGGCTGGAGAAATGGGTCAATAGAAACAATGAAGTGTAACAGGAACAAATGGCCATAAATGAAAGGTTTAGGTTGGAAAAAATGACAGTCAAGTGTTGCAGAGAGGTAGCACAGTCTCCATCCTTGCTACTTACCATCACCCAACTGGATTAAGCTCTGAGAAACCTGGTCTGATCACATAGCTGCCCCAGTTCAGAGTAGGAGGTTACCTAAGGGAACTCTAGAGGTACCTCTTCACTTGAATTTCCCTATTACTGCTGCAGCTACTCTTCGTATCTTAAGGACATCCCAAAGCCTTGCTTTAACTACTCAAAAGGGATCGCAGTACTTCTTCCCTGGCAGATTATGTTTTTTCCCACTTACACACAATTCCTGTGTAGATACTGCAGAGTGTATATGCTACATGGAGGTACAAGAAGAGGGCAGAAAAGACTTCTTCCTCAGAAGGCCAAGGAGTTGTCTCTGGATCCCTTCTGAGTAGTCCTGGGAAACAGGGATTCCCCAAAAAACCCAGCCCTGATAATGTATAAAGCTTTACCGGTTAATTTGAGAGTGGGAATAGCAGAGACTGAGAAAGCTGCTCCAGTTACAGCTGGGAATAACTTTTAGCACCCAGTGCAGGGCAGGAAACACTTGACATGAGAAAAGTTTGTGATATCAGCTTAACTGCTCTTACTGCCCCAGGAGGTGTGTGTATGGTGACAGTGTCCTTAAAGGCACACAGAGATGTGCTCCTGCTCTTGCCTTGTGTGGGAGGTGGATTGTTCTGATGGATCCTGGGAGCTGCCCTGCAGCTGCTGGCCCTGTGTGCCCAGGGGTTGCTCCTGGTGCACCTGCAGGGACCACTCTGGCCTTAAATATCCCTGTAAATGAAGATCTGTCTGGTTATGTTCTGAGAAAAGGTGAAACCTGGAGCAGAGTGTCCAGCTCTCTGCTCTTCAGCACAGGAAATACAGACCTGTTGGAGCAGGTCCAGAGGGGGCCATGAAGATGCTCAGAGGGCTGTGACACCTCTCTTGTGGAGACAGGCTAAGAGAGCTGGGCTTCAGTTTGGATAAGGCAAGGCTAAATGGGAACTTTCTAGCAGACTTCCAGTACTAAAGCATTGAAATGATGAAGCTGAGGAGAAATATTTTAGCAGGGCCTGTTGCAGTAGGGCAGGTTTTGACTAAGGTAAGAGTAAATACAAGGAAAAGGTTTATTGCAGTGGGGGTGGTGAAACACTGGCACAGTTTGCTCACACAGGTGGGAGATGCCCCATCCCTGGAAATATTTAAGCAACCTAAATCGAGTTGGAGACATTCCTGCAGGGAGATTGGACTGGATGAGCCTTGAAGTTCTCATGATGATTAGGCAGAGTAGGAGAAAAAGGTTGGAGATGCTATTTTAGGGGACATCTGATGTAAGAAACTGTTTGGTGGCAAATTCCTGCTGCCTGCACAGAAATAGATGCTGTATTTGCAGGCTGGTTATTCAAAAGCACCTAAAAACGCACATTTCCATTAATTGAGCCCACTAAATTTCTATATCTCAATTGTTTACACACAGTTTAAAATCTCATCATTTTTTTAATTTCTCTTCAAGAATCAATTTTTCCATCATAATAAACATTGTGTAACAAAATCATGGAAATATTTAGTCAGCTCTGAATTGACTTTAGGGACAGCTATCTTGATTCCTGCAGTTTTAATAAGAAAGTTTCTAGGGCTACTGTGTTTAGATCTGTATAATGAAGGAATTAAAATGGTGATTGCAGCATAATTTTTAGTGAGCAGTAAACATTAGGAATCCTACTGGGTGACCCTGAAATATAATTAGGCCTAGTTCTGTGAAATTATTTTTCTGTGAATATAAAGAAATGGAATAAAAGTAGGGTTTAAATGGGTTTAATATTCTTTTTATTTTTGTACTTTAAAGGAATACCAAGGTGTTAAGAGGGAAAACACTATTTGACAGACTTTGATTCTGATTAATTCTTTAGTGTTTAATCACCTTGATTTCATAGGAGTTTGAACTTAACGCATAATATATGATCAAGCCCTTTAATTATGTTCATTTTCTTTTAAGCCATGGAGCCATTGATCTCTAATCTGACATTCCATATAACATGGAATTTCACTTACTTTTGCATTAAGCCAATATTCCCCCTTCTGCCTCCAAGGGTTCAGGCCTTCATCTCTCATTTCCCACCTTTAAGCTAAAAGCTTGGTACTCACCCCCTTGAAGCTGTTTTACTGTACTAAAAGGTATTAAAGAGCTGTGATATGACTCTCTAGCCACAGGAGTCAAGCCTAGTAACCAGACAATTTCTTGTGCAGGGGAAAACCTATGCTCCAGTTTCTCCTCAAAGGAATTCATAAGCATTTTCATATGAAAAACTCATTGATGAAACAACTCGGGGTGCAGATAATAGGAGTTTCATAATCCTGTCATGTTCACTGCATTTTGCATCCTTTATTTCCCCTAATTAATCTTGGATCCTTTTCAGCAAAGCAGGACACCTTCATCAAGAGAGATGAAATGGCTGATAGCTCTTGGATTAAACCACACACCTTAAAGAAATGGAAAACAAAACTAAGAAAAGGGAAAGACCAACTTTGGTCTGAAATAGAGAATTTACTTCACATTTTCTTCACTTGGATTGACTGTAACAGTCTGCTTCATGGTAGAATGTATCCTCATTTTCTATTTTAAAGGATGAAGCATAGTCAAGTATGAGGCAAATTAAGCTTCAGTCTTATAAGGATCTACAGGGCTGTGAATGAGTGCATGGAAGAGCCTCCCTGCTGCCTGAGTTGGCTAAAGAGGGGTGATCTCTCAGGGGTCTCTCAGGGGCCTCTCAGGTGCCTCCAGTGTTTCTGTTTGGCTGATTTAAGCATTTCTCCCTTTGTACTCATGAGTCACTAAGAGCGTATCCCAAAACATCTGCCCTGTGCCATGGGCTGTGGAGTCCACTCTGGTAGCCAGATGGAAACGTTAAGTGAGACTTACTAGGCCTTACTTTGTGCCTAATGAGATGTAATACCTGAAAAAAGTTTATGGCACTAGATCCAGAAAAGAGCTTGTACAGTATCTAACATTTGGGTTTTGTGTCCCAGGCATGGAAAGCTTTTGGGAATATGAAGGCTTCCTGTAGTCTGTATTGGGGAAAGTCTGATCTCTCAGTGTAGGATTTAAAACAGTCTACATATTGGCCATAGAAAAACACAAGGATGAGAATGTGTTTAAAGTTTTGCACCCTTCCAGAATAAGGTGTGGAGCGAAAGTAGGGACATCTGTCTGTGCAGTCTTTTCCTGACCTGCACATCTGAAAAAAGCTCATGCAACACAGTGAGCAGTTGTTCATAAAACACATCCACCAATTAAAAAGATAATGCCCACTTTTCATACAGTGTGTGCTGTTTTCATCACTTCCTCAGCTGTTGTGAGCTCCAAGAACAAATTCCTACTAAACCCATGGCCAGAACATGGGGAAAGTGCCTGCGGACTGACATTTTATGAAAGAACAGTTTCCCTTCTTTCCGAAGTTGTGCAGCAGTGCAGCAAGGCATTTGGGATTCCTTGTGCAAAAGAGGAAAGGATATGCTTTGGTAGCCTAGCTGCTAAGGTATGTGCTCTAAATGCTTGCTTAGAGAAGCTTGCTGTTAATTACTTTGTCTACAGCAGAGCAGTTCCAAGAGCAGTGAATGAAAGGGTTACTTATGCCTTTATGGGTGGAAGATATGTTTTTGGACACTGCCAAGCTGAAAACATCCATTATTTTCTAGGTGAATGATTTAACTGTTAAACTGCTGATTAGTGTTTGCTACCCTCTTCTCTGTCAATTCTTAAAAATGAAAAATAGGTTAAGAGCACAAGCCCATGTTTTATGCAAAGCTTTCTCTCAGAGAAGCCTTTTCATAATTAGGGAGCTCTGCGGGGCAGAAGGAACATCTGCTTTAGGGTGCCTATCCCCTAAGTGATGTCAGGTAAAGAAAGCCCATGCTGGGATTCCAGCTGGGTGTGTGAGGGAGCACTGAGCTGGTGAGACTGAAGTAGTTCAGGGCATGCTTGAGAGTACAGTTCCTGGTGCCTGGGGAACTGGAAAATCAGACAGGGAGGCACCTTGTAATTGCAGGTGCCTGTACATACAGCAGTTGTTGAACAAGTTTGAACCTGGACAATACAATTCTGTTTAATGCTTGCTATAAGATTTCATTACATTTAGTCCATGCAATCTGATTAATGCAGTTAGTTTTCTTCAGGAATATTTTAATGTATTTTTAAAATAGAACTTATTGGTGGTGGGATTTTTTTCCACCAAAAATTGATACTTTCTCATATGAGGATGGGTTAGGAGGATAGAGTTAGGGACCACTTTTTGGCAATGTGGACACACACAGGGTCAAGGGAGGGATACCTGCGGTGTGTAAAAAGCAAAAATCCTCTTGGCATCATAACAACCCCATACAACAGTACAAGCTGGGAGCTGGCTGGCTGGAAAGCAGCTTTGCAGCAAAAAGGGAGGTGTATCTAAAATCAGATGTTTGTGCTTCTGATGGACAGTGGGTTGAATGTATGTGAACAGTGTTCCTGTGTGCTGAGAACATCTACCCACAGACTGGGCTGGGTTTAATCAGTCTTCAGCTGCCTAAACTGAAGGTAAAGAGAGAACAACAGGGGTGTGCACTAGAAGAACAATGGACACAACTTGAAGCAAGGAAAGTCTCAGACAGATGAAAGAAAACAATTATTCCCAATGGGACCAGATAAGCACTGACACAGTTTATCTGGAGAGGCTATGGCTTTTCCATTTCTTGGAAATACAAACCCTTGAATGAACGTGGCCCTGGACAACCTGTCCTGGTTTTGAAGTTGCCCCTGCTTTGAGCACAGGTTGCTGTCACAGGTTACTCTGGCACTTTGAGCAGGGGTCCCACCCAATGGCCTTGAGATGTCCAGTGCAGTTATCTTTGCTAACTATTATTTTCTTGGATTAGGCACCATGTCTTGTGCACAGACCTGAACTAGTTTTAGGTGATTCAGTTTGGGAGCAGGTGGTTTCTCTGCAGTAACTAAGCTTGTGCCATTTGGGCAACTGGATTAGTGCTCAGTACCAGACTTGATGTCATATTCAGGCCAGCTGCTTCACATCTATACAGAGATACAGAGTGCAGACATACTGAGCTACCTCCCATGCCACTCCCCAGGAACAAACATCCTTTACCTAGCCCTAACAGGGAACCATCATTATGTGGTTGAACAATGTCAGACAATATACTACAATACCAAAAAGCCCTTTTCCTAGCGTAATTTTTTTTCAAATTTACACATCTGGTGTAATGGCTTTTTCCCAGTACATGCCTTCCACAGATCTATATGACTAAGAGAGTAAATAAGGCTGAGCTAGAAGGGTTTGTTAATAAAGTGGCTTATTTTGACAATGACTGTTCCATTCAGACAGTAAGAATTTACAGAAGTTTTTTTCCCTTCACTGCTACTCCTACACTCCCAAGTATTTTTCAACAAGGAGGTTTTCAATTTAAGGGAATGGACACTCACCTAATGTATTTCCTTGATACTAATAACCCTAATTTTTGAGTAGGTCATTTTTGTAGGATACCTTTCAACATATCTAGATCTAGATCTTGATCTAGATACAATGAAATCTTTTTAGTAAGCTTTCACTTTGTAACCTTTCAAGAGAATTAAATCAGTTTGAAAAAGAAAACCTTGTTGAATTTAGTAAGCCTATTAATGATGGTAAGGGTTAGATGCTTACAAAGAAAAATTACATTTACTGTATTTCAAAAAGGTTTTACTGTATGAAGAATAATATGCTATATATAACTAGAAGTAATGAGAGGAAATTAAAAATAATTTAAACTTCCTGAAAACGAGTTCTATTAGACTGTAGAATAAGTTCCCAGGGGAAACTGTGGAAGGCTCATTATATGGCTTATTTAAAGCTAGATTAGATGAAATGCCTGGAGGGAGCAAGCTTGGGCTGTTTCCTGTAAGGTTGAAGGAGATTACCTCAGAGATATTTTTTCCTTGTGAAATATTTTGCTCTGTGATGTGGTCTTGGTAAGTCTTGTACATTTGTATGTGGGATTGTTCTGTAGGTACTCCTCTTTCTACAATACTTCCGTGTGATTTTAAAAACTAACTTTTTTTCCCTGTTGTAGGAGTTTATAGGTCTTCTTACTGACACATATCACACTGAGTGTGAGTAAAACCATTTTTTTTTAATACAACATCAGGAATAACTCTACCAAGGTAGAAGTGTGTGGATACTTCCTTAATTTTTCTTTTAGAGTTAGAAATTTGCTGTTAATGTGGTTGTCTTTATAACCTTGACTCTGCATATCCGTGAGTGGTCTGAAAGTTGTGATTGTGATGCCCTGTCCTGTCCACAGGGATACAGCCCCTGGTGAGCCCAGCGTGTGTTTTGTGTGCTGGGGTGACCTCAGGCCATCACCGGGGCTGAGCCACAGTTCCCACTGGTACATGAGGGAGGTTACTGTGAAGCTGCTCTGTAAAAGACCAGATATATCTGTGTTATCACCCTCTGTGTCAGTGACTGTGTAGCAATTCCATATCGAGGGGAAAAGCCCCAAAGTGAAAGGATGTGAAGGAAGGATGTGAATGCACAGGCATTACTGGGAGGCTGTCTGGTTTTGTCACCTGCTATTCTGGCAGGAGCAGGACTGTACAGTTCAAAGGCATTCTCTGTCCATTTTCCATGTGTATACTCTTCAACATTATTATTTTTTTTTGTAATTCCTAATTTAATCTTCATTTTAAACTCATAAGTAATATATGATCTGAACTTTCCTTATTTGTGTTTTTTTACTTACATGAAAGGAGATAGTTTCTACTACAGTGGCTTTAGAAAAGATTTTGTAATAAACAAAAGAATTTGCTGGTCTTTATAGTACTCTGTTGGATTTTTTTGGCAAATACTTCATCGGGTGGAAACTCTCAAAATAACTAAAGAACCAGTGTGGCTTATAAATTTACAATTCTACAGTGTGAATCTGCAGTATTTGCTCCAACAAGTTATGATTTGATAGCTGATGCTAAAGAGAGTGTAGACACTCATTTAATTTTGGATCATTAGATCCAAAGCTGTCCTGGTGTTTATGGCACGCTATTTTTTTGTCCCTGTCAGAACCAATGAACAGTTGTACTAGTGATTGGTTTAGCTGACCAGAGATGCTCAAAACAGAAGATTAATGATGAAGAGCTCGACCATGCACAAAATGTTTCAAGGGGAAATTAAATTTTAGTTTGAAATATACTTATGAAAAATTTGCATTAATGTTACCATATATTTGCAATACTTTCATAAAGAAAAACACTTGTAGTTTATAGTACATCTAAACAATTTGTAATTATTTATTTTATTTTATTTTTTACTTGGGATGATTTTTTTGGCCAGTAGGTATGCAAGTTCAGTTCCTGTAATACAAAAATATCTTCATTACCAGAGACTACATTGTCATCCACTGTAATCATAATGCTTGGCACATGCACAAACAAATTTCCTTAAAATTGTGATTAAATCTCCCCACTTCCAGTGATACCGCTTGATGAATTTTCTAATTATACTGGGTTTGCATAGCAAGGTTTGGTAGTGGGTGGACTACAAGGGTGGCTTCTGTGAGAATCTTCTAGAAATTCCCCCCTGTGCAGCAGAGCCAATGTCAGCCAGCTCCAAGAGGGACTCACTGCTGGCCAAGGCTGGGCCCGTCAGGAATTATGGCAACCCTGACAGAGTTCAGGGGGAAAAGGTTTTTACACAGGAGCCAGGAGAGGAGTGAGAATAGGTGAGAGCAACAGCCCTGCAGACCCAGAGTCAGAGCAGAAGGAGGGGCAGGAGCTGCTCCAGTCCCAGGAGCTGAGATTCCCCTGGAGCCCCTGGTGCAGCCCCTGGTGCAGCCCCTGGTGCAGCCCCTGGTGCAGCCCCTGGTGCAGCTGTGCCCTGCAGCCCATGGAGGCCCATGGGGGAGCAGAGATCCACCTGCAGCTATGGANCCCGCGGCAGCTATGGAGCACCCCACAACAGAGCAGGGGGATGCCCAGAGGAAGCTGTGACCCTGTGCTGGAGCAGGCTTCTGGCAGGACCTGTGACTCTGGGGGGGACCCATGCTGGAAAAGCCTGTCCCTAAAGGACTGCATCCTATGGGCGGTGCAGACCCATGCTGGAATAGTCTGTGCAGAGTCCATGGGAATGACTCATGTTGGAGAAGTCCCTAGGGGACTGTATCCTGTGGGAGGGACCCCACACTGGAGCAAATTTCTAACTCTAAAAGACTGTGAGGAGTCCTCCCCTGAGGAGAGCAGCAGCAGAGACAATGTGTGATGAACCGACCACAGCCCCCGTTCCTCATCCCCCTGTGAAAGAAGTTGAGGATGGAGTAGAGGGAAGGTGTTTAAAAGCTTGGTTTCATTTCTCATTATCCTCCTTTGATTTGATTTGTAATAAATTCAGTAAATTTCCCCAAGTCAAGTCTGTTTTGCCCATGATGGACACTGCTGAGGGATCTCTCCCTGCCCTTGTCTCAGGCTATGAGTCTGTCATTATAATTTCTCTCCCCTGCCCAACTGAGGAGGGCAGTGACAGGAGGGCTTTGTGGGAACATGGGACCCCACCAGAGTCAACCCACCAAGCTTCATTTGAACAACTGTCTTCTTCTAATTACTGTTTTCTTTAGATTTTTCTTTTAGCTCATATGTTGTCCCATTCCTTATATCGAAATCTGCCATGAAATTTTTAGTTTCTGACAGAAGATACTTGCAGAGTTTTTCATTTTAAATTGCTCGCTACACTTTTAAAATTTTCTCCACATTTTTATCTACCAGCTTGGGCCACTTTGGTATTGTGTGTTTTAAAACTGTGTGATCATAACAAAATACTGGCAAAAATGGGGTATTAATCTGTGCAAAATTACAGACCTGGGAGGTACAGATGAATAGTGTTGTATACTCACTATATTAGTCCTATTGTTTCTATTACCCGTTTTTGCCCACTATTTAATGGTAACAACCAAATTTGAAGCAATGGTTTGAATGGGTAAGAAAAAAGATTAAAATATTGACCAGGCAGCAAAATGTTTCTATTTCATAAGATAAATCTGGCCACCAGGTGGAGACTTTGCTTTATTTCCTAAACCAAAGCTGCAAAAGAAGATATCAGCCTAAGAAGCCATTTGCACAAAAATAAAATAATCCCATTTATTTTCCAGGTCTTCCTGTAGATAATTCTTGCAATGAAAAGTTTTCCAAGCTGATCTGAGGAGGCTAAGCCTTAATTCTTTGAAAAAAAAAAAAAAAAAAGAGACGCATGGAGTATAAGATGTAGCAATATATTGCTGAATTGTTTCATGAAATAATGGAATTTGCCAAAGTTAAATACGTTCTATCTGCTTGATTCTTCTTTTTAAGTGGCAGGGAATTGACCAATCTTGAATTATTGTCATTAAAAATGACCTAGTTATAAAAACTCTTTGGCCTTTAGAATTTGTAGCAGTTTTAAATAACATTTATCTTTGTGTAGCATAGTTAATAACAAAGACATAATTGCATGCTTTTCTGTAAGTGGAAGTCCCTAAATGCAAATACTAATAGACAGTGTCATCTATAACAATCTGCAAATTTATGGAGGAAATTGGTTTTCCAGGCTAGCTATTTATTAATATGGAGGAGAGTAATATTAAATTGGAACTCCACCATATTTCTTTACATTCTTATACAATGAAAAGACTTCAGAAAGAGATGAGGACCCATTGCCCTGTAACTAATCTGTCTGCAGAGGGTTTCAGTAATGGGGCAGGAACATAAAGCAGTTTTTCCTTTCTGATCAGCAACAATAATATTTTCCAGCTACAGACTAGTTGGAAAAGGGGGATATGTAAGTAAATCTGAGTGATGAGTTGGAAGTGAATAAAAGAAATAAAAGGCTGATACCATGAATCAGATGATTTTGTGCAGGAGTGTGTCCCAAAAAGAAAAAAAAAAAAAAAAGAGTAACAGAGCATGACAGAGCAATGAAAGCTGCAGTCAGGTAAGGAATGAGGCTGGTGGCAGCTAGAAAGGTCTCAGGGATTTCAGCACTATTCTGCTACCCTGTACTTTACTGTGCTTAGTTTATTCCCTGGTTTTCATCCTGAAGACCTTTGGGCAAAAGAGAAGATGCCAACCCTGTTGCTGCTTTTGGCATATTCCATCAGCAGATACATGTGAGAAATGCTTGTTTGAAGAAAAGAACAATGGGAATTAAAGCCTAAGCCAGGGCTGGTGGCATCTGCTTTGGGCCTGGGGATAAGCACAGTATTTGTTGCAGTGAGAAGGAGCTGTGGAATGAAAAGAGATGATCTTGTAGAAAAATTGTTATTATTTAAGAAAAAAGGAAAATTAAATCTAAATAAATAAATAAGTACTAGAAATACTGTTATAAAGATCCCAAAGGACTTTTAGGTTCAAGTGGTGCACAGGAGTTGAACAGTTGAGGAATTTTCTACAAATTTGGATTTGCTCTAGATTTGTTATGGAACTTGAAGGTTCTTGTAAAGCTGTGAGGGTACCCAGTGAGTTCTGCTGGGGTTACTGCAGCATCTAAATGTGCTTCTAGACCACACTCATCCCTCGTGTGCTGTGAAAAGATTCAGGGTGCCTTAGGCAAGCACCTGGTCTGGATGGGCTTTCAGTCTTCAGTACAGAACTATTTTTTCCCCTATTATCAACATCTATCTTCTGTTTTGCTCTTGAGATAGAGAACAAATTTTGGAAAGGTGTTTCATCTTCATTTGAAGTCATCACATTAATTCATTCATCACAGCTAATTGACCATTTGTCATTACAAATATGGATCTTTAGTTTTATTATGAATTTGCCTTTCTTTGTCTTCCAGACATTGGTGGTGTTTGGTGCTCCTCAGTTTGTCTTTCTAGGGAGTGCATTATGAATCATTCACAAATTATTCACAAAGACTAAAAAGAAGAGTCCCCTAATTTATGCTAAAACTGTGCTTTAGTGCTGTTTGTGCACAAGGGATATGTGGCACTCTGAGGGCAGGTTCTCCTGGAGTGGACCTTTTATTCCATATTGACACGTAGTTCCATGTAGTTAAAGGAGGAGAATCTAGCACTCAAAATAAAATCTGGGAACTGCCTGATGTCCCTGATTTGTGAAAATCAGACAGCTCATTGGGTGCACTGCTGTGTGCTCACATCTGTAAGATTCATCCTCATTCTATGATGGTGCAATCCACAGTTCTTCAAGGTGAGATTTTAATTATGTTACTCAATTATAAAAGAGATCTCAATTATAAAAGAGAATTTTTACATAATCTGCAGGTTTAAATGTGTCCCTTAATATTTTCCTTTCTTTTTGAATTTGTACTATTTTCTTCTATGCATTTCAGAGCAAAAGACTTTCAGCAGGTTCTTTAAAGGGCAGTGAGGTTGGTAGAGCTTATTTAGTGACTGGCAATTATGCATAAGCCAATGAATAGCATTAATTGCAGCAAAATATTAAGCCCTTTATTGAGGTTTTTTTTTAAATACAGTTTTGTGATTTGTTGAAATAAATCAGACTAACATAGACAGTCATGGACATTATTTGCATTTGATCAATTCATGTGCTGGCCTAAGCTGCTGAACTATTCAGTCTGAAGGTTTTCACTATTGTCCTTGTTCCTGTAGATATCACAGAGGAGAAGATTAAGAGCATTATAACTTTAACATAAAACTCAGCAGCAATATAATAGGAAAAGATAGTCTACATACAACAAAAGGAAAATTTGCACGGGCTTACTTTTATCCAAACATTTGACCTCCAGCTTAGATGGCTTATAAAGGAGGAAGAAAAACTTGTACCCATTTGTCCTGTTGCAATAATCTGAAAGTTAACACATTGAGAAATAATTTCTCCCTAACTCTGAACTGGATGTGATTTGGTTTTTTTTTTTAATTAAAATCTGTTATTTCTCATTCCAGCCCTCTGATGGCCAGCCTACTGTCCTGTTGAAAAATAATAATGTTCTGCATTTATTCAGCATTCCTTACTGAAATATCTAGAAATCTGCTTTTCTGATATATCAGTTGTTTCATTGTTCAGATCTTCCACTGTCTCTTTCTGTAAGCAGCACTGAGTTTGAACTGTCTTCAGAGCACTTGACAGCTCTGTCTCTGGTTGTATCTTGGATCCTGTGTTCTGTCAAGTCCCCTTGACCTGGCTTTTTAAACCTCCCTGAGGTTCAAACACTCGTTTTGCTGGTAACATCCTCACAGTAGTTTGTGATTTTATCACGCCGTCCTTCAGGAGAAAGAACATTTAGAATTTCAGTTTTTGACATATATACTAGAGCTGAGTCCATAGCAATATAAACTAAAGGAATTCTTAAATCTGAATCCCTCTAAAAGTCTCAAAGCACAGACATATGTCATTTCAAGTTGTTAGAATTTAGCTTTATCTGGTTGTGATTTATTGCACAGTGCTGAATACAGAGTTGATGGTTGTGGAAATCACTTTTGGCTGTGCAGATCTTGCCACTGGAAGGTTAGAGGCAACTAAGGAGAAAGGGGGATTGAAGGCATCACTTTTTGTACATTTATTGTCTTCAGTATTGTTAATTTAAAGAAAAGTTTCAGTTCCAAAAGGATGGCTCACAACTTTATGTAAATCCTTATATTCAAATAATGGTACTGCTTGATTCAAGTGGTGCATTAAGTAAAGAAAGTTCTGCAGGAGTCCAGCAAAAAGTTCACAGGTGGCAACTTTCCAGTCATCCTCCCCACCCACAAAATTGGATCTGCAGGGATTTGAATGTGCTCACCTCATTTCATTCTCTGTTTATTGTAATGATGAATTTTATATTTCTTATTCTGACAAAACAATCAAACAGAATGGGAATGACATATTTAAGGCTGGTTATAGTAGCATTTAGGGTGGTATAAAAAAAGTGAGTTGGTCCGGCCACTAAATCATTCTAATAAAGAACAGCATTGCTTATTTTTATTTTATAGTCTCCTGAACAATAACAACAGTAGTTTCTCCACTATTTTCTTTTTCAGTGAAAGCAAATGTTCTGGAGAATAAGATGGGAAAAACATCAGAAATATTGAAATTATTGTGCTAGTATTCAAAACAATGATTTGCATGTCACTGCTATATAAAAAATGCTTCCTCCTTTTTTTTTTTTTTTTTTTTTTTTNTTAGATATAAAACAGCTATCAAGTAAACAGGAAAGGAAAACTGTCTTTTTCTGAGTGGTTTCATTTCCAGTGTTTCTTCAGCTTCCCCTCAAGGGTCAGACTCAATAAACAGCTGTGCACTATGTGTGAATAAAATCAACGTTGCAGAACCGCATAGCACACCAACAGAAAAAGGTTTTAATTCTTTTCTTTTTCAGTGTAACTGGGACACTTATGAGTTTAACTTTTCTTATTCCAGTATTTACTCTTGGTACTTCCACCAAGGAAGAATTCAAAACAAGAAACAGCTGGAGCCTTTTCTTTACACTTCACCTGCTATTCACATCAATAACCCTCCAAAACACAAATGTACTGGCAAGTCACACACAATTTTCACTGCACCCACTTTCGTGTGGAGAACAAAAGTAGCTTCATCATCTCACTCAGGATAATAAGTATTAGAAATCTGCATGACACCATTTTCTGGGGAAACTTATTTCCTGTGTTATGGGACAAAACCTGACTCACACATAAAGAATATTCTTATTTATATTTTAAAAAAAGATACATATATGTTCTTCATTTGTGTTAGTGGTTTTTTTTTTTTTTTTTTCCTTTGGTCATGAAGAACAAGATACAACTGTTAATAGGCAGGAGACACAAACAACATCATTTATGTATGCAGAGAGTGTGTTGTTTATGAACCTCTTCTTCCTCAATGATTGTAAAACACCTGGAGAGAGGTGCTGGACTGCACCACCCTTGGCTGACATGGTCTGCAGTGAGCAGTTGTGGAGGAGAGTTTGGGTCTGTGGCAAGTTTTGCTAGCAGATGTAATAAAAGTTTTGGCTGTATAACAGTCTGTATGGGCTCTAGCATTGCTTCCCAGGCAGTTGCCTGAGGAGGCCTTGCTGGTGGGGGCAAGGACACAGAGGTGGATGGGCAATGGAGTGGTACAAATCCTCACAGATTTACTCTGGGAGTCCTGAGAGTTTCAGAGGAGATTCCTTCATTCATTCTGTGCCAGGCTGGCCTGCAAACATGGACTGAATCAGTCTTCCTGGGTTACCAAATTAATCTTCCAGCTCTTCTAAATCATCCAGAGAAATGGGAACTGTTCTGCACTGATATTGCTGATGTACTCACAATGGCACAAGAAAAGTCTTCTCTCCTTCCTACTCCTTCCTATAGGATCTACTGTAACTGAAAGCAAGACTGTTTCTAAAGTCCTTGGAAGCTTTTCAGGGTTTTCTGCAAGTAAAAAACAATAGTATTTTCTTTATGCACAAGTCCAAGTAGTCCACATGGAATAAGGTTTTCTTGATTGCCTGTCTCAGAAATGAAAACTGGGGTAATGGAGGTTTCAGTTTTTCATGGTTAAGGTTTGTAAGTAGAACATAGTCATGCTTTCATAGGTGTGATGATGTGTGGTATAATATTATTTGTCATACACAGGTGAGTCATTTTGACATAATTTTGAAAATTAAGCTGCAAGACAGTATTCTGACTTCCAGCAGAAGTCTTGATTTGGATGTGGTGGAGGGTAAAAAGGGAACATAACCACAGCATAGCCATTCCGGTGTAAAGACTGGCCACTGCAATAAAGTCATGTGATTCATGTAGGAAAATATTTACTTGTAGCCTATCCATGTGAAAAAACTCCCATGAGCTGTAATCTCAGGAATGCCAGTATTTCTCTTAAGGTGAGATACTTTGAGAAAAGACATCTGAGCAAACCACAGGTTGATTCTTCTGGTTCACAATTAAAAAAAAAACAAACCAGACACAGATAAATTAATAGGCAAATAAGAACCCATAATGGTCCAGTCAATGGAAACAAATGTCATCTTTCTTACAGTACTGTGTTTCTATATTCACTTATATAGCTTGATATAAGGAAATGGGAAATGGCCTAAGGCAGCTGTGATGACTCTCGCCTCCCTGCAACAGGCTCATTTAAAAGTTGTCTGTGTGTTATCTTACATGTGAGCCTCAGCCAGTGGAGACAAATAAACACACCTAAGGAAGTACATCTCATGGAATAGGTGTCCTGGGGGGTGCTTTAACCATCTTGCTTTTCTGTGTGAGCCACAGAGGTAGAGAAAACCTCCTCAGATGCCTAAAGTTGGTGTGGTTGTATCCTATCTCTAGCATACAGCCCTGAGTTAGACAATTATTCAGTGGCTGCCCTGCTCCATAGGGCTCCACAGTCACAGTGCAGGGCTCCCTCAGAAGCAGCTCTACATTAAGAGCCTAAGATTACAAACTCAGATTTTCTGAACCATAACACTAAATCTTGGCATGTCATTTTTAGGTGTTAGCTTGCCTTTAAGTTGTTTGAGTCTGACCTCCAGCCTCTATGGTGAAAAAAGGATATCCAGTTTTATTTATTTATCTACTTAATCCAAACTGAAAATTAGTTTCCTTGTAGCTTGAGCCTTGATGGAGGCAGGAACCTTAGTGTGAATTGTCAGTGGATCACAATGAAATAGCAGGACTCTCACTGCCAGATCTGTCTGTGCACTAACTGAGTATGCTCAGGGACAATTTCTTCTGCACATTTGACAGTTTGACAGACATGATTTTTTTTCCTGATCCTTAGAAGAAACAAAAAGATTTTTTATACTTCCTAAAGATGCTGATTCCCAAAGCTCTGTATTGCAAGTTTTTTATTAAAGCATTCCAGTGTCACAGCATCCAGACTCATGCTGTCCTAGTTGATAGTCAAGGGGGATGTTTGCAGGACTGACTGCACACTGACCTCGGGTTTCCAGCAGCAGAAAAATGCCTCAGGGAAACTCAAGAGATTTATCATAATGCTGTTTGTTTATAGGAACTTTCAGGTACAACAGAGACTGACAAGTACTGTACCACACAGCTTGAACAGTAAAGAACTTAGCGATAACAATATAGACAGACAAGCAGCTCAATATTTACATCATATACAAAATTTTTCTCTGCTCGATGATGTTAAGAATTCCCAAGAGCTCTTTTCCTTGATATGCTGATGTTGCTGGGCCTCCAGTTCAACACACTGTACTGGGTATAAATTCACAGGGCTTTTTTTCTCCCTCTCTTATTCCTTAAGACCAGTCAAACTTTGCATAAAGTTGAATGTTTTAAGGAGGATTTGGCTTCATAGATCCATGTGATTTTTCAGAGGCATCACCCTGACCTTGTGATACAGAGGTGGAATAAGATCATGAAAATTTTCTGGCTGCAATTTGGCTTTTCTGTTTAAGTTTTGAAAGGGAAGAGTAAAGTCCTCACTGGTGAACTGAAGAGCTCATTAGCTGTAAGGCAGGTTCCAATTAGAGAATCTCAGTTTTTCTTTGATGTAAAGATCTTGCTTAGGTAACTACATTTCCCATTGCTGCCAAATCTGAATTAGTCACAGAAATATAGTTTTCTCCTAAACTTGCCATGTGAAAGAGACCTGTTTGTATCCTTGCTGCTCAGATAGTGCTCTGAGGTTAATGTCCCAGTCCATAGACCTTTGTGAAAAGTTGAATTTTAGGAGATTGAACTGAAACAGTGAATTCCAAGTACAAAGTAATTAAATTTTTTACTACACCAGGCCTTGGAACAGGGTGCCCAGGGAAGTGTTGGAATCACCATCCCTGGAAGTGTTCAAAAGGCCTCTGGATGTGGCACTTGGAGACATGGTTTAGTAGTGAACACAGTGATGCTGTGTTAATGGTTGGACTCAATGATCTTGAAAGACTTTTCCAACCTTAAAAACTCTATGATCCTAAATGAACATTTTTTTAGCTTGAATGGTTGTTCAGTCTTAGGGTGGGATGAATTGCTCCCTGTATATTCTCTGCTGGCCACAAACAGAGCATCAGCTTCCAGATTAGAACAGGCACCTGCCTTGCATGGCTCTGAAGATGAATGAGATTAATTTCGATCTAAACAACTAAGCCCCCTTCTGGGCACATGCTCAGGCACCAGTCCCACCTCTGTGTTTGCTGTTGGTTGTTCAGGTAGCCCTGGGCTCAGCACACATCCTTGGCACCGCTGCTGATGCTCCCTGGGCTGTGAGCACCTAAAAGGCTGGCAAGTAGCTGAATGTAGATCACATACCATAAGGTTCCTCAATTCAAGATAGGAAATTATTGGAATATTTTTCTTTCCAGTAATTTCCACAAATGTTTGGGGAACTTGTTTCAAAATATTATGCAATCATTAGGTAATTTTTTTCCCCTTTCTACTTTTAACACTTGTGGTTACTCAGATTTCAGCTCACATTTCAGCTCAGATTTCATCTTCACAAGTATTTCCCTCAGGTTTAGTTATTTTTTTAGAAAAATTGATTTATTTACTGCTTTTACAGGCGTTGGGGTTTTTTTTTGTTGGTTTTTTTTTGTTTGTTTGTTTGTTTTTTGGTTTTTTTTTTTTTTTTTTTTTTTTTGTTTTTTTTTTTTTTTTTTTTTTTTTTTTTGGTTTTTTTTTTTTTTTTTTGTTATTTTGGAAACAGATATTATGTCTTTACCTGCAGGTGATGCCACCTTTTTTAATTCTGTGAGGGAATAATGTTATACCTATGCAAGTTACTACTGTTCATGAAAAATAAAATAGAACCATACATGAACTGATCACTTCAGAGTTTATGCACTCCAAAACAAGGAAAGTAATTTAATTTACAGGGTGGCTGATAGGAGTATAGAGCATAATAAAATTAATAAATAAACCCCAAACCCAAAACCAAACAACAAAAACCCAAACCACAAACCAAACACAAACCCTGTAATTCAAAAGTCAAGATTTTCAGGATTTTTATATATATAAATATATATATGCATACATGAGTATGAAAAACTAGTGCACAGTCTTCTGATCAACCACCCTTGAAATAAACCATGAGCAAAAAGAACACAGAAATGACACTTATGGCAGCTTTTAATACTCTACAAAGTCACTCCCCCACTATTGGTCTTACAAATTGGTGGCTGATTGAAGTCTAGACTGCAAACCACATTGGACTGTGCAGCTCTCAAACCACACAAGAATGGAAAGTATTATAGCAGCTGTTACCATGGACGTTGACAGAAATCTGAAAAGTGCAAAGGATAAACATAACAAAAAAATAAAACCTTTCCAGATGGCTGTACAGCTCCCTAAAAATATACACTGCCACTGAAGGCTGGCTGGATTGAAAAGAAAAGATATGTTGTCTAAAATAAAAAAGAAGTAGAAGCTGCTGTATGAAAAAAAAAAAAAAAAAGAAAAAAAAAGTAGAGAAAAGTATTGTAAGATGTTGGTAAGTGATTTTTTTTCTCCAGTCTCTGTAGAATTTACCTATGCAATATAAAGCTGCATATGGGACATATAACTAACAATAATGAATAGATAATAATGTGAAAACCATTCTACAGAGCATGGCTGGATAGTTAAATGATAAATGCTACTTGGCTACATTTTGATAAAACAATATTATTAGAGTAAGAAAAGCAACTAATCCCACTGTTGACAAATCTGCCTGCTTCTTTTCTATCCAAGTCTCACCACGCATGTCCATGGCAGTGTCACCTCAAGATTAGACTAACATGACTGATTTATAGGAGCCTGGCTTTGGTATGTGGTCCCCAGCAAGTAAAAGAAATGAAGCTGGAACTCATGCATGAGAGCTTGTCAGTGTCTGCAAATTGTAGTTCCCCTGAATAACTGCCTGCTGTTTAAGATGAATGGCAATTCCATATATCATGACACATACTGAACACCATTAGCAGATTTATTTCTGGGTGTCAAAGTGCACCTGATTACCTTCTACTTTCAGAAACTTTTGCCCGTTTGGCTGAATGTTCCCTCACCTATTTGTCTGCAGGAAAAAGATAAAAGGAGATAATCATCACAACTCCTCCCTTTTCAAGACCTAAAGGACATAGGATTGCATTTCATGTGATCTAAAATGAGAAGCCAGTCAGTGTTTTGCATTGGCTCAGCCTCAAATTATTTGTGATAGATTTCTGCTATGTTGTC
The DNA here is from genome assembly GCA_013400215.1 of Cisticola juncidis. Classification (NCBI taxonomy): domain Eukaryota; kingdom Metazoa; phylum Chordata; class Aves; order Passeriformes; family Cisticolidae; genus Cisticola; species Cisticola juncidis. The sequence continues at coordinate 382,268 of VXBR01005079.1, forward strand.
TTCATGCCAACATTATTCTACAGATATAAATAGTTATTCCTTTCTTTTTGTTGTATCATCCTCATATATTTCTAATCAGCTTCTACTCATATTTCAATTGACCAAACAAACCAACCAGCCCACCTTCACTTTCCTCTCATAAAGTCTATTTTCCTTTCCTTGGTCAGCCTTCTCTGCATTTCTCAGTTTGATCAACAGCCAGAGGTGTGGGTGTGGCACTCGTGTTGGTCATGCACTGGGAAACAAGGAAAGGAGCAAAACAACAGCCTGACACCTTAACTTAAGAACAGTCATTTTTTAGCATTTAACTGTGATTTCTTAACATTATCTCAACATTTTTAGTAGCATGGAGGCACATGTAGAGCACAGAGTGATATTTCTGAAACAACTGTCTTAATTTCCACTGACTGTCAGTATAATTCCATACTCTATTGCTAATTTTAATCTAAATTGCTTCCTTTCAGGCCTAAACCCATGCAATCTAAATAATATATTAAACATGAAGGATCCAAATGAAGCCTGGCAGTCAGTCAAGGTGAGATTACAGGCTGTTTAAAATGAGCATGTGCCATTTTAGAGGCAGGTGTCTCAAAGGTAATTGTCATCATCTTCTCCTTTGGATTATTCCAGAAATCATCAGAAAGATTGTGTACTTCCATTAGCCTTGACAGCTGGTTCTGCTGACGCCAGGATGTCATAAAAAGTGTGGTTAGAGTGATGCATTTCTCATGGAGAGCACATGGGTATGCCTAAGAAATGCTGCTCTGAACCAGGTATTTGTCTGAGTGACTCCTTCCTCCTGCAGGATGGAACAATCACAAATTATTAAACTTGAAAGAAAAGATGCCATCTGAGATTCTGTCCCAGATTTATAAAGTGCTTTAAATGCAACCTCCAGATAAAATTCTTACTGTACAGTCCCTCACAGGAAAATGGTACAACAGGCATCTCTTTTCAGATGATAGGCTCTGGTTTCCTAACTACATTTCCTAGCCAATCAACAGAGTAATAATTTTAAAAAATTATTTAAAACATGCCTGTGATTTTATGAACCTATGGACATTTTGTGCATTCTGCACTCTCTATATCATTCCACAGCTAAATTAGGAAGTTACATCCTGGCTTGGTAAAGTACTCACATAAAGAACAATTATTTGCTCTATTTATCATGGCTGCTTAGGTGTTCCCTGTTTTGATTAATTAAGCCTCCAAAAAGCCTCTCTCCCCAACTTTAGCAATTCTTGTTTATTAAAACCATTACAATCCTTTCTCAGGATCTTCCTGTTGAGCTATAATTTCATTATCTCAGTGACTGACTCCACTGGGGTGTTTCTGTTTGAATGCAAGAAGATTAGAATGTTAACCCTTTGTTTTGTGCATTGTACATGGTCTCTGATACAATTAGAAATCAGTCATTGTAACTGCTCTACACGAAACAGCTCTAAGCAATTCAGGAGCAACAGAACAGAGCTGTAAGAAGCAAAGATTAGATTGCTATGTGTGACAAAATCCAGATAATCTCCATTTTAGACTGCTGAAGGAATCTGGTGTAGGAAATGCCAAGTCCAGCAGCAAAGTTTTTTAATGGACTTTAAGGATTGTATGATTAGAGAGTATCAGAAACAGTAACAATTAAAAAAAACCACCTCTACCTCTTCCATCACAACCTCTGCTCTCCTGCTTCTCTCCAGGGCCAAATCAGAGCTTTTTAGATGAAATTTTGCCACTGCCTGGGTGAGCATCAGGGTCAATTATTTATTTATTATTGTTCTGGGGCGACATTTCATTTTTGTCATAGAGTAAGGAAGGATTTTGGGAGGACAGAGTGGGTAATAACAGGCTTGAAGGAACTTTTAAAGGTTCTAGTGAACCTTTAAAGGGGCAAATGGGAGAGACTGGTCTGAGGAGCTTTTCCCCTGTCCCTGCCCTGCCAGCGAAATCCCTGGTGTCTTCCTGAGAGAGCCTTTACCCCACAGAAAGGATGCTGGCCCAGGCTCAGGACAGATCCCACCTTGCTGGATGTTGGAAGTAAGGACCAGAGTTCCCAGGCTTGTCAGCTCCTCAGAGCTGCTTCTGTTTTTCCCTCAGAGACCATTCATAATACAATTTTATCTGTGTCTTTACCATGTCCTTCCTTCCTTCCTTCCTTCCTTCCTTCCTTCCTTCCTTCCTTCCTTCCTTCCTTCCTTCCTTCCTTCCTTCCTTCCCTCTTTCCTTCCCTCTTTCCTTCCTTCCTTCCTTCTTTCCTTCCTCCCTCCCTCCCTCCCTCCTTGTAACACTTTACCTTCCTCCAACATAATATTTATTTCTCTAGGATGTCCTTCTGGCTCAGTTTTTCATTCTCCAGTCCATAACAGGAAAAGACAAGTCTCCTACACCACCTCTAAAATCATCTTTTTGTTCTTTGTCAGGAGGAGGAGTCCAGTCTGCACACTGGAGCCCTCACAGGTTTCACTCTGTTCCCACTCCTCCCGTTCTCCTGTGTTCTTTCCTGCACCTCCACCCATCAGTTGGGGTTGAGAGCAGGAGCTGGTCAGACAGTGAGGGAAGGGCTGGAAGTGCCACATTTTTCTTCTCCCTTCTTTCAGCTCCTGCTCCCAGTCAGGGAACTTGTCAGGGAAGCAGAAACAAGAGAAAATAGGGACAAAGAAAGCAGATACCAAGGCTGCCCTAGGCAGCTGCCTCCCAAGATTATGCTTGAAATTAACCTTGCTACTAGTCAAAGTATTAGATATTTTGAAGGAAAATATAATCTTTATATAACATCAACTGTTATCAAAGGTAATTGTTTTTGTCTGATCAGCCTCTTATCCTAGTTTAATTAAGTTTAGTTTATGGGTTTTTTTGTGTAAGGTGATACAGTGGCTTTATTCCCTTCAAATTTTAGAAAAAAAACACTTTCTACCATCCTGTATAGAAATTTGGTTCTGCAGATTGAGATGATGGCAATTAATACAGAATGTGGGGTGGATTGAAGAGCTGTTAGAAGGGGAGAATGTGCAGAAGGGGATACTGGGACAGAGAAAGGCTAGTATCCTCAGAGGAACAATCTGTGACTGATCCTGTTTGATGTATTTGTTAATTAAATATAGAAAACTAAATACGGGATTCTGAAATTCAAGAGTTGAGCATAAAGCTGGGATGTAAGGCTGAAACAGAGGGCTGGGGAGGGAATCATCCATTGGTTGTTTACAGGATGGATCTGATGACTCAGGCTGCCTAAATGAAAACCACGAGATGAAACTTGAGATTTTCAAAATCCAGTACTTGGAACTCAAAAACCAATAATATTTTTTTTAATAGAGAATTTCTAAATTGGAAAACAAAAAAGATCATTTGTTAGATGGAAGATGACTATGAGCTGCCAAGAAATTTACTATTACTATTTGTTTTCTATTGTAAAAAGTGTTATTTAAACCTTAGTTGACAGAATAAAAGGTTTTGCCTTTTTAACCTTACCAACTGAGTGTCAAAAGGGATAGATTTCCGCAGATAATTTTGGAGAACAAATATCAAACAGGAAAAAAGTTCTAAGATTAAAACAAAACAAAACAAAACAAAACAAAACTGGTCTTCATGAAGTGTAAGGTAAAAAAAAGAAAAAGGGTGAATTACTGGAATGGTATTCTAAATAGTCAGCTGGAGAAGGAATCAAAATTGTCTTACGATGATGTTTGGTAAGCTGCTGAGAGGGATTTCATACTAAAAGAGGGGAGTTTAAAGTTGCTGTGGATGGACAAGTCCATGGACTTTTGGTGCCTCTGAGACGAGAGTTTATGTTGATCACTGTGTATTAATGACTTCTTCCTGGATGGGGGTTGCCTGCAGGAAGAGTTTGGATTTTTCCCTGGTGATCCATAGAGGACTAGTGGGGATTGTGTGGGGAGAGTTGCCTTCTCCTGAATGTTGTGCAAAAAAAGAAATACCCACCTCCAGTTTTCCTGGAGCCATTGCATGTTCAAGAGGCTGCAACAGCTCAGGCTAATTTTGACCCACTTTTCCTCACTGTAGGATGTGGTTTCCTTTCTCAGTTCATGTGGTTCCTCTGAGTTTACACAAAATGAGTTACACTGAGGGGGCAGGTAGACAGAGAAGGTTGAATCTGAGTCAAGGTAAATCTTTATTTAATAAATCCAAAATAAAAATAGTTCTGTAGGGCATTGAGAGCAACACTCCATCAGCTGCATTCAGTAGCTCAGGTGATCCCTTCCAGTCCCATGTTCCTGTTAAAAACTGGTTGAAACATGAAATCTTTAATCAGGCAAAACTTTTCTTAGAGCTGTACTGAAATTTTAGTTTCCTTTTATATTTCTTCTTCTGTGAAGATTCCCTGCTCTCTTAAATATTTTCCTAAACAGCAATCCATTCCCTTAAAAAAAAAAAATCACAGTTTGTCAATAATGTACAAAGTCTCTGAAAATTTACCAAGCAAGACAAATCTCAAATAATTGTAAAGAAACCTAATGATGAAGGCACTAAGAGACAGGAATTGATCAAATAGCAATAAATAACTTTTTTTTTCCCCAAACTATTTTTCCCCCAAAGTAATAAAGTATTTTTTAATATCTGTGTTTTGCTTTAAAAAGAATGAATGAGAAGTAAAAACCCAGAAATGATAGTAAGGACAGAATGAAATATTACTGCTCAAAATAAAAGAAAAAAATTTAGTTTTCTTTAAAAAACAATACTTTTAAATAACTTTAAAGGGTAAATATATTCAAATATGTTTCTAGAAAAATATTTTTCACTGGGTTTTCTTTTTGGTTTTGGGTTGGCTTTATTTATTTGGTTGTTTTTGGTTGTTTTTGGTTGTTTTTTGGCTTTTTTTTTTCTTAAACCTGTAATTATTTTATTTAGTGTTTGAAAACTCCTAAAATTAAGTTTGATTCAGACCCAGACCATACAGGGAAATGTATAATGAGAGCATTCAATACACCAGTGATTAAAATGATCCAGAAGATGCATTTCCAAGCATAGCCCAAGAATTTACACTATTTCAAGAGAGAAAGTATGTCATGATTGCCTTGTTTTGTGTATTCTTATATATTTTTAAAGCTAGTCTTTGCTGGCATCTGTTTATTGAGCCACTAGAGACCATTGCCTTCATCTAATATAGCATCTCTTATGATCATAACTGAGTGATTTTGAAAGATTTTTAAAGCATAGACTTGAGTTCATCACAGTCTGAGCAACACAGGTGATTTAAATCAGGATTTGGGGAGTTTAGTGTAATGTGTATTGAAATCGTTTTCTAAAAAATCTTCTTTCCAGGCCCTGGTCTGGTAATGTGATTCTAAATATGACATTCTCTAATTTTGCATGAAGAAAAACAATGCCTGCTTACTCTGATTTTCATGATCATCATTCCTTGTTCAGGTACATCTTGTGTGAATAAAGATTTCCTGATACATTTTTTTCTTTGTGAAAGCCTGTAATTTTTGAGACCCCTGAAAGCAGAAGTGAGGAGATACCTTTTCACTCTGAAGAAGTAATTTTGAACTCTTCAATTTATGGTTAGTCTGTCCAAGTGCTTGAACAAACCAAAGTCAAGGGACCGGGTGTGTTAATTTGGCTTCTGTGCTCATGTGTGGGACAAGGATTCTTGCCTGCCTAAGCAGGCAAGGTCTAGGAGTGAACTTGTGCCATGGAACATTCCTTGTTGGCAATTTAAATGTATTGGAGAGCAAGGGATCATTTTTAATTTGGGCATGGAGAGGATTGTGGTGGGTTGGTTCATTAATATCACAGAGCCACAGTATCCTGTGCTAGAAAGGTAGGAGACAGAGCTTCTCTCAGATAAATCACAGAGTGCCAACCCATAGAAACATGTAGGTGTAAAATAACTGGGTAGCTGAGAGTGCTGTAGAAAACATGACCGGGTCAAGTGTAATGACAAGTTCATATTCACCAAGAATATCAAAGTAGAAACTGTTTCTGTCAAAAGAAACAAAATAGTTGTGGGGCTATGGAAAGTGTGATTGCAGATAAAAGTACCAACTACATAAAATGTAGGTTATGTGGGAGTAGGGGTGGTAGACTGAATCTTGAAAAGACATTCAGAATTTAAAGATTTTTTTTTCCAAAGGCAATAGATTTACTAGTGAAAAAGTAGAGCAAAGGAAAACGTCCTTACAACGAGTTTGAATAGACCATGAAATAGTTTTTCAGGGAAAGTAGAGAAAGCCATGCCAATCACAGGCTGTACCACTGTACTGGTTTTGGCTGGGATTGAGTTGATTTTCCTCATTGTAGCTTGTATAGTGCTATGTTTTCTATTTGTGATGGAAACAGTGCTGATTACAAAGTTTTAGTTATTAGTGAACAGCATCAAGGCATTTTCTACTTCTGATTTCTCAGTGAGGAAGCTGAGGGTTCACAAGAGCATGGGAGGAGACACAGTCAAGAAAACTGACCCCAGCTGACCAAACACCAAATGATATCATGCTCAGCAGTAAAAGCAGAGTGAGGGGATTTTGTCTGGGCTGCTATTGTGTGGGAACTGGCTGGCATTATTCTGCTGGAGGAGGGAGATTGGGGGTTTTATCTCTTTTTTTCCCTTGGTTTTGTTTGCCTTTGCTTTTTTTGCCTTTATTTTTAACTTTTCCCATTGAACCATGTTTATCTCAACCCACAAGTTTTCTCACTTTTACCCTTGTGATTCTCTCCCACATCCTGCTGCGGGGGAACGAGCGTGTGGCTGTGTGGTGCTCAGCTGCTGGCCAGAGTTAGCCTGCAACCACAACTGAAATGAAAAGGAAGCAAAAACTACAGTGCCTGGAAAATTCTGCCCTGGGAAGCTTGTCTAGGACTGCCAAAGACAGTTAGCATGGTACATTCATAAGAAACACAGAGGTGAATAAGGGGGACCTCAGAAAGTTACAAAACCTGCCAGATTACTACTCCCAGGCATGTTGTCTGGATCACATGAAAAAAAGTTATTAACATCGTTTGATATTGAGGAATACTGCATATTGCATAGAAAGAGATGACAGTGCATTTATCATTAAGTCACAGAACATTAAAAGAAAAATGATAACGTTATCAAAAGGTAATTGCATTCATTTTACAGATATTCTCACCTGGTGTAAATCACCAATTTCTTTTGCAGTGAGAATTTTGTTGATTTATAAACAGAGGAGACCTTAGAACACAAACACTGTTTGGACCAGAAACGTTCATGCTCATGTTTTCTAGAATTTTTAGATGCTAGGAGTTGTGAAATCGTTGGCAGCCTGAGAAGTGCCACCTAATCACTCTTGTTAGCTTAATGGAAAAGCTGTTTGACCACACCAAATACTTTGCAAAAACAACAAAATGGAAAGTGATTTAAAATTCCAATGAACAGGAATGAGTAACTCAATCTTGAAAGGTGCAAAAAATGCATTTGTTTCCTTGGAAGAGATTAGGGCAGATCTTGCCCAAAAGAAAGAGGCAATTTCTCTAGGGCTTATGCCTGAACAGAGCTGAAAATCTCCTAGGAAGTGTTGAGTGCTCCAGATTGCCACTGAATTCTTATGATTCTGTCCTTCCTTCTCTTAAGGGTTTAAAACAAGTATACACATTGTGTTTCTAAATCTGGAGGCTGGTTTGGTTTGGATTCTTTTGTTGTCATAATGAAGTATAGTTTTATTTTCATTTCAAAATACTTGCTTTTAAAAACCATAAAAACTTGTGCTATATCTGACAAAATGAAAATAATAATTTTGTTTGCTGTTATCCTCCAAGCAGTAATGTGAACTGAGGTATCAAATATTTAGTACCATGCAACACTAATATGGATACGGTGATTTCTCATTAATACTAACAACTTCAAAACTAATTCTCATTAGCTTGAAATAATTATTTAGCTGCTTAGCAAGTGATTAAATTCAAACAGAAGTATATAATAGTTTACAAAAAAAAAAAAAAAGAAAGGTTGACATTACAAAATCATAATGACTTTATTCCTTAAAACTTGTTATTGGATTGCTCTATACATTTAAGTAATATTCTTAAAACTGTGTACTGCCTTTTTATTAGTGCACAAATTGCACCCAATTTGGAAAAACACTTTGGATCTATCAGCTACAAATTAAGAAACAATCCCAAAAATAATAACCCCCCAAATAAAACTTAGAATAATGTAATTCAGATTTTAATGGAAAAATAAAATTATTTGCCCATAAATGTTTGACTAAGCCTGTTCCTATTTTCCCTCCATATTTATAATGTTAGCATTTAAAGGTTGGAAGTAGAGTAGCATAAAGAAATAATTTCACACATGCAGAACCCAGAAACTCAACAGTAGGAAAGACTAAGCCTCCTAAAGCAGACATTAATTTTGGGTGGGACCTGAGCTCTCTGGGATCTGGCTTCATCTCACTGTTTGAAAACTTTTGCCTTTTTGTTGATGGAGCCTTGTTGATGGTGCCTTTTGTGCACCTTCAGTTAATTGTCAGGTTTTAGAACTATGTGATCAGCAGTAATGAAAAGGATTGAGAAGCAAGTGTGAAAATGGAGTGGTGAGAAATGTTCTCTGCATTATAGCTTCTGTCTTGGATGGTACACAGGCAGCTTAAGTGGGGAGCTCAGGAGCAGATGCATGGATGCTATTAAAGCTCATGTGCCAAAGCATTAAAACTAGAACTGTTCCTCTCCATAAAGGACAGGAAAAAAAAGAGGGCCCTCTAGCCATAAATTCGCCAGTAAATGCATGTGCACTGTATCATTTGGCTCAATAAAAAATGCAGCATGTGGCAAAATTTTAGACAGATAAATGTAATTAACACTGAAAGGCAGATGGCAAGGAAAAGGGACAAAGAAAGAAAAAAACCCATAAGGATGGGATGCAGTGACACACTGTAACATTATAAATGCATTAGGAATTCCATCCTCATAGAGAACAATATAGAAATGCTTTCTTAAACAGAAGAATGTGGCACCGATTTTTTCCCTGAATTATAGCCTAAATTTTCAAGTGAGGATCAGTGCATATTGATTTATGCATTCACTGTAGTACATTGTTGTTATCCAAAGTATAAATTTCAAGCATCCTGGTGTTAAGAAATGTGTTTAAGAGCAGCAGTTATACCATTTCTTAGAGGTATGATAAGAAGTGTCAGTGCCCTGCATAACAAATCATGTTTATGTTACAGTAGAAAGTAAACATTTGCATTTCAAACCCACACAAAACATGGGTAATATGTTAAGGTTGCTCTAAGTCAGCCTTGCAAAAAGTTCTGGAGCCTGAGTTCTGAGCTAGACTGTGAATAACTACCATGTACTTAATTTCAGCCTGAGCAACCTCTGGTTGAAAGTGTCACACAGTGGGGGGTTTCCAGCACTTGGATTTAATGGAGAGATAATGGCATGGAGAGCATTAGGAAAAAAAAAATGGAAGAGTGAGGTGAAATTAAACTGGGATTTTAAAAAATGGAAAATCAAAGTATGAGGTTTCAGGCCTGTCAAAATGTTTAATTCTTCTTGTTCAAGCTGCAGATGGTTTGAGTCATCTTGTGCCAGAATTAACTTGGTGACACAGTAAAATAACCTTTCAGAAATACGTTTCCCATATTTTATTCATTGTTGCACTTTAGCTGAACCTATTCTTTGCATGAATAAGGTATTTGAGATCAGATGCCCTCTTCATACTTGCTTAGTGGGAATTAGAATGTGACTTGTTAAGAGCTAAGCCTAATTATGGAATGAAGGCATGAAATGTTGCTTTTGCTTACTTGTGTTGTGCATCTTCATCTGTCTATGCAAAATCCTTATGAAGCGTGCTAAAAACTAAACCCTTGTGTCTATATCCTGCAAACAATCTGGAATGCCACCTTCTGTTATATAATAAATGCAGACTTGTCTATAAAGAAGAAAAATCAGCCACATGTAAAACTTGTACAGTCAAACTGCCTGTTTGATTTACGACAAAAGGGTTGTCTTGGATGGTTCTTCACATCCGAAAGCAGCAGGCAAGAGTAAAGTAAAAATTAAGGTGTGGACATTGGAACACTCCCAGGGAGTTTAGCAGGGGAAGGTACCAACTTAAAGCTGGGAGTGAAGATCAAAAATTGCCTGTTCAGAGGTGGCATGCCTTGTCCCTTCTCGCAGGCAGGCAGTTTACAGCTCTGCCAGGGGCAGTGTAGAGCAGAGAGCATTAGAGCAGAACTATGTGCAAGGTCTGAAACCTGCCCTTGATATCTCAGAGACAGATTTTGAGCATGTTTTTTACATTGCTTGAATCAATTTTGCATAGTGTAATGCTTCTCTTTGCAGTGGAATTTAGTTTTCTCATAAGCGTGCACTCGAAGAACAGCATCTGCCATGAACCCTGAGTATTACTGGTTCAAATGACAGCTAATGGAATAATATGTGCATATATGTTTTTACAATGCACATATCTCATTATAAAATTAATTTAAAGATATGCATATTTATTCAATGCAAACTGTGTACATATTTAAGTGGTCTCAATAAAAGAACTGTTCTGAATTTTAAATTAATTTTGGAACTTTTTTCTATCACAGAAAGATTTTCTGTGCTTCAACTGAAGGATTTTATTCAAGCAGATGACATCTTTCAAATCAGAAGCAGCATTTTAAGTTCAAGTGCTACATTTTGGTCTGAGGCAGGTGATTACTTTTATAAATCAGCTGTAAAAGGTAATCCTGAAAGCTCTCCATAAATAATAACCAAGACTGAAAATTTCTGTGTAGTGTGTATATATAATGGGACAAAAATAGAGATGAGGGGAATGGAGTAGAGTTTAAATTACTTTCTTCATGTAGCTAAATGGGCATTTTTGCCATGGAAATCAAACCAGGGGTATACATATGGAAAGAGGGCAGGATCTCATACCAGCTTTGCAAATGCTTCAAAAATTTATGCTGAGCAGCCCAGTCTGTTACAGCTTTTGAACAAAATCTGGAGGAGTGTTCATAACAAGTATAGAGCAATTTACATTTTTTTCAGTTGTCAGACACTGTGCACCACAAACTAACAGGGATGACTGGGTAGTATGGAAATCTGCTGCTGAAAAATTGTCCAGATAGATTTCAGTTCAGCATGTTCTCCCATTATTGTCTGGGAACATTTGTACAAGTAAAACTTTCTTTGGAGCTGGTGAAATGCATACCTTCAAAAAAGGTTTATTTAATTTATGCTGTATTTTTGCCAGCGTGGGAAAGAGTTTAGCACAATTAGGTCACATAGTCAGGAAACAGTAATAGTATTTATTGCATGATATGGATAACTGTTCATGAATGTGCAGTAGTGAAGTCTTGGTTTTCAAACTGATACAGCCAACCATTGCAACTACACACAGATCAAACAGCCTTTGAAAGAAATTTCTCTAAATTTTCAGGTGGTCTACTTCTGAAATTCTGGAGAATGCTTTTTAGTTTTTCTGTACCAAAACTTTACGGCTTGGTTTTGTTCACCTGTTTTATTGAGCAAGTATGAATATGGTCATCTTTAGTCTTTCTGAACATTTCATTCATGAGCATGAAGACACTTATTGAATTAATAATTTGCTGAACAAATATTTCAGTTATTGCTTCTTCACTATGAACACTGTAATGTTTCTCTTTAAAATTTAAAGAGAAATATGGAAATGTTGTGTTAACTGTCATTTATATATGGATGCAGTTCAGATTAAGTATAAGTGAAATCTTGACATAGCTGTTTAAGTATAGCATTACAAAGGACCTTCAGCAAAACTGTGGAGAAACTCCTACCACTATTATATAAAATGTTATTTTCACACCAAATATAGTGCTTTATTATTCAGTTAAGGTATCAGGATTTTCAGTGTTCTCCTGTCTCTGTCTGGACTTATATTAGTAGAGAGATTCAAGAATGATACAGAATGCACATTTTCATGTTGTAGAGACTAATGAGAAATGAAATGCCTTTTTTTTTTTTAAGCCACAGGATGCTTCTTATTTGGACTGATGAGAAAATGGAAATTATTTCCCTTGAAAAAAAAAAAAAACCCTAATCAAAAAAGTCTACAATTTTTTTGTGGTTAAGAACTACTGGGAAATTCCATTTTAGAAAACTTTGGTGGAATTCTTCAGCTTTCCAACTATGACCATGGAAACCTTTTATCAGTTGGGAGAAAGGGAAATGGAACCTTCCAGAGTGGAATCTGGGGAGTCATCATTTTGGTTTTTCTTGAAGGAAAACTATTAGAATTTTCTCCCAATTGCATGTTTCAAAAGGGCTTTATTTATTATTGTGGCAGTCACAGCTGTCCACTCTCAGAATTTCTCAGTCACACTAGGGGATGGACATGGCTGCATGTTTAAGGTTGCAATTAGATTTTCTTGGTTTATTAGGTTTGTTACTGTGCAAGCCTCCAACAACATACAGTTTTCCTTGTGTTCTCTCCCTTTTTAACCCTTTAACCATCTGTTTTTTCATTGCTTTTGGTAATCACATTTGTGTAGTTCTGCCTTTGTAGATACTCCAGTTGTGTGTTCCTCTGTTCTTGAAGCTTTTCTTACCCTGCAAAGGTAACAGCTTCATCACAGCAGTGGAAAAATATGGAAAAAGATCCATGTAGTGACTCATGAGGAGTTTCACAGCATTTAAAATAGTGGCCAATCTTAGAACTGTCATCACAATGTAAGTCATTAAGTCCCTTGCAAAATGTGAAAATATTTTTTGTCAAATTCCAAAGTTATCAACAGAGGTTAGTTATATCTATGCCCCCTCCAAAAGGTGGCGTTGTTTAGTTAGCAGTTTTTAAAATCTTAGAGATAAACTACTTGCAAGTTACAAAAGGCTTTAGGCAAATCCACATTAACAGATTTAAACATGAGTTAAGGAGCACAGTAACATAGAGATATTGTAGTAAAATCGGTCTTAAATTATTTTTTTTCTGGAAGATCATTTTTCTATGCATATTGACTTATTCTGTCCCCATAACTATTTCTTGTGCTATTTTCTTCTTTTAATGTCAGAAATGAAGTTTTAATGGTCTGAATTTATAGTTCCACTGTCAAATCAATGCCTTATATCTATCAGATGTCAGAATGATGACTAAAAATATGGCATATTCTCTAATGCAATTATTTTGGCCAGCATCTTATTCTTGTTCTTTAATAGAAGCCACTGGTCATAAATGTAGTAATTGAGTGACTAAAGAAATGGGACATCTTTCTGAAACACTCATTTAGGAGCTTGCCATTTTTCATCCTGGTATGTACCTGAGAAAATACTATATTTAAGCAGCTGATACAATTCTTGAAATGCACTTCCTTCAGCTGTTTTTGACTTATATTGTGCTGAAAGAACAGTTTTCCCATTGTTTAAAAGTATATATATATATCTACATTAAAAAGAATTGAACAGAATGGCAGCAAAATGTTCAAAGCTTGAAACTTAGATCTTCACACATAGATTCTTTTATAGAAGGAATCAGTGGTTTTCTTAGTTTGAGGGGAAAATAAAAATAGAGGCATACATGATTGAAAAGGCATTTTTTGCTTGCCTAGTTTAACACAAAGCTTGCAGAAAATGTAAATTTACTAACATTCAACTCATTGAAAGAACTTCAAAGTTGAACTGGAACATTTAAAAATCAACTTATTATGCAAGGGCTCTTCCCCTTGCTTTTCTTTTTCTTAGCAGGGGAACAAAATACTTGGTAATCTGCTGTCATTAACTTTTAAATTCCCTGCCACTGAAATGTTAAAATATAATACAAAAGAAAGTTTCTAAAACTGTTCCAATTTCCTGTTTTTCCAGTCTAGTATGGTAGATTTTTACTGCTTTTAGTGACAAAACATAGCAAACAGAGCTGTTTTGGGAATCAAATTAAATTTTGACTACTCTTTTATCAGAAAATGTCTTCTTAGGCTCAGAAGGGAGTCTCTCTTCAAAAGGAGACACTGCACAGAGTAGCCAATAGGTCAGAAACTAAAGAACATGCACTTCCAAGTCTTCAGTGTGCTTGGTTCAAGCTCCTGGGGTGGACAGTAGCACGTTCATCGAAGTTCAAGCCCCAATCAATGGTCTTACTGTCTTGCTTGAATGCAATCAGTCTTTTCTCTCTCCCTTCCCTTCCTCACATAATTTTATTTTGTCCTCATATGCAGTTAAAATTTTTAAGGTGTGGAAATATTCTGTGGCACAGGAAAACCATTTCCAGCCCAGCACTTAGAAGAAAAACTACACAATATACATACTATCTGCATTAATATTGCTTTTAGAAGCTTAATACAATATTAAGAGCATCTTTTCTTTTTTCCTTCTGTTTTACCCTCCATGGTCATGTAGAATACTAAAGATTAAAGCACATCAGTGTTATCAATCTCATAGGTTTTCCATAGAAGTTAATCATCACTGGAAGAATTATGATTATGATGTACAATTTCAGTGTCCACAAATGGAAAATTCTCTTTTCTTTAATCATGGTCCTTCACCTCAGAAGACTAGGCAGCCCAAGATCTGTTAGTATTAATAAAGTCTGAGGCAGAAACCACTTTAAATGCCTTCACCTTTTCTTCATTGATATTATTCAGATGACCATCTTCACAGGAATCAGTTCAATGTTTTCCTTTCTCTGTTAACATATCTAAAAAAAGGATTGGAACTTTATGCTGTTGTGGAACAGGGCTGATGCTGTGAGGGGACACATGATAATATTCTTCATAGGCATGGTGGATCCTGGACAAAAGGCCCTAAAATCATTTATGGTGTTTGTGTAAACCCTAAAGGACCATGAATCTCCTGAACTTTTCCACACCATGTGCTGGAAAAATGCAACACATAAAGGAAAACTACTTGAATATATGAATGCAGACTTCATAATTTACCTTTCTGTGGAATTAGTTCTACTGAAATTGTTCATGTGAAGTGAATTCTATATGTACAACTTTGCATCTGATACCACTGAGTATAAGTTAAACAAATTTTGTCAGAGTCAAATGCCTACAAAGCCTTGACACTGTCCAAGAGCCATTCCTGGCTCTTGCCTCAGTTGTGCTGTGGCAAGTTCCTCTCCCTAGGTACTCACACAAGGAATCTACTGCCTTTTGTGCTAGTAGCCCAAAGACAAGACAATCATGCTGCTGAAGTGAGTGTGAGGCATTTGGCCTTTTCTCAGACTATATCTGCTTCTTGCTGTGAGGATAGATACTCTCTGAAAATCATGAGAAAACAATTAGTCTATTGCAGTAAGGACTTAGGGCAGGAGACAGCCAACTGTTGCATATCCACAGGATCACCCAGCCCTAAGAAAATATGTCTTAATGATTTAATTACTTTTCTCATCTGAGTGGATATTGTAATTCTGATTACAGAAGCTGAGGATGAACACGCTTAAAACTAATAAATACAAAGTGCATTCATCTGAAATGAGCATCATCAGCACTCACAGTGAAATTTCATTTATGGGCATTGTTTCATTAAATGTAACCTCTAGCTTATTACAGGCACATTATTTTTCATTTTTTATGCATGATGTCATTCCTTTATTTAAACAGACCATGGTAAATATTTTATGAAACAATTAAAGGAACAAATAATAAATTTTTGCATTAAAAATGGATCTGTGAAAGTGTCAGGAAACTAAAATGCAAACAAACAAATAAACAAAAGGATGGAATTATGTTGCAATCTGTCATAAATTCTCCTGGAGTTTTATCTATGATTTGCCCACTGTTACTCTATTTTTCACTCAGTTGGTCTGTTATTATGAGATGTGTAAAATGGTAGAAATATATGAGCTACCTTGGGGTAGAATATGATGATCTTGTTCTACCTCAGACTTTAGAGGATGCTAATTGTATGCTGGGGTTTTTGTTTCCCCAAAGACCTGTTTCAGGTATTTAATTAGAGATTTTTAACTTTTAAGGTATTTGTGCACACTGGCAAGTATTTTTAAGAACCACGTCCTGTGTACTGAGGCAATTGTGCAGATTAGCTAAAAGAGCCATTAAGCATATCTGCTTGCTCAAAAGTGTCATAATCCAGTCTCCTAGCAAATTTTTATGACTGCTGCAAAAGGCAGGATACAGATGGGGTGTTGAACTTTCAGCTTAGCACCTCCTGTGAATCCCACTGACTTCAGCAACAGCGAAGAGAATTCTTCAATTTGAAATATCTGGCAACACAAAAGATAAAAATTTAATACAATGGCAAACCCCACATTATTTATGCAGTGGAAGCTCTGGCTAAATGTACTGAGAGCTCAATACAGTCCTACTGAAATCAAGAGAAAAATTCCCCTTGACTTCATAAGGAGCTGGATCAAGTAACTTATTACTAAAGGTGTGATTCTGCAGGAAGAAGAGCCTACATCTCCCCAAGGGAATGGTTGTGGTGATGGTGGGAAAAATTCACCATGCTCAGCAGCTTCCAGTGCGGCTCTGTACTTGAGAGATTTGAATCTGAAATAAATGAAACTCAGGAGACATTTTCTCCCTGCCCCAGGGAAAAAAACCAAATAAACAAACAAACAAACAAAGAAAAACCAACCAACCAAAAAAACCCAACAACAATGACAGGATCCCAGATACACAGATCTGAGTTTTAGCACTAATGTGTCATTGCCAGATATTAATTTTCAATTTTCTCCTTGCAGAAGGAGTTGCTTTGTCAAGGTCATGCCACACATAAATCATTTCTCTCTTTAAGCAAGGTCTTGCTAAGGCAGCTGTAATCAGAACCTTCTGTAAATTAGGGTTTCTATGTAAGGAATGCATTCTTATTTCAAATGACCCATTGCCAATTTTTTCCCTTCTTCTTTTGTTTTTAACATCTAAGTGATTTGCAAACTTCTTGCATTTCAAGGACATAATTAAGAATGCTGATTACATTGACATCATTCTGAACTTCAACACTGAAGAATGTGAACAGCACTCACTGTTTTTTAAATACTTCTGTCCCATTCCCTACAAATAAACATAAGTGATAGAACTTGAGAAATAAAACAGGTCATGTTCCCTCCTCAAAAGGTGCTAGGCTGAGAATGTAGGTCTTTGTACATCAAGAAAAGAATGCAGCAGGTAATATGTTGTCTTAAAAAGAAATAACCCGTGTTTATGAAAAGGCTCAGGCTGGATGAAAGTAAAGGGATGCTTCTCTAATACCATTATTTTTTCATAGTACACATTAATACATTTTATTTTTAAATGCAAGTCATGGCTCTCATTAATGCTGTTATTATGAATTACTAAGACCTTCATCCATTAGTTTGGTCACAATGTTCTTAATTAATAGGTGACCTGTCTTTAACCAGATATCATATTTTACATAGATTGTCTGGTGATAACCTGAGACAAACACCAATGCATAATTAATTTTTTTTAAAAAATTAATTCTCAATATATGATGCTGTATGGGTTTAAAACCAGAAAGGTACTAATTAGAATTTTGTTTTAATTAGCCTGCATATGCTAAGTGTATTCTGCAGTGCTCAGTGCAACAGAATTGGTGATCAGGGGAATGGTTTAAAACTCCTGATGAGGTTAGAGAAACAGCTCAATAGTAATGTGAATCCAGTGCTGCTCAAAAAGGATAACTGGAGATCCATGTTTCTGTAGCCTTTTTCCTGTCTCACAACTGTGATTCTAGAGCAGTTTCAAATTAGTAAAGAGGTTAAGGAGTGAAGATGTTACTGTAGTGGTCTCCAGCTCCCAAGGAGTCACGGAGAGCAAGTACTGCTTTATCCAGCCATGACTTAAAATGCAAGACATTGCAAGAGCTCCTATGTGTCCCAGTCTGTGAGTTTGCACTGATAGACAGTGAAGTTCTCTACAAGGAAATTTCACATCAACTGAGTGCCCCAAGACCATCTAAATCAACATTTATTGTGGTCCTGCATGTGACAGCAAGTAGAGGGATTTTTTTCAGAAGTTGTGAACAGCCAACCTATGGCAGTTGGCAGAGTACCAAACATGAATCTGGGTAACACATCAGAGGACCTTCTGCATATCTCCCCAACTTTTTGCTTTTTCTCCATGTCTCTTGATTCTTTCATTTTGTTTTCTTTTGTTTTCAGACATTGATAGGAACCTGAATAATTGAAAAATGTCACCTTTTGCTGTTGTGAGGATCCTTGTCTTCTGCCCTTGGGTTGTTTCCTTCCTTCTGTTGTGTTCACAAAGACCCACGAGTGGATCATGCAGTTTTCTGTCCTATTTGACAAAAGCAGCATTGTGGTTTTGAAGGCCATCAATAAAAGCTGGATTTTGGCTTGTGCTTTCCTGCTCTTTCACCCTCTTACCCCTGACTGTGCTCTGTAATCTGGATGTCCAGCAATTGTCCATGTCCTGCAGACCAGCCCTGAACTCCTGTAGGGAACAAACTTCTGGACACTGTGAGCCTTGGATGCTGGCAATAAAAGCTGCATAAGCATCAAACTTTCAAAAATCTTTTTTGAAGTTATCAATATGTTAAGTGACTGTATAGTGGAACATCTGTTTGTCCTAGGTTACAATGTAAGAATGTTCCCAAAGTATGTATTCCATCACCATCTCCACGAGCAGTTGGAACCAGGTGGGGCAGTGTTTCCCTTGCCCTTCTCTCCAGACTATCTTCTGTTAATGGGCCACCAAGGCCTTGCCCATGACTCACAGGTAACTCCCCCTGGAGCTCTCTCTGTTTAATGGGCAATCAAGGACCCCCTGCAGGACTCATGGAATGAGATTGGCCCATTGTGAGATGCTCACCCAGGGGGAGGAGCCAGACATTCCCACCTGGATATAATCTGGGATTTGGGACCGCACTGCAGCCTCACCCACTGGATTCCCAGAGGACAAGAGCCTACCAGACCTTTCTACAGGATCACTGCTTCAACAAGGCTGCTTCATCTGGACTGCTACCACCACCCTAACTAACAGGTGTCAGGTTGTATTCTGACTCTGTCAGTGATTTTTGTGCTATTGCTTTTATTTTATTTTACTTTTTTTCTCTCCTATAAATTGTATTTCTGACTTGGAGTCTCTCACTGGTTTTGCTTTCAAACCAGTGCACTGTTCATTCAACAGCATTCAAAAAACTGAAGTATGGAAACAATGGCTAACTTTTAGATAATAACTTTCCAGGAGATTTTCAGTACTGTTGGAATTTTTTTTTCTATTTCCTTTTTAACTCTCATAGAGCTTCTTCAAGGACTAGAAGTAATTATTCCAGGAAAGTGCTCCTAGTGCAGGTTTAGAAATCCTCAGTAGGAAACAAGGAAGTGACATGCTAGCAATTTGACAATAGTAAAGAGCTACTTATTTGGAATTAAAGTAAAACACTTTGTCATTCCTACTGAAGATTTCCATTCAGTTCTAAAGTAAGCATATGTTATGAATGGGAAAAGCAATTTTTTACACATTTGCTCAAATGACAGTATTCTTGCAAGGTTTTCCTTTTGTATTTCCTTTCAGAAAGAAGATAAATAATTTTTAATTTTCTGAGGAAAAAATTGATAGTGACCGAGGAATAGAAATAAGAAATTTTCTTTTGGGTGACAGCGGAAACTGTTCAAAAAAATTTAATTTTATTTGTTTAATAATTATGCTTTGGAATTCCTATTTGAAAGAAAGTCATTATTTTCCTATTTACTCTCAAACACATTCACCTGTTCTTCTGTTAAGTGATGCTGTAGATATTTAGGATAGCATAATATGAGGCTTTCTGTGTCCATTAAAATTTATCATATCAGAGACAGTGGAGGAAAGAAAGATTGTTTATTATAATAACTTTTTGGCAAAAAACAAAGCACGGTCAGATCCCATTAATAAATCCTAGGTGTCTGACCTTAAAACAATTCAGTGTAATGTTATGGGCCCCAGCAATTCTAAAAACCTTTTAATTGTGGATCAGAAATATCCTTACTGGCATCATTTTTGCTTTTAATAAGGAAAGCAGTGTGTCAGTTATGATGCAGAAGGACATTTCTCTGCTCTCATTTTTGTCACATAAATCCCTATAACAAGTTTGAACAGCATTAGGTGATCACAGAAAGGGTTGGTTTGAAAGGAACCTTGAAGATCAACTTGTTTCAACTCCCCTGCCACGGCAGGGACACCTTCCCCTACACCAGGCTGCTCAAAGCCCCATCCAACCTGGCCTTGAGTCCTTCCAGGAATGGAGCATCCTGTCCTTCTCTGAGAAACCTGTTCTAGTGGCTCACCAGTCCCTGACTGTCTTCCTAACATCAATCTAAACCTTTCCTCTTTAAGTTTAAAAACTTTCTCCTTGTTCCACCACTAGAATAGGAAAGTATATCTCTCCAATCATGCTTCTGCTTGTGGAATACCTTCCATAAGTGGTCCACCCGCAGAGAGACAAAGAGAGGAGGCTGCCTCTTACCTCTCTATTTGATGTTCTGCACTGAACTCCAACCTTTGGATCAGCAAGGCTTTAAGCACTTGTTTCTTTGCTGTTGTGTGCAGTGGCTGCAGTATGAAGCCCTGAAGATTTCCTCACCCCCTGGTTCAAAAACATGTGCAATTTGCCCCCATGAATCTTCTTGCTGGCCCTTGAAGAGGACAGCCACCTCTGTGGCATGCCAGGAGGTGACAGTCTTTGACATCACAGGTTCTTTTGCTTCTCTCTACTGTGCTCTTCATGAATATGTGTAGGAAGGGAGAAAAAGGAGTTCATGACTTGAATTTTGTCTCACCTGAGGCTTTTTAGAGGACATGGCAGTGTAACTCTTAAGAGTGGCACAATATAATGGCCAACTGATGTCCAAAACATGTAAGTTAGATGTACCAGCTCATATCTGAATGCAATTACGTAGCCAAAATATAATGTATGTAATTTTTCATAGGCAAGGAGGAGTCCAGCACCTTATTGCTAACATGCATCATGCAGGTTAACAGTTTTGGTTTTTTTTTTTTATTATCAGACAGAATTGTACTAGATATAATGGTGCAGCCAAGTCCAAACTATTTTTGTTGATTATGCCAATAAAACTTTGTTTTGATCCATCCATTATGGTTGAATGTAATAAGAACAATTTAAAATTATGAATGATTCACCAACAGGAAATAAAATTCAAAACTGAGTGTTGGGTTTGACTATTTGCTAAGCAAAGGAAACTGTCTTTTAGTATAAAATAGCTGTCCTGTTCAGGTGTCACTATAAATTTGTCAGCTCCAATAAAATGTAGAAAGTATTGTTTTTTTAATATTAGTGAAAGATGATGTTCATTTAAATTAGATTTTTCATTCATTTCTAATTGGCTTAAAATCCAGTTTAGCTACATGTCTTTTGTTCATAACTTGTTTAAAGGATTCTAATTCTCATAGATAAATAGGCATCCTGACATTTTTCATTTTCATCCATCATTAAGTTTCTTACAGCTGAGGTTACTGGTTGTGCATTGCCTTTCCACTGTGCTATCAACTTATAAAGTAACTGAGTTCAGATTGGATCCATTTATTTCATTCAGTGCCTTATCTGCCTCTTTCCCCCACTCTTTTGAGCACTGCCGAGGGTCATATTGAAAAACTATCTCCAATTCCAACTGAAATCAACCAGGAAATGGCTTTATTTTACTTTTAGCTGCAACCAAAATCAAATAGGACTGCATCATTTCATAAAATGGTCATTTACAATGCAATAGCATGTATGCTTTGTTGAAAGCACCTTAAATTTCTTATATATGCCTGTTTTTCATTTCATTCATTTAGAATTGCTTAAGAAATAGAAAATATTGCGAAAAGTGCTGGTTTTGTCTGAAGTAGACAATTTTCTTCATAGCTGCTGTGATGAGGCTGTTTGGGATTTGTGCTGGAAACAGTGCTGATAACACAGGGATGTTTTCATTATTGCTGGGCAGGGCTTCCACAGAGTCAAGACCTTTTCTGTTCTTCACCCCCCAAGTGAGGGGACCTGGGTGGACACAACAGGGACAGCTGAGCCCAGGGACATCCCAGACCATGTAGTGTCCTGCTCAGCAGAGAAAGCTGAGGGGAAGAAGGAGGAAGGGGGCTGTTCAGAGTGATGGGATTTGTCTTGCCAAGTCCCTGTGGCACGTGAAGGGGCCCTGCTCTCCTGGGTATGGCTGCACACCTGCCAGTCCATGGGAATGGGTGAATTAATTCCTTGTTTTGCTTTGCTTGTGTGCACGGGTTTTGCTTTCCTTGTTAAACTGTTTCTATCTCAGTGGATTTTCTCACCTTTACCCCTCTGATTGGCTCCCCCATCCCACCAGGAAGTAAATGAGGAAGCTGCTGTGGGGGGAAGAGATGCAGGTTGGGATTAGACCATGACAGTCCTACAGAGAAGTAGGGTGCCACTGAAAAAAATGTATTTTTTGGATAAAAGAGACCTTTCTGTACACAGGGAAAAAGGGACTTTAGAAGATTAGTAATAGGCTCTGAGGAGCAAAATAAATCAAAAGAACATTCATTTCAGTTGCACAGAGACAGAATGTCAGACAGTGGAGGCAGACCGTGTGTTTGGATGCATCAGTTTCTATAAGAGGGAATGCTGAATAGGAGATAGGGAATTAGAAATTCCTCACACTTTGCTTTTATTTGCAAATGCACTTTCCCAAGGACTGCTTTCAGAGGCAATTTGTAATATGTTTTCATTGTGTTTTAATCCTTATCCATGTTTTCAGTGATCCAGGAGTGTCATCAGGGTGATTTTTAAAATCTGTGGCTTTTTTTTTTGAAGATATAGAGCTTGTTCTGTATTTGTAAATATGTAACTTAATGGTATCTTTTACCAGAGTGAAGAGAATGGAGAGATGACTGCAGGATAGATTTTCCTGATGCTGTGGGACTGCAGGAGGTTGGGAATTGTTTTTCTATATTTCACCTGGTTCTTGTACTCCTTTTTTTGAATTTCCTGTGGTAGTTATTGATAAGGATAGCCTAGAAGACGTGTGTGGGGAAACTGTTGTCATTCTTGAAACTTGTGACTTATAAAATGGGCTAAGCTTTGACAATGCTTTTTTTTAATGAGGCTGGTGTTAAGACAGACATATAAGACATATTAGATCAGTCTATTAAAGAAACTAGAAATCAGTCAGTTATCTTTTATAGCAGTTTCCACACATTCCTCTGTTCCCCGCATCTTTATCTTCACTTTTAAACGGAACTAATTTTGTTAAAAGGAGATACTAGGAAATTGCCTCAATTATCTTGCACAAAACATTCAAGAATAGGGGTGAAAAAGTAAAATGTCTTATGTGTAGGTCTAGTAAACTGATAGAAATCGTTTTAATATTTGTGGTAAAGATCAGACTCCTATTATGAAATGTAGAGAGTGAATATTAATTCACTGAGTGTTGTCTCAGGCTGTTTTCTCATTAACAGTCCACTAAAGAACATAGCATTTTCCATCTGCTCATGAAATAGTCACCAGGTCTACCTCAGGAATGACAGCTGGCTCACTGTGCTCTCTGAAATGTGTGTCCTGGATACAAACTGGCTCAGGAATCTCCAACGTTTTCATTGCTGGCTTGTTGAAAGGTTTTTCATCCTACACTTGCTGTGTTCCTTGTACTTTTTCACTGAGCATCTGGGGCTGTAAGGATAGAAAGAATGTTGACCTGAATCTGCTGCAGTTTATGGCACCCCTCCAGATTTTTGGGCCCTTTCTGTGTGTGCCAGCAGGACAGAAGCATTATTTCAGTGACAGGGTGCCTTTGGCAAGGGCCGACATCAATATCCTTGTCACCCTTCTTTAGGGTCTCCAATATGCTGAGCAAACCTAGCAGAGAGCATGCACTCTATGCCATCATATCAAACATCCTCAGGACCAGAATGAAGCACCTCCAGAGCTGAATGCAAGAGGTCTGACAGCATGTGCTACATCTCAAATAATTCCAAGATGCTTGTATTGGCTCCCAGCTCTCTGTGTGCAACTGTGTGTTGGTGATGATAAAGGAGAGGAGGTTGGGGGAGGGTAATGTATTTGTCTTTTGTGCATGATTTTCCTCCACTCATCCAATCCTGCCCTTCATAAGCCATGAATTCACAGACATTTGGCATGAGCTCCTTGATGTCTGGCAAGGGGGCAGCACAGGAAAAGGAAAGATTACTGGAACAAAGCTTGGTATTTCATAAGTGGTTTACAGAACATTACGTGGAATATTTTGTTCCAGTAGATTTTAGAATACCTTGCAAATAAAGCTGGAACCCCAAAGTGGTACAGTTTAGGTTTTGGAGATTTGGACCCCTTAACTCTTTTTACTGATTTATTTGAATGAATTGCAGATTTTAAATTGCACCTCCTATAATGATTGAATGTACTTTCTGTATACCCAGTATTTATGGTGCAGCTGTTGGCAATGTTAATGTGAAAAGCCCATCTCCTGAACATTGTCAAGCTCTTATTGTCACCTTTGGTTCCCTGGGAGATGAGGACAGAATTTTATTTCAGATTAAAAGGGAGAAAACTGTTACCTTTCAGGGAAAACATATATTTATGTTTCTGGATGTCTCTAAAGTGACTCAGACAAGGAGACACATATTTGAGTTATTGTTACTAGATTTCATTATGCTTGGTGCCTGGGTGGCTATGCTATATTTTATGCTGCAAGGTTTAGAGTTGTTTTGGAAGGGAAGAGAAGGGAAACATTTTTCGGGTCTTGATGAGGATGATAAAATGTAAATTCTAAGGGCAAAATTCAGAGGTGATGCCTCTGTTGAGAATGCAAGTTCGATTTTTCATGCATGACAGTTGTTTAAATTCAGGCTTCATCTTATCTTTTCTCTCTTTTCCACCTATTTTTACCTGTTTTTCAATGAATAAATGTGTCAAAATTGATGAAAAGTAGATGCTGGTAGCCTATAGGAGATATGAATTAAAATATGATGATAACAAATCTAGACTCAAACCCACCACACACAGGCATCTGACTTCATAATATGTTTTAGATGTCTAATCAGTAAGTCTTCCTGAGGTAAAGGTTTAAACTGCTTGTGTGGTTCTGAAGTTCTGAAGAACTGTAGTCTAGTGGAAGGTGTCCCTGCCCATGGCAAGGGACCAGATGATCTTCAAGGACCCTTCCAACTAAACCTTCCTATGATTCTGTGACTCCAGAGGGAGAATCTGTCAGTCTCAGGTTAGGTGCTGAGTTATATAGAGGATTCCTCTCCCTGGTAACCCTTCACAATCACCTCCCTCTCCCCAGTGATATTATGAAACTTGTTTCTGATGATCTGCCTTATTAGGCCTCTGAAATTATAGGAGAGAGTTTGGTACAAGAAAGAGGGACTTGATCCTACCCTAATTGAGTCTCCCAGGGAGTCGTAGTGAGTACAAGCAGAACACATAACTGTGAGCCAAGGGCTCCCAAAGAAATGTTTCTCCAAGCTCAGGCTGTGACACTGCAAATAGGGTCACCTGCCCAACAGAAATTCAATTGCTAATTCAGGCTCCCAGCTGAAAGCAGGGTCAAAAGCCTAATTATGAAACCTAATTAGACATTGAGTGTATGCAAAATAGAGCTCCTCCTTCCTTTCCATCCGACATAACATTATATACATTTAATGGTACAGTGGTACTATGTATGAATGCAACATTTCTAATTAATAAGTGATAGTATAAAGACTTTGTATTTAAAACTGACAACTTTTGATGGAAAAATATGACCCTATTTAATTGCAATTATTTGATAATATTGTAAGTAGCAATAACAAAAATTATTAAATTTAACTTGTACCTTGTAGCTGCTGCACATGCATTGATTTATAATAAATTTCATCTTTTGCTGGAGGGTAGCAAAGGCACAGCAATACAGCAAATTATATGATGATATTTATAGGACTTGTTTTGATTATGGGTTGGCTCTGCAAACATACAAACACAAACATGCACACCTATACGTGCACCACACAGATCTTAACAACTTCTTTGCTGGAAAAGGCAAAATGTTGACCATCAAATACAGGTAAATAAATACCTTCTGGTATATTTGATCATTGTCTTTTCATTAACTAAAGTGGGTTAGCAATGCTAGCAACAGTAGAAGGGAGGAGTAACCTGTGGCTGGCTAGGTGTGTGTGAAGAAAGTCCTCAGGTAGGATTGTATGTGCACTGAGAAGAAAAAGCTTGCAAATATATCTGGATAATTGCAAAACACCATGTACTGCTGCTCCACAGTGTGTTCCTGGGTCAGAATTCATGCCCAGGGAAGCTTCACTTGTGCCAAGCCCTTGTGGGTGAGCACAGACTTCTGTTTGTATGAGCTTGGAGGCCACAAAGGAAATCCTGTCCCTCCAGTTGATGCATTTCATTTGGTGCCTGGAATTCTTCTTATTGTTTTTTAGCCTTCTGACGAGTCTTTTTCAACAGTGCTGGGTCATTTGTGCACCAGTGTGTCTTTAGTATTATTATGAAAAACTAGAAATATGCTATTTAAAAAGTCCTGTGGGTGTGCTCGCTGTCAAGGACTCATGCAGCAGCAAGCTGTGTCTTTTCTTGGCAGAGAAGCTTTTATCCATCAGCTGAAGAGTTACAGTGTGTCTCCATAAACAGCTCTGAAGTAGCCCCAAGTTACCTGAAGAAAAGCCCATATTAGACTCTTTAAAAACCCTTTTTAGTAGATCTGAATGTTTCTGACTCTGGAGGTGGCTTTCTCAGAGCCCACTGAGCACCACGCTTTAGCACTGCTATGGAATGCATCTCATACCTGGATTTAGGTTATCCTTTGCATGGAAAAGCATTCCTGAAGCTAAAAAAAAAGTACCTCTGGTAATTTTCTAGCTCAAGTACACCCTTTGAAGAAACAGGTCTGTCCTAGAAACATTGAGGTATACAAGTGGAAGATAAAGTAGTTATGTAAACTTTCTCGTAATCAATAAACAGGATGATTCATTCTGTGATAAATTTTGAAAGTAGACATGGCCTTACTTTATATTAAAATGAATTCTCACTTACTATAATTGGAAATCCTCAAAAAATTACAGAACGCAGACTGTGAAGGAAAAACAGTGGAACAGTATCAGCAATGCGGTCTTTGAAAACTTTCATTTTAGAAGATCTGCAATCACATTTTGAATTGCCTGGACTGAACATCATCATGAAGAAGCTTTCTAGAATTTTGAAAGCCTTTCTTATTTTCCCTAGTGGATTTAAAATCACTTGTATCCAAGCCCAGATATTTAATTTAGATAAACTTCAAACTGGTAAAAGTTAATTGAACTTTGTATTGAATGGTGAAGAAACTCATTTGACATTTCTAGAAAAAAGGAATGAAATAATATATTACACTATAGATTTTTCCCCTTATAACAAATTTTCACAATAGGAAGTCTGGTAAGATCTTTTTTCATTATTAGAATTTTGCTTTTTATTATTTTCATGTCTCCTGTTATTTAACTTAGTTTTCTGCCAAAACACCCACAGAATGCACGTGTCCTGGGTTTTCATTTATTGCATAATTTCAGGTTATCTCAAGTTTCAGTTTGCATGAGAAATAATGAAAATAGCATATGCCAGTTATTTCCCGTGGCAGATGGCTCTCACAGGAGCTTCTGTACTACTCAGCTGCATTTATAGGATAGAAAAAAATATTAAAATGTCACAAAATAAGACAAAAGCTGTTTCATCCAGGGTCAGAAATTATTTATGGACTTAACATTTAGCACTAAAAAGTGTCCTTCAGCAGCCATTGCTCAGTGTGGAATTTTATTTTCGTGGGCTAGATGGCGCTGGAGTATATAAAATATCCATTTCCCAGCACAGAGCTTCCTTCTGTTTGGGAAAGGAACAAGCCTTTCCTACATGCAGATATTCAGTTCTTTCTTTCTGTATCGACAAACAAAATGATAACTCTTCTTATTTTATTTTGAAGGTTATTATAAGTTCCCATTTCACTTGGTATATATTGTCTTAGTGAAGTGTGGCAAAGCTGCATTTTATACATAGAGGATTATATATATGCCAAAAATTGAACATGTGCACGAAACCCACAAACATCTTCTGTGAACATTTGACATTTTTTTTTTTTTTACCCTGGAGGAGGAGAAAGCAGCATAAAGGAAGCAGTTGTGTTATTCCCTGGATTACTTTGTGTTTCTAGCACAGGATTTTCAATCTAAAAATCTGGAAGGACTGAGACCTACCAGGTCAGGCATTGAACACCTCTCATGTTCTCTGGTACTCTGCTATGCCCCATCCTAATGAAGCAGGACCTTCCTAATGCTGTATTTCTCCTCTGCACCTCCTTCTCTGCCTTCTCCTCTGCCTCTCTGTGTGGCATTTCAGCCATGGCAATGTCTTTCTGCTTTAGCCCTGGGAAGAAGTGACTATAGATGAGTCCCTACCTGCATCCTCTGCTCAGGTGGTAAAAGAGATGAAATTCATGTCAATTTATGATGAAATTTGAAAAGTCTAGTGACATCCTCTAGTAATGGGAAATAGTTCCCCTAACAAGACCAAACTTGGTCTCCATTAAGTTAGAGGAAGGAGGACATGAGGAGGAGAAAGAGAGAGCAAACCCATCATCCCTGAAAACCCGATTATCCCAAGGTTGAGCTGTGTATCTGCCATGGTAACTTTCTTGCAGTTGTTAGTATGAAAGACTCAGTTATTGGCCAGGCTTTGGAGCTGTGAGAAGCGAAGCCCACTCCTCAAACTGGTAAGAGTTTAATCAGGGATAGTAAGGGACAGACCAGTAAAGCAAAAGTGACAGTGCTGAGTGCATGGCAGCAGCCAGAGGCACACCCAATTCTTCAGCAAGCAATCCTTTGAACTGCATTTCTTCCCCAAATGACTTCACAAATTTCTCAGAGCCCATTTACCACAGCTCTGCCTCAGGCTGCCACAGCACTGCAAAGGTCCACAGCTACAGTCTCAGGGTCCCTCAGGGAGGCAGTCTGAGGTGGTCTTCTGATGCCACTTTAGGTTGGTAATCTCCTTTTATGGTCTCTTGTTCTCTGCCTGTATTGTCCTGGTTATACATTTTGCAAGAGCAGTCATATCTTATGATACATCTTTTGCAGGCATGTTTACATCTTGTGATAGCCTTGCTTCATGCACAATTTTAGTTATACTGTTCACAAATGCAATTACAATTTGCACTATATCTACAAAAGTAGTTACAAATCAATAATAATTTGCAAAAGCAAATAGGTAATAGCGAAATCCTACTCTTATATGGCAGATTGTAACAGAAAGTAAAATGCAGGAGTTAGAGGAAGGTGGTTCCATGGCCACAAGTGTCCATGGAATGTTTTTTGTGAATTAACTTCCAAGCTTTCAACACCAGCCACAGGTGCTCTTCAACCAGACTAGCCAGAGGTAAGAGAAGAGGTGCACTAGCCTGAAGTGTTTGTGCTGAAGTCCTTCATTTGAGGATACCTGTGTAGTAGCAATAAATACAGACTTGCTGAACAGCACTTTAAAATTTGTCTCTGAATACTGTGTGTGCTTCTTTGCTTTGGGAATAGAAATGAGTTTCTCTCAGAGAGTATAAGCTACTTTCTTTGAAAACTTGCTGGAGTTACTTAAAATTGCTTATAAGTTTTTACATATGTGGTCTGAGGTTAATTAGGTTCTGTGAAAACACAGATCAGGATTGATCCTCAGAAAAGAGTTAAAGCAAAGTGCAGAAGAAAAAGAGTAGTGAACTAAGTTGTAACCTATTACACAACACTGCTCATACATCCCTTTATTATGCTTTTGATGACATTGATGTTATTGTTTGGCAGCCCAGAAAAACCTCTGAGGTGCAGGCAGGGGTTGCTCTGTTACCCTTGCCTGTCTCAGGCATCCCTCACCTCTGCAATGGCAATGAAAGGACAGTCCCTCACAACCCTTGCATTTCTGGCTCCTGCCTGCATCTGCATTGTGCTCACTGCAGTGCTGGTTTGGGGAGCTGACACAGGCTGCTGAAACCCATGATTTGGACAGCTTCTCCAGGGGGTTGGAGAGAGAGATTCAGAGCTTCCAGAGAGATTCAGCACAGGTACTGTTGCTGAATGTGGAAGCACAGCTATTGCCTGTCCATGGATGTGCTGAAAAAACATCTCTTTATGTATTGGCAGGATACTATCACAGATGAAAGAATAAATACATTTGCCATTTTTGTTAAATTCTTCTCCTGGGGGCAAAGATCCTTCTTTTTTTTCATGTACACACAAAGGATGGAATCTAGTTGGTAGAACAGATGCCCCTGTGCTGGTCTTTTCTGCCCCTGCAGATCAGCTTGAGCAGTGTCTATTGCTGCTCTGCAGAGATGCTGCCTTTCCTCTTCCACAAGCCACCTGCAGTTGTGTTTAGGACTCCTTCTGCCATTGGCTGGGCAGTGGGGCTTAAGCTGCCTGCACAGTTAAATTAACACAAACTGGGAACTGAGTTGTTGTTAGTGGCACTGAACTTGTACATCCTTCACGCTGCTCGATGAAGAACTGCAGGCAGATTTAGAAATTCTGAGCTTGTTTGTTCCTGTTTGTTTGTTTATTTCTGGTAAACTTTCTTAATGAGGTTTTTAGGTGTCCTGGAACAAAAATATTTTTAAGGCAGTATTAAGTTGATTTGACTTTTTAGCATAAAATGGAATTTTAAATTTGTTTTTCTGCTGGAAAAAGACAATATTGCTTACATCTTGGTTCTTGCTTGCTTTGCTTATGTTGCTCCTCTCCTGGACTATGCTTCTGTGCAAGGAGTCTAGAGTATCAGTAAATACATGATACAAAAAATATGGATTTGTATTTTTCAGTACTGAAACTTTCTAGAGGATGTCCACATTCTTTTGATTTCAGTAGGAATTGAGAACACTTATACCTAGTTGAGCTATTACATGCTCTTTGGGTAAAATAAACCATTTAAAAATACCTTATTAAAATCAAAGATGAAGATGATGAGACCGAAATAACCAACCCAATCTACTTCTCTTGGCTAGCAGCATTACTGTGGTTCTCTGGCTGTTGTTATAGATGCTCTTAAAAAGAATATTAAAAACACCTGTCACCTATTTTTTCCCATCAAAATATATGAATTTAAATAGCTGTTACAGTGAAAGCTAGGTTCATATTCTAGCCTGGAATGAAAAAATAAATATTTGTATTTCTAAAGAAAAGAAGTATAAAAGTAATTTAAATATATGGTTCAATTAGAAAAAAAGAGAAGTGTTTTATTTGGCTGCTAATAAGTGATTTCAGGTAGGTAGAGACTGGCAGGATAGTCCCTGATGTTGCATCCAGTGAATGACCTATATAAAAAATACTACTAACAAGGCATTTCTTTGTGATAAATTGCAGACATAGTTTAAGACACAGATCTCCCTTCCTAGTATGCCAGGATACCCCCCTGGGAGAAAGATCTGAGTAGCCCTAAGTTTAGTACATCAGTATGTCAGTGCCTTTTTAATATGGGATCTTCAGACAGCATCTGGCTTTTATTCTCTTTCAAGTGAGCTGTTTACCAGGTTCTCTGAGTGTGTTTGGGCTTTTTTCCCTTTATCTTCAAAACTGCTTCAGACCTGTCCTGATCACCATAATGTCCCAGTCCTGCATTATGAGACCCGACCTGTCACATATATTTTGGTTTGATTTTCAGTCTTCCCTTGGGTGTTTCTTATCATTTCAGGAAGTCCTTCCACTATCAGGAAGCTTCACTTTTTATATGTTCTCCCAGCTGTATTTTTCTCACATCATAACTGAAACAATCTGCACATGGGGACAGCAACACCCAGAATGCAAATGCTCTCCTGCTGGAAATTGTTGTTTCTCTTGTTGTTCAAGATTTGGCTCATCAGGGTGCTTGACAAACCAGGCCTTCAAGAGAAAGTTGGGCCAGATAACATCTAAAGGTTCCCCCTGCCCTCTCAAGATACTTCTGTTATATCTCCCTGGCACAGGAGCTGGAATGAGTTGATCTTTAAAGTTCCTTCCAATCCAAGCCACTCTGTGATTTTATGATTCTTTTATTCTCTGTGTATTGAACTCAGTAAAACCTAAAACCTGCTTGTTGCAGGAAGGGATGGATATGTGTCAGGATATCACAGTTTTATTCTGCCCTTAGCTTGATGACACTAGCAACTGACAAAAACATTTTTTAATTCTGTGACTCTTATTAATTATCCAGTAACCTTGAAAATTTTCCCATCAGCCCTTTCATTCATTGAAATTTCTTACATGAACTGCTTGGATTTTGCAGAGGTTTTTTTTGTTTTTTTTTTTACCTAGTACCTTACTATCCAATTAGAAAGATAAATAGATAGTGGAAAAATCAATTAAAGCAGAAAAGTTATAATGTGTTAAACTAGAATTGGTTCTGACCTGGAAGAATTGGGTCATTATCTAAATATTCCCAAGTCTTGGAATTACTTTTATCCTGT
This sequence comes from Cisticola juncidis, assembly GCA_013400215.1. Classification (NCBI taxonomy): domain Eukaryota; kingdom Metazoa; phylum Chordata; class Aves; order Passeriformes; family Cisticolidae; genus Cisticola; species Cisticola juncidis. The sequence continues at coordinate 414,498 of VXBR01005079.1, forward strand.
GGTTGAGCTCTGGTTCCACTGAACTTCTTAAGAAAGTTAATCTAAATTTTACTCTAAAGCAGGAGTTCTGAAGAGTTCAAAGGTTTCTATATTTACATCATCAAACAATTTAGAAACAAAATGAATGGGTTTATGCCTCTATTCACACTTGTGAAATTATGAGGTCATAGAAAAAGAGGGGTTCTTTTGTTTACTCAACTATTTCCATAATTAACATTCTTTTGGCTACTTGAGGTTTAGCATGCTATTTCATTAAAATAATGCAATTGCAGATGGAGAAAAAAAAAGTTTTTAAAGCATAATTGGTTTTCATTGTCAATATAACTTTAAATCCCATTAGCCACAAAATTTCAGCATTGTTTTCCTAATGACTTGCATAATTGGATCATCAGATTTCTCTCCTTTAAAAAAAAAAAAAAAGAAAGAAGAAACTCTCATGTGGTGGCTCTAAAGGTTATTATTTGCATGATTTTTCCTCCCTTAGTGTTACATTTACACTTTTATTTCCACCAGTGCTGAAAGGTCAGAGACCTAGCAAGTTAAATGAAATCATGTCAAGAGCAACTAGAGCTCTTACTTTGCCTTTCCTCTCTTTTTTTTTTTCTTTTTAGGTACTGACAGCTGCTGGCAAATGCATGTATGCAACCAGTTTGATTTGGGATCCTTGTCCATCTCAGCCTATTAAGGCAATTTAGAGCACTGCTCTGGGTTTTCCATGGTGCTCTCTCTTTTACATGTGCCTGTGGCAAGTTTTGTCCCTTTGTTTCAGGAATTTCAGTGCACTGGACTGAACCCGACTTAAACGGAGACTGTTTTGGTCATATTGTAAAATAAAGAGTGTTTATACAAAGAAGTGATATTCTCATTAATAAATATTTTCCAGAGGTCTTACATTCATACAAGTAAACTAGATGTGCCATACATATTACTAGAATACATATTACTTATTTTCCATGTGTCTGTTATTACAGGAGTCAAACACATTAAAAATTATAGGAAAATCACATTACTTGAAGAGATCTCGAGATGTTATCCAGTATGTCTTCTTCCTGTAGGGAAGGTTCAGCTCTTCCTAAACCTGACAGATTTTTATCTTACCAATTCTTTAAAACCTCCAGTGTCGAAAAATCTGTATTTTCTCCAGGCAATTTATTCGCGTCTTTAAGAATATTTGACATTCTTTCATTTAATATATAACATATCTTTGTTGCTGCATTTTAGGCTAATTCCTAGCTTTCCTATTTGAATTTGATCTTTATGCAGTAGTGTTTTAAAATACTTGAAGACCATAAAAGTATTCTTCAGGTGCCACTTACCTGTACTAAACAACACATTTTGGTTGTCCTCAAAGGCTGTGTTTTATAACCATTGGATTATTCTTATCTCTTTAGTTGGCCAGCATTTCTCCTGCAGGTGTCCTATATCTAGACAAAGCAGCTGAGTGAAATAAACAGGAAGGTTTTTTACATTGTCTTCTATATCATCCTCTTCCAGGATGGAGCTTCCATTTTGTCTTTGAAATAGCCTTGCATAGCTGACTCATGCCCAATTTATGATCCACTGTAGTACATGCATCCTTTTCCAGAACTGTTATTACTCGTCCTATAATTTTGCAGATTACTCTTACCTAAGTGGAGAAATTTTGATTTTTTTGCCCTTATTAAATTGCATCCCAGCCACTTCAGAGAATTTCTCCAATTTATAATAATCAGTTTGAATTCTAACCTCGTCATTGCGTGTCCCAACTTTGAATCATCTGGAAATAGAGCAACTATATTCCCTACTCCATCATGCAGTTTTTATTACAGGAAGATTTCCATGGACCTAGACTTCAAATCAGTCCCCAGCAGACCTCACTCTTACATCCTTCCAGCTGAACAGTTTGTCTTTATGCACAGTATCCCAATCAGTTGTATCCCTACCATATGGCAGTTTCAGGAAGACCCTGGATTACAGAGAAAAATGTCATAAAAGACACTGTCAGAAACTTTTCTAAAGTAAAGATATTTTCCTTCTCAATACACAGGCCTGTCACTATGTCATAGGATAAAACTTGGTTGTTTGACTTGATTTGTTCTTGACAAATCAACGTTGGCTGATTCATATCCCCTTGTTCCCATCCAGATGTTTGAATACTTGAACCAGTTTTGTATGTTTTTCTTGGTAATTGAAATGAGATTGACTGATCTACACTTTTCAGTTTTTTAAAGGTAAAAACTATGATTACTTTTTTTCTGTTCTCTGAAATTTTACCTTTCCTCACTCTTTTGTCAAAATAATTGTCCTGGGCAGTAAGATCACTTCAGGCCAGTCCTCTACTTACTCTCAGGTGAATTTCATCAGGTCCAGCTTCTCAAAGAAGAATTAAATCTCTGCTTTATCTTTTCCATCCCAAGTTTTTACCCGTTTTTTGTTGATGCTAATTGTGTTAGACATCTAATCACAGCTGCTGTATCAAGTGAAGACTGAAAGAAAAAACCTCCATTCTCATCTTTGACCATCTGTGCACCACTGAGGCCTCTCGTGCTTAGGAACTTGTGAAATGTTTTGATAATCTCTGCTTTGTGTAGTGATGGAATAAGGAAAGAGGAAGATTGTAGTGTTTATATTCAAACTAATTTCTGACCTCAGAAGGAAGTTGAGTCTAACGTGGGCCATGCACATATGTGAGATTCATCACACTCATTTTGATCAATAAAAATGGTAATATCTAATTTTAGCTTGCTCCTAAGTGTCCTTTTGTAGTCAATGGGAGGTAGAAAGTGACTTCAAGGATCAGCTTTTTTCCCTTTTTCCAGATGCCTTAGTTCGATGAAGCCCAAGCTGTCAAGAGCAGCACGTGACAATGATGGTACCAGTGCAAGCAGACAGGAATGGCAGCTTGGTGAGGAATTGGTGCTTGGAAGTCCTTACTGCATTTGAGGACAAGCACATCACCAAAAGCAAATGGCTGGGTTTTGTTCTGGTTATATCATAAGCTTTCAGACTGCATTGCCTTAACCCCATCTTTTACAAAGTGAATGACAATTTACATTCTGATTTTTAATATATTTAACTTGGTGCACCACATCATGTTTGACACATCACTTTTTTTGTTGTTGTTGTTTGGAATCTGAATTATGCAGGAATTATTCATGAGTGTATGTATATATATTGGTCAAAATAATCTGTTTCTGCGCAAGAAAGAGAGTTACCATAAAATTGCTACAGCCCAATTCTACTGTCTTCCATAAATAACTTTCAAGTTTAGGAGAAGGTTGCATTTTAGTAATTTTTAAAATGGCTTCCAAAAGATGTTTTTTGAAATAATTTGTCTTATAGCATGGTATCAATTTAAACAGCTTGTTTTGCTAACATGTAATTAGAGTGGTGACCTACCTGAAGTCTAAGTCAGTTTTAAAGGGCTAAATCTGTAAAATTTTTATTATTCTTTTTTACTTTTTTTTATTACCAATGCAGTCAAAAAGTCCAAACTTTGTTTAACTTTCCCCACCTTCTTCAGCCTCCTTTTCTTTAAAGACCCTTGTGTGCCCCTGCATTCTGCACACAAAACTGTGAATCACTGTCATATATTTGCTTCATGGTAGAAGCCAAGAAAACCAATGTATGTTGGTCAGAGCATGCAGTAATTCTTCAATTATCTTCAGATATTCAGTACTGCTTGAGTTTTCTTCAAGCCTTTTTTTCTGATGTGACATCATGAACTTTTCTGTATTTTTAGAATCTACATCTTTCTTTCCTTTCTTTTCCTGCAGCTGACTGGAATTTGATGTGCACACTGTACATCATGCAAGTCTCTGCCCAGCTCAGCTACAATACAATGTGTGTGTGTTTGTGTGTGTGTGTGTGCACAGGGACACACAGGTGAGAGATTCCTGGAAAAACAAAAGCAAAGCAGGTTTTTCTTTTATGCCAATTTGAATGATTGTCCTTCACTTGATAAAGTCTGGCACATACCTTGGTGTTTCATATGAACTGTCACAATAACCTGACTGTAATGCAGCTTCCTGACCCAGCTTCCAGAGGTTTGTGATGTCTCCTTATTCCATTAGCACTTTGTCATCTGCTCCCGTGTTGCCACTGTCATGTGGAGAAGAGGTTTAGGGTGAGGTTCTTGATAGTGTTGAGAAGTCTCTTTGTATTTTACTCACTCTGTATCTCTCCACTCTCATTTTGCACAATACTTATTTATATGTTTCTGCTTATCTCACCAACTGCTGTATCTCACACACAACTGGTAGAAACTTATTGTGGAGGCTTAGGAATTTAAATATTTGAGGTTTATTTTGAACATGATATAGTATAATAAGAAGGCTATCAAATGTTCTTTCTATATAATTCCTTTTAAGTGTTTCAGAAGAGGGCACTTGTCCTCTGACATGACAGTAAGAATTGGCTGAACTACTTGCTGAAATGTCAATAAAGGAGGGATCTTAGCCACATACTTCCTTCAGGGCAGGTGAGCTTATTTCTGTAGCGTTGGGGGATTTTTTTTTTTTTTTTTTTGTTATGTTTTTTTATTTGTTTGGTTGGTTTTTGTTATGTTTGTTTGTGATTTTATAAAATCTTCATTTATTCCCTTAATGTGATTTTTAGCAAATTCCATCTGTTTCAACCTGTCCCTACAAAGAAGGCAACATAATAGAAGTAACTGAATAGATGAATTAAACAAAAACAAAACAACAAAAAAAACCCCCAAAGAAAACACAACAAAACACCCCAAAAAACAAGGCAGAAAGGATTTGCAGTATTTCCATGTTTTGGTTCAAATAATTTTAAAGATATTAAAAATGTTCTGGTAGTGAACTTAAATGCCTTTATTAGGCAGACATATGTAATCAGTTTATCTTGATATTTTATCTTAATGACAACATCATATAAATATCATTTACTTTACTGATATAAAATGACTGAATGAATAAGTATATAGTAAATAAAATTAATAACTATATAGTTTTAAATCCATATGCCAGTAATGATGCTGCATTTAAGGATGATGTAATATTTTTACATTTATAATTCAGATAAAGTAGATTAGAAAGCTTTTGCCAAAGCACAGGAATAGAGGCCAGAAAAACATCTCTTGAAATTTCTCTGCAGCTTAGTGCAAATAACTTAATTGCTCTACAACATTTTTTCTGATCTCTGAAATGGGAATAGCAGCTGAGGACTTACACAAGACTACATTTCAATGACTGAAATATAGGATGTATTTATAGATTTTTTGCTGTTGAATTTCTTCTTTCACTTTTTCCCATAATTTATTTCAATTTGCTAAGTAACTACTTGGCTGTCAGCCCTCAAGTTTGCATTGAATTATTTTTATTTTTCTGATTCTATTTGAACCTCATAAAGACAGGAAAAAAGTTCTCCCTTCATATTGTAGCTTGACATAGTTATGAATTTGTATATGGCATTGTGTTAGTGCAACATATTCAATATCTTTATCTTTGGAGGTGTTAAGAGCAAGTTGGAAGAATCACCTTGATTTCATATTTTTAAGTTTGGTTTGTTTTTTTTTCTGCAGCTTCTGTAATGCACAAAATTAAATGCTCTGCTTTCTTCTCCATTTCCTGTTACTACAATGCCTCTTTCAGGCAGGATGATGGGTGGCTTCCTATGTGGTCTGAACAGGACACAACATTTACAGAACTGGAATAAATTCACTGATCCCCCTGATAACAGTCGAGGCTAACTTTAATCACAGTTTGCATTTGGCTCAGTCCTGTGGGGAACTTCTCAGAATTTCATTCCAGAATAACTGACAATTTTGCTACATTCATTACACAAAGCACAGATACATGGAGAAGCTCTGTAACGTTGCACATTTTACACCAATGCCTGCCTGCCTTGATTCATTAGTTTTCAGCTGCAGCCCACCACTTTGTCCAGATATATTCTGCATGGAATGGTTATAACAATTTTTGTCCCTTGTTGGAAAAGGGGATGGGCAAGGTGCAGAGACAGAGGTGGTGGCAGAGCCCTGTGGTCCATGTTTGTACTGTGGCAGACCTGGTACCAGGGGAAGCTCACCAGGGCTGGGTTGTGTTGGGTTTCCCGTGAGTTCATGTGAGGATCACTGCCTCAGACTCTGCTGGCACAGTCACACAACAGCAGCTGTCACTTTAGTTGTCATTTGAGATTGAGTCCAGGAACATTTTGAACTCAAAACCAGAAGTCTCTGCAGCTTGAGCTGAAAAGAAAGTGTCTGTAGCCAAAAGAGAAATACTTTTGTAAAACTCTTCTGTAGACTGGACCACTGGGGCAGGTTCACAGCATTGCTGAAAACAGTTGTAGCCCCAGTGTTAGGGGAATGGAAATTTGGTGGTGTCAGGCAATTTGGAAGTGCTTATCCCCATGTTAATACGGGAATCAGGAAGGCAAATGCACATTTGGTGGATTATACTCTTCTAATAAACCGAGAGTGAACATATATCAGGAGTAGACTGCAGAACATCCAGCTGCCAATTTATTTCTGTTCATCAACATACAAACACCCAAACCTTTGAGCAGTTAGAAAACTTGCAGAAAGTAATGCTGCTAGTGGTGTCTATAAATCAAGAGCAAATAAACAATCATTAAAATTCTTCCTCAGTAACACAGTCTGATAGTGACTCAGAAGCAGTAAGTGAGAATAGATAGTCTAGCTCCAGCCTTAATGGAGAAGGATCTGTGCCAGCTAATAACTTTCTGTTTCTTTGAGTAAATAAATGTGAGTACCCTGGGTTACAGGCTGGATAGCTAATGGAAGTTGAATCACCTATATTCTGAAATTTATACCCAGTCAAATGGCAATTTATTTGCTTACTGATATAGTCACCCCCACTTATGTCCTTGTAATCCTCATTGATATTAATGGGAAATATACTGTTGTGTGGACATGGAAGAGAGATACAGAGTTAAAAACCTTTCTTTTTTTCTCCTCCCCTGTAAGGTAAAAGTAGAAATAGTCTTTATTGCTAGAGCTTTGCACAGATTAAGACAAAAATGTGCATTTTTTTCCTCCCTTCACATTTAATCCTGGCTGAATGCAGGATAGTGGTTATCATGAGTCATTTGGCTTTCTCTGCAAAAAAATTAATGGCTCATTACCATATTAATATATTATTCTCTACCAATATATTTTATTTTTTAACAGGAAAGCTGGTGTGTACCAGACATACATTACATACATTTTATTTAGCCAAATTTAGCTGTTCCCACTGAAGAGTTTGAAAATTATGTTTGAGTCCCTCTCTGTAGTACTTCCACTTGTTTTCCACTAGTCTTGGAAATCTTAGCCTAGAAAACAACCTCATGGAGTTTTGGAAAAAAGTACACGCATCAATATTTGTGAAAGTTACAGAGGATAGTTATGAGCCTGTTTGCCACTGATTTCAGGAGAAAGAGTGAAATGGTTGATACAGTCCAAATTAATAAAGAGTTAAAAGAGGTTACTTTAATTGTTGCCAATCAGCATCAGTATATGCTAATAAAATTTGTTAATATCGCTTGCTACATTTTTATGAAATTAAAAATTTGATTGAAGAATCTCTTTAATATAGCTAGACATCTCCAGGGCATTTGATTTGCTACAGAGCAATATTTCAATACCTAGGAAAAGTGATGAAAATTCAACAGATTAGTAAGTTGAGTAAAAAAGTAAGTTTCAAAATGCAGTTGTGCACTGAGTCTTGCTGGGGTGGAGTTGCCTTTCCTCGTGGCAGCCCTCACAGGGCTGGGCTGTGTTTTGGTAGCTGCAAAGGTGCTGGTGACACAGCAGTGTTTGGGACAATGCTGAGCTGTGCTGGCACAGCAACGAGGCTGTTTCCCCACTCTCTCCCACTGAAGGCTGGGTGAGAGGCTGGAGGGGACACAGCTGGGACAGGCTGACCCAGAGGGATATTTTGTACCATATGGTGTCATGATCAGCAATAAAAGTTAAGAGAAAGAAGGTGGGGAGCATTCCTTATTCAGTCTTTTCTTCTCTGAAGCAACATTATGGGTACTAAATCCCTGCTTTCCAGGAAGCAGCTGAGCATCACCTCCTGATAGAAAGGGGAAAATAAAGTTCAGGTTTTGCTTTATTTCATTAATCTGCCTTTACACAAACCACTAGTTTTTCATGTTATTTTCTCCTTCTTTCTTGCTGAGGATGGGGTGTGAGAGAGTGGCTTGGTGGGCACCTATTGCCAGCCAAGATCAACCCACCCTAAGTTGTAAACGGAAATTATTAGGAAGCAGACATCCTGTCAGGGAAGCCCAAGTAAGATCCATTCTTCACTACACATGCATAATCACAATTTGGAAAATACAGAATTGTAGTGCTAAAGCTTATGATTAAAAAAAAATCTAGGGGAAGATATAAATAATAAAGAAAATAAGTTATGACAATTTAGGCACTTTGATTGCTTGGAGCTGTGGTAAAGGACAACTATTTCCCAGTATTACCCAATACACATTCAGAGGCCAGGAAAAAAAAAATCAGTTAGACATAAAGGACTGGAAATATGTTCATGGGAGAAAAGTGTGTGGAAAGGACTTAGAGGTCATGGGAGCTAATCTGATGAAAATGAGCTGCTAAAGATAACACTGTGGCAAAAAGGTTAATGAGACCACTACATGAATCCACAAGAGGATACGAGAAGTTATAGAGAGATTAAATTACTGTATTGTTGGGTTTTGCACTGACCCCTCTGAATCAGAATCATTTCTGATATTCAGTGAAGAGTGTTACAAAATGGGAGAAGATTTAGAGAAGAGGTATGAGAATGATTAGTGAACTGGAAAACATGCTATACGGAAGGAGTAAATTAGTTCAATGTATTTAGTTTATCAAAGAGAAGATTAGGGAGTCAGTGTCTGTTTGGTGAACAAAATTCAACAGTACATTCTGCAACCCAACCAGGAAAATATAACTGGAATCTTTGTTAGACAAAATAAGGCTGGAAAATATGAACCTGCTTTAAAATAAGAGTTGTTTGGTTTTAATACATCTTAACAAAGGATTCTTCACCAGAGGCAAATTTCTCATCAGGATTAGGTTTTGTTTCTAAAAGCTTAAAAAGCTTTCTGCTGAGGTCAGTCTTCTGCAGTCAGAAGCTGTCTATTGGCTCTGCAAAGCATGAACATTTTTTTGTGTCTCACAGAGGTATAAATATTAGAACAAAGCTTTAGTCCATACTACAAATAGAGATGTTATATGCAAAAATTTTGCTGAATTCCTTATGTTTCTCTATCCCAGCTCTATTAAAATCCCCTTTGTCTTATCCTCTAGAACACTTTCAGTGATATGAAATTTCACTTTCTGTGATATGAATTAAAATTGCATTAAGATATGAATTCTGTGATTTGTTTATTAAAAGCTACCTTATATATATATATGTATATAATGGGCAAATTTATTTAAAGAAATGTCTGTATTAACTAATTATTACTTGCCTGGGAATTTCTTTACTTTCCCACCATTTCTAAGATGATGAAATTTAAGGAGAGAAGAATAAGCAGAAAGAGAAGTAGAAAGATAATTTGGAAAAGCACATTATGACAGCAGAATAAACTATCTTAACAGACTAAAATCATAAACTAGCATAGAGACTTAAATAAGCCTCATGTAGTATTGTTTAGTGACAATGAATACATTTATAGGTGTGCACTTTCACTTGGAAAAACTCCAAACTGTTTAAATAATAGTTTGCCTTATTTCTCCCATTACTATTTTCTTTGACTTTTCCTTTCCAACTCTTCTCAATAATAAGAGTAGGGACCTTAAAAAAAAAAAACCAAAAAACAAACAAACAAAAAAAACCCCAAAAAACCACAAAACATAAAATTTAGTGGAAAACATTACTTTACAAATAATTGATTGATTGATTGATGTCCAGAAGAGTCAGAGCAAAGGAAGTTTGTTTTATGGCACTGGAAAAAATGGAAAGAGACCTAATTCTGAGATGATTAGAAACTATTGATTAATTTAATATTGAAGCATGACTACTAGAATTAATTTTGCTAATTTTTCACAATAATAATGAACTGGACTACAGGGCCAACATGTTTCTCTTTTAGGCTAAGAGAAAGATTCCTAATAATGGAAATAGGAGGTGACTATGACAACATTAACATAGTCTGCACTAAGTTTATCTTAATGCCTTTATGAAGGCCAAAACAAAGTACTTTGAAATGAAAACACTGAAGTATTGAGTAGCTGCCAAGTAAGTAATAATTTTTTTGTAGTTAGTAATTATTTATCTAATTGTAATGATTCAAATTACATCACCACAGACGTTCAAAATGACCCTCCTGCCTTGAGTGGCCACGGCATGGAAATCAGCTTAGGCTTTATCAGCTTTTTCCCTATGAATTCAATAAGTGTACTCACGTTGCAGCAGCCCTCTTGCTAGAGGGTGGAAATGAGTCAAGACACAGACTTCTTGTTCATCTCACCATGAAAAGGGCCCTGGTTTATTCCTCTTTACAACTCAGCCATCCTGACTCCAACCATTCACCGACTCTGGGTGCAGCAAGCTCCCACTGTAGATTTCCCTTGCAGCCTCTGACTGTTGGTTATTTCGTGCTAAACTGTGACTGCAGGTATTAATTTGCAGACTCTGACTGCAGGCTTTACCCAGCTAGACTGTGACTGCAGGTTCCAACAGGCTCTAACTGCACACCCAGACTGACCTCACAGCAGTGATCCTCTCTCCCCAGGGTCCTTCTGCTTCATCATCCTCTCATTCCCTTTTTCTCAACATTCATCCTCCATGATCCTCACCAGTTAACCGACTCCCTTCTATCCCACTTATCTTTATTGGATATAGCTGTGACTCCTCAGGGAGAGGCTGTATTGGGTAATTAACACAGCTGTTACTGTCAGGGGAGAAGTCACCTGTATTCCCTTCTCCTACATATTCACAATCATATTCATTAATCTTTCATACTCTTAATCCAGACCAGCTTGCAAAATTGACATGACTTAAATTCTAGTGTTTCCTTTTGAAGATGTGGAATTGGTTTTTCTCAGAAACCGGAATCATGGTTCTAGAATCATCATAGAGTGACTTGTGTTGAAAGAGACCTTATGTATCACCCAGGTCCAAACCCCCTGCCATGGGCAGGGACACCTTCCACCAGACCAGGTTGCTCAGAGCCCCATCCAACCTGGCCTTGAACAGTTCCAGGGATGGGGCAGCCACAGTAATTGAGAGATATATGTCAAATGTCAAATGTCACGGGCATTCCTGATGAGATTAAAATTGGCCTATAATGATGCATTTCCTGAAAAATCTTCATCTGCAGATGGTGAATACCACAAATTTCTAAATGGAGGAATCTACTGAACTCATTTGTAAATATTTATTTTCTCTTCCACAGGTGACATCTTGCATAATGGAAGGTTATATCTTGAGTGATTCTGCAGACCACTAATCATTTTCTGATAATGCACATGAAATTTTCTCATCCAAAATTATTTTGTTTTCAGCAAGTTACAAAATCTCATTGATATCAGTGTCTCATTCTCAGTCATGGCTGTATCCTGGGAACATAAACATGGCATTCATTTACAACTTTCTGATTCTTTGGTCCAAGAACATCACGAGCAGTACAGATGGCATTATTTGCTCCACAGCTCATCTCCTTGACATGTTCTGGATCTGTGCTCTATTTCACTGATGGGTGTCTTTGTGGAAAGGTTATGTTCTGCCAACATATTTACAAATGCCCCCTTTGCCTTCATGATTACTGAAAATTGATCATTATGGTGAACCTCTGTGCCCATTTTGGCTCAGTAGTCCAATTCACAGAATATTAGGAAAGGTTATGCCATTTGCCACTGATATGTGTGTTCCACTAGATTTTTGGAACAGAAACAGGGAAAGAATTCTCTCTCTTACTTTATTTTTTTGTCTTTATTTTTGTTTTCCCACAAGAAAATAAAGTTAAAAAGTTCAAAAGATTGTGGAAAACAATGTTTTTATATGGTATTCAATCTGATGATTTGCACTTGTATCCTTGTTATCCAAAATGTCTTCAAGACAGGAATATAATAAATGGAAAGATAAGGGGAAACCAGATCAGGACAAGCCAGTAAACTAGGGGAGAAAATCCACCAAATATGACCTCTTATGTTATGAATTAGATTGCAATCAACTAAACAAAAGAATTTTTTCTTACCAAATTCATGTTTCTGACTCTTGTTCTTCCATATTGTGCTGTCAGTATTTCATAGTAGTATCACAGACACTAGAAGTCCTATCACATAAAAGCAGAAAAAAACAACTTTACAACTGTGTGTTATAGGACTGGAATCCAAACCTCTTGGCTTCCATGTGAATCTACTATAGAAAAAAGTGGCAATTCTTAGGAGCATCTTGTCATTAAATAGTTGCATTTTGAGGAAATAATTAAGCCTGTTTCATTTGAAAAGATTGTTACCCTGAAGAAAATTTCAGACTATTTGTAGCCCTGAGGATCAACTCAGCTATTTTGAACTGCAAAGTATTTATTTTTAAAACTTAAGAAAAGGATATAAGGAGAGAGGAAACATACCCTTATTAATTTATTTATGAAAGAATTCTACTTTGGTAGCAAGATTTGCCTATTCTATTCTCTTATTTACAGGACAAAATCCTAGCACAGTTCTGTTCTTGGAATAAATGTATCTGATTCTGGTTTGCAGAGAACTTTGCTTATCTTTTGTCTGTCATTCATCTCTCAGATCATTGTGACATTTCATGAGATTCTTGCCTATTTCCCACATTTATTTTCAAAATTAAAATTGAGGTACACATCTTGGTTATTTAGCAGATACCTAAAAAATATTATCACTACGTCTCATACCCTATTCCCAGGAAGCCTTAACCTCCAGCCTGTGCTTGCATCCACTTTTTCCAATATTGCTGTTAACTTGTTCTTATGTTTGAAATTAATTTCTTATTTAACTTGTGAGAAATTTTATTTTCCCCCTTTCTTCCTTGCTTCCCTCCTTCCTTCCTTCTCCCTCCTTCCTCTTTTTATCCCTTTCCCTTTCCCTTTCCCTTTCCCTTTCCCTTTCCCTTTCCCTTTCCCTTTCCCTTTTCCTTTCCCTCCTCCTTCCCCTTTCCCTTCCTTCTCTCTCTTCTCATTCATCTCTCTATGTGTCTCCATCCCTCATCTCAATTTCCAGGACACACAAGAGGCTGAACATGTGTCAGTGATGACCTTTCTGGCTGTGGATATATAAGACAGGGTTTCTGCAGAAACAAGGGAAAGACCTTAGGATGGACACTGCTCCTTCCTGATCCCTGTGGTGCTATGGGAAATGCTGAGTGCCTTTTAAAAGCTGAATAGACCTAGACAGGCATAGAGACATAGGACACTAGGGATTAACTCAAAAGGTAGGGTCAGAGAAAAGATAAGGTTTATAAAACATACAGATTAAAGAAAAAAGAATAAGATTAAGGGGAGAGACACTCTTACAAATCAGTACAGTCAGGAGCGAGACTGCTGCATTCTCCTGACTGAAAAGCTAACCCTCCCTTTATTTAGAAATGTTCAAAGTAATAAACAGTGCCTTGAACTCCTCTAGCCTCCCTTCTTTTAACCTTATCCTTCTAGCACACCCCATGTTATGTCCACCAGGGACATCTTTGACTCTTTCAAAAGCAAGTGACTCAATTAGATAAGAAGCAGCATTTGCCACACAGCCCACTCACTCCTGCAGCTTCCTTTAATCCTATCCAAACTGAAAGCATTCATTTATTTGTCTTCTCAGTCACAATGAAACATATTGATTATCAATACAGGGACCACATTTTCAAACCAAGTCAACTGAAGGGTTAGCTGTGTACAATTGTGGCACTGTTTTTAAAAGTTCCCTGCCCCGTGGCATTTATGGCCACACTTTCAGTAGGTTTTGTTTCTAGGGCTTCGTTACCTTTCCTGTAGTCCCTTTACTTGTATGGCCCAAAGGGCAGTGGTGATGAACTCTTTAGTAACTGGGGACTGTCTTCTGTTCTGCCATTTCATTAGCATAGGGAGGCTTGATCCACAAGGAAGCTGCTAATACTGCCACTAAATCAGAACTACATATAATCAGAAAAAAAAGAGCAATTTTTTTAACAAATATTGCTAATTTTTTATACATTTACTCACTTTTAAATTTTATAGCAAGAAGAAATAACAACTGCTTCTTTCTAGTTCACACCATTAAATAACGTGGTCAATAAATTTTTAAAATTTTTTAAGTGCCATAAGAAAAATTGGAAACAAGGACATGAATCTTTTATTGATGAGCTTTGGATACATGCTTTTGTCATGTGTTATTTAAATACTATAAAGTTCCCAAGGCTGTTTTAAATTATGTACTTAACAACTTTTCTTGATCAACACTACCACTGTTTTAACACAACAATTATAAACTACACTGTAGATCTTTTGAGGGTAAGGCCATAGACTAAACTGAGGTTTGCTGAAAATTTGAAAATAAAACCAAAAATAGTGAACCCGATTATCTTTCCCTTAGGCTTTTCTGACTATACTCCTGGAAAAAATACTTTAGTAGAGAAAAAAATCAAAGACCCCTGAATTTTCAAAATATGAAAAAGAAAAGATTATTTGTATTTTAATTTTCACCTGCCCAGTTTGATAGTTCCTCAAATGCCTCTGGATTTTGTAGAATTATACAGTTGTTGACAGAGATAGAGTAAATTTAGGTAAGTGTGAAGCATTAATACCTGATGAAGTTTGAAACACAGTAATGTGATTTTATACCCCTATGATTTTGTCTTCATTGCAATCCATTTGAGACTGATTTGATGATGTAGTAGCAGCTGTGTGATGCAATGTGAATGTGTTTGCATGCTTCTCTACAGCTTGATTTCAGCTGAGGTTAGGGCTTTCTCCTCATGGCTTCCATGCTCAATAAATGAAAATCTCCTCCTTCATTTCTATATGACATTCTGTGGCTCAGGCTGTAACAACAGACATTCCCATGGGTTCATTTTCAGTAATCTATCCCTAGTTTTATAATTCCTCAGGATTTGTGTCATCTGGAATCTTGAGAGATTTAGATTCTAGTTCTGAATCTCTCAGACACCTTATTTGAGTTGTCTACCAATGTTTTACATGTCTAAGTCTATGATCATGACCAACCATGCTGTGTTCTGTGCTAGTTCACTGATTAGTTCAGGGTCCATCTAACCACAAATTCATTCCACATGACCCTGTTCTGGTGTCTAGTGGAGAATGGATGAGAAAGCAATTGGGAATCTTTGAAAAGGAGATAATTTAGCGACATCTCAACACAAGATGGGCTCTTCTCATGTCACTTTGATCATCTGCAAGTTTGGCAGCCAGGAGAAGTCCTTTGACTGTTCTGGAGCTGACAGGGAATGAAAAATAGCAGTAGAGTGTCACAAATAGGTGTCTAAGAGAGTTGGAACATGTAAGAAGGATCCCATTCATCACTGAAGAATCTCAAAGTACCCTTACTATATCTTGTCACAGTAGCCCTAAAATACCCCCAAAGACAAAAGCTTTTCATGTCAATTTAGCACTAATATTCTAATTAGAAAATTTAGAATTTAAAAAAGTTCTTCATTTTCCAAAATTTGACAATTTGTAGAATATTGCAATATTTGTGGGCTGTTTAGAACAGAGCAAATTAATTGACATGCCTTAGTTCCAGGTTAATTATTCCTTAATTATAAAGTGGACATAGCAAAAAGAAAAGTACTAGCACCAAGACTGCACAGAAAAAAGTAGGGCTGATAGGTGAGGAAATTGTGTTAGATACCTGAAGAAATGGAGTTTTGCACTGACAAAAAGTATTTTCTTCAGTTAAAAACCAATCTGGCTAAGAGGGAGGTGAAGTCCACGATGAAAAAATAATGGGAAAAGTATGGAGCCTGATAGCAATGAATAAATTCAGTATTAGATAATGGAGAGAGCTGGTAAAGAAAACTAAAGCAGTCAGTTGAAAATCTATGGGTAATAGGGCAAAGATAACAAGAAGTTCTTTAAACAGGAACAAAATGCCTGTGTTTTGTAGAACTATGGATGGTAAAATTGTTAACCCTGGTAAAGAGAATGCAGAATTAAGTAAATACATCAATTTTCTAAAAGAAGAATGAAATATTTTATTTTCTTTCACTTCTGAGAAAGAGTGTTAAACAGAAACACTAAATATTTTCAAATCTACAGAATCAGATAATTCATTGTCAAGAAAATTACTTGCCTGTGGAGCTGCTAAATTAATTTTTTTGAAATCTCTGTATCCTGAGGAACTTCCACAAGCTTGACAAAATAGCCATGGCCAGCATTTACAAATAGTGACTTAAATGGCTTTGAAAACAATTTGCTGTTTACCCCAAACCTTACCTAGGAAAAATTTCTTGGATGAATGGAACTAAGATTGAAATTACAACTGATGCAGTCAATGCAACGTTATGGAAAATATTTTTACTTTTAATGAGTCTGTAAAACATTTACATAAAGCAATTATCCTGATGAAACATACCTAGATGTTTTACAATTTCGGAGGCATTGTGCACAGCTGGCAGATGTGACAAGGCATCCGTGGGTGCAGCCAGGTGTGATGCCTGAGGTGTCTGAAATCGCAGAGAACTCATGTCTAGACAGCTGGATAGTCCCCTGGTGACCCCTGAGTGGGATTCATCTGCCTCACTAAAGCTATCCAAGAGTTAAGATTCCTGGGTTGAAAGTGGATTCCTTTTAAAGTCAGCAGAGCAAATATTCTCCTTGCCATGTGCTCCAGCAGAGCCGGGTGAAAAGCCTTTCGTAGTGCGAGGCGAAACATCGCTGCAGAACGCAGGATGTCAGCTGTGGGGAAAGAGAGGGAAACTGGAACCACAGCGGTGCAAAAAGGATATTGACAACCTGGAAGGAGTTTGGAAAAGATTTATTGAAGCATTTCAGGGTTTGGAAAAGATACTTTGTAGTGTGAAACTAAAGAAGTGCAATCAATTTTGTTTGTCCAGAAAGGTCAAGGGATGGCTACCTATGATTACATCTGAAGAAGTATTTGATCGTAGAAGGCTCTTTTATCTTCCAAAAAAACCTCCACAACCCAACAACAACTGCCTCCTCCTGCAAAAAAACCCCAAACCAAAACAAAAAACTAACAAAAACCCCACAGCACAAAATCCAACTGTTGCAAGCTTAAACTAGCAAAAAGTAAGTGTAGATGTAGAAATTAGCATGCTCGTTATTTACAATGGAGGAAGCTCCATGGAGGAAACTGTGACAGTCACAGTTAGTGGCTGGAAAAATTTATCTTGGGATTTAGAGGTTTTTCATTGCCTTGAGTGCATATCTAAGCACTGTGATACCATGCAAAGCAAAGAGATGAGCCTGGTTAAATTCCTGGTGAGATTCCGTGGCCAGGGATGCACCGAGCACGGGCTGAATGCTTGCAATTATTCATTCTGGCTTTGAAATGAATGAATTTCAAAACCTGTTTTTGTAGGGTAGAAAAGTAGCTTTGTACATTTATCAGTGTTGCTTCAAGTTCCAAAGAGGACTGAGAGAAATTATTAACTAAGGCATAAAGGAAGGTCAAAAATGGGGGAAATGATAAAGAGGGAAAATAAAAAATAATTGCACAGAATTTTCATTGCTACAGCCATCCATTTGGTTAAAATTTGGTTTTGCATCTAAAATTTTGGGGTTTATTTATTTTTAATTTTATTTCTTCAAGTTTTTTTGAAAAAAATATATAATACTTAATGTTATACATTTTATTTACCTACTACTTTCTTTATCTCTCTTTTTAGCCTTAGCTTTCTTAAGAAAACAAATCTTGGCCTGAAAATAAAGTGAAAAACATATTTTTACTTTCCTTCATGACATTTTGCATGGAAAAATAGTGAAATAATGCAATGGCATTTTTTTTTTAAATTTTTAATGAACTTTGTAAAAATTTTAAGCAGTCCTGAATAAATAGAAAATAATGTCCTGGTATTTAATGATTACATGATTTTTATAATACCTGTGTACTCTTACCTTTTTTCCAGTATTCAGAAAAAAAAATCACAAGTTTATAGCCATGAAGAATTAAGTTGTTCTTAACATACAGCAGCTGCTGCTGAAATGCTTTTTTAAATAAGAACATTTTATAAAATAACATCTTGGAGGAGACTCTTCTCTTTAGGTATCAGGAAATGCAGGCTGCCTTGACCCACTTGATATTATGTCTAGAACATTTATATATTTTTTGCTTGCTGTTTACAGCTTTTTTATTAGTGTGTCTTTTTTTCAGTGCACGGGTTTGTGGAGCAAGCAGCTGTTCATTTGTTTTGTCAGTAATGGAAAGAAGACTTGAACAGCTGATGACAGGTAATTTGGGATGATGCTCAGGTTCTTATAATAGAACTGTGTAGAAAGCTATCACTTTATCTTACTGTGTCTGTATATGTGTGACAAGACTTTCAGAACAGAAAAAGAAATTTGCACTTCACAGGGTAAATAATAAAACATGAGAAAATAGACAGTGGTGTTAAGAATGACGTATAGAAAAACTACATGCAGGAAGCCATTTCTGGTGCACAACAAAGTGTTTTGCTGGTTTTATGCTTCTGGAACTTTTTTTTGAAGGTTCATGACTGTCATGTGTTGGCACCTCTTCTATCAGTTTCTAATGCAAATCTGGAGCATACTAAGAATATTCATTTTTCTTTACTGGAAAATGAGTAACATTACCTAAACATGGGTTTCAGGAATTTCTAGGCGAATTTGGCTTGCTTGCATTTTGTCCAGTTGGAGCCTCATGTCCTCTTGTCATTCACTCTCTGGAGATTTCTGTTCTGAAAAGAAAAATCTGGCAGTTTCTTTGACAGCTCCTGAATGTTTCCAGGAAATCACCCCCACACGTTCATGGCTGTCTGCTGTTCTACACCTCCAGGCAGAAATTTGTATTTCTGTCATCCCTCAAGGGAAACTGTTCCTCCATGGCCTCCTGGAAAGTGCAGTTGTAGTAATTACAGTTATCCACTACTTCTGTCTTTCCTGATCTTGAAGGTACCTTTTGTGTACCCACCCCATCCTCAGCTGCTTTTCTGTGTCACTGGCAACCCTCTGGCTGCCTGTCCTGCCCAGAGTTCAGGGAGTTCCCTCTTACCTCCATTACGGCAGTATTTGACTCCCTGCTGCCACTTTTTAATTTGTTCTGTCAGCTTTCCTACCACTGCTGGCTTCAGAAGTTTATTTGCTGTAGGCAACAGAAAGTCCACATATGGAGTGCCTGGAGATGCTGTCCTGGCTGCTGCCCATGCCTTCTGTTTGTGTGTGTCTCCAGTTGTTCAGTTGCTTCTTAACTTGCTCATGAAGCTGTGAAAAAGCTCTTTTTCCATAGTTATCCCCACACATTTGCATTGCAGATGGAACGTCGGTCATCACTTGTGATGGGTAACTCAGTGGTTTTGCTTAGCCTCACTAAAAATTAAAAGAGAAAATATGTTATGAAGAGTTCAGGTGATAGTACAATCATCAGGAGCCATATGCCATGCAGGAATGGCAGAATCTATTTGTTCCAGCCAACTACAAAGACCATGTAGCATATTCCTTATCATTATTCAATAGGAGGTAATTATTAAGTATTTGGATACACAGAAATACATTCTATAGCTATTCATGGCACTTGAAAGCATGCCACTTGCATAGTGAAACAACCTCAGGATATATAATAGCACTCATGAATTACTTATTAATTCTGCTCTCTTCTGTATCTTCTGCTTTCCAATTTAAGTAGTTTTGGCCTTATTGTGCTACGTAGTGAGACTTAAAGGTCATTTTACAGCCTGTTGAACCCCTGGTTGTCTACACTCCTTCTGGTATTGTCTTCATGTAGCAGTTGGATTAGGAAAGGATGATACAGCTTAATGACCTAGAATAGGGATGTGATTCTTCAAATGCAAAATAGAGAAGAAAAGATTGATGCAAGCTAATGAAAAATTGAGGACATAAAATAAAGAGATACAAATAAAGACAAGAGGGAAAGGTAGGGCAATGTGTAAATGGCAAATAGACAAGTCAATAATTAATGACAATAAAGAAATGACTACCTGAAAAGTGCAAGGCCTAGCTTTTATTCTTTGAAGAATATTCTCATTGGCCACATTGAAATAAAAAAAAAGAGAAGAGTTCTGGGATGTTTTTGTCCTTGGTAATCTTCAGCATTCCATTTCCACACATAGCAAGAATTTGTCAATATTCAGACAAATAGTCAGAACAGTGCAAATATTGAAGTATTTCCTTCTAAGTATAAAAGAACTTTAAAGCTGCATCAATATTTTTGATGTATTACTACTGTTGATTAAAATTTTTTTATTCAATCTTCAGCAAATGTCCTCTTGATTTTAAAATTACAGAAAACAACCTCCAAAATTAAACAACCCTGTTTTTAATTTTGTAAGTCGCCCTATACAATTAATAATACATCCAGTGTGTTATTTTTGAGGGATAGAGAGCTTTTTATACATTTTTTGTGAGCTGTGTTGGGATTTAGCCACCCACCTTCCATTCACATTAATGGGACTCACGCAGATAAATTGCCCTTGACAATGGAAGTTTTCACCCTTCAGTCTCAAGCCAGGCCTTCAATTACTACCCAGAGAACCAAAAAACACCCTGCAGTTATGAAAGATGTATGCCTGTGCATTCAGCATAAAGAGGGAAATATCCAAATCAGCTTATTTGGCAGGAACTGGGAAAAAAAAATTATTTCATAAATGGCAGACAGGACAGATGGAACTAAGTGTCATGCAGCTGAGAGAAGGATCAAAGAAGAACAACTATTTCAATGATTCAGGGAAAAGAAAGAAACAACAAAGTGTGCAGTACAGTGTGTGCTCTGACACAGCTGGGTCAGCCAGCAGTTTAGAGAGACTTCTGAGCAGGCTGAAAGGGGCTGGAGACAGGCAGAGGGAAATGCAGCAATATTCTGAAAAGAGAGAAAAACAATGTGTGGTTTTAAAATTCCTTCCCTGGGAAGTTGCCAACTCTTAGTCTTTCTTTATGATTATGGAACACATTAAATTGTTTTAATATTAAGGTGCTAGAAATAGTCAGTCTGATGTTTATTTTCTAAAGGAAAAAAGGGAAATAATCTAGTGAACAAAATTTTGAGGAAAACAAACCCTCAGGATACATAACTACATTGTTTGCATGTATTTGGGAGGGTGGAGTGAAATGGAGAGAGACAGAGAGAATAAGGGAGTGATACAAATACATTTTAAGTCAATCCTAGGATTTTTATATCCTGTGATTTTCAATTCTAGAGTTTCGCTTTTGTTAGAGACTTACTGTTTTCAGTCTTTAGCTTCTATTAAAAAAAGAAAAAAATACTTGAGTTTGAAATCTTATTAGGGAACCCAGCAGGCTGGAAAATTCCTGGATTTGTCAGATGTTCAGCTCCTGTCCAGGACACATAACTCAGGACTCAGGTCTGGCCCAGAGGACACAGTGTGTGCATGTGTCCTCGATGTGTGTCCCCCTCTCTAGTGCCCCGTGGTGAAATCCAGTTTCCTCTCACCCACTGCCCTCATAACAATTATTCCACATGGGGAGGGCTGTGAGCTGGGGATTTACCAGGTTCTAAATGTATATTACCAGGAAACAGTGAGATGGTAGCTTTAGCCTCCAAGATTAAATGTGTTTAGAAATGGTCCCTCGAGAACTGCTTCCTCAAGATATATGTTTTAGCCAGTGCTTCACAGCTACTTGCTTTTGGAGGGAAAGAGGACTTTGGAAATGGATTTTCTACTTTTTTTTTTCCTTTTCTCAACTCAGTGCTATTCAGAAGATAAATTAAAGCTTGAGTGCAGTTACTTCATTCAGTCCCAGAATATAATTTTATTTTTATTTAATGTATTTAAGTTGGTGGATATGTTACATGAACCTGTTTCTCATTGATGAATGTGTCTAGA
Source organism: Cisticola juncidis (assembly GCA_013400215.1). NCBI lineage: Eukaryota > Metazoa > Chordata > Aves > Passeriformes > Cisticolidae > Cisticola > Cisticola juncidis. The sequence goes on from VXBR01005079.1 coordinate 436,397, forward strand.
AGAATAAAGGAAGAAAGAACAAGAAGAATGGATATTAAAGTAAGCAACATATTTTAGAGTCCCTCTTGCTGTTCCATTAACAGCACCCATGAGAAGACTCATCTTCCATTTCACAGCCATTCTTCTTTCTCCCAATTCCTCTTCCCTCTTGAGCACCATTTATAGATACAGTATATCCTTAATATTTTTATAGTCTTTGACTTGGCAATTCATTATTTGCTACAAACTAATTTTTTTGTGTGTGTGTTTCTAGAGTTTTACTTTTATTTTTACTGTCTGTGGGCTTGAAGTACAAATTATATATTCATTGATAGCAATGCATTTTACAGCTTAAAGCTTGCTTCCTTCTGCCAGGGCTCCTTTCAAATAACTCAAGGATTACTCCAGTAAAATAATAATTATCTTCCAAGAATTTAAATAAAATTTATCTGTACTGACTGTCACTGCTTTATCAAAATGCTGGATAACAGGGTAAGTTTAAATGAACACTTTTAGTTTCTTTCTCTCTTGGTAATTTGCAGCTGAGATTACATTTCTATGATTTTCATCTCCCATGGCTCAAGAATTCTGACATTTCTCCCTGCCTGGTGTTTTACCCCCCCAGACTTATCCATGTCCATCCTCTGCTAAAATTAATATAATAGGAATACAATTTGAACAACAAGACTGTTCAAGAACATTTGGTATTTGGATGAAAAGCGCTTTTCACATATTCCCATTGTTGCTGAAAGAACATGAAGAACTTCCACTGAATCAATAGCAGCTGGAGCAGATTCAAGTGTGGTTTTACCAGAATGGTGAGTGAGAAGTGACCTGGTGATTCTCCCCACAGCTTGCATTATCCAGGAGCCCTCTCTTGCACAGAGTGCTGCAGTATCACTGGTAGGAGGGAACTCTTCACAACTGCACTGTTCCCAAAGTTCTGTAAATGTTTGAGCATCATTATCTGTGATTGAGCTTGGAAAAACCAAACCCCATAAAATTCTCTCAGTCTATTTCAGATACTTTGCAGGTTTGGGTGTGTTTGTACCAAAGTGTTGTGATGTCTGTTAGCAGTGAAGTATCTGGGTGCTAAGATTTATAATGAGATTGGAATCCAAATTCCAGGCTGATATTGTTTGACTTGGTTCTGTACTGTGTCCTAGGCTGGTGTCACATGGCAGTTTGCTCTTATGGAAATTACCTCAGACTGGTGGTAATGTCAAATGTCTGCTCATATGTTCAGTTTATGTGGGAATTTCTTTGTTCCCAAAACCAAGAATGTGCTGAGGAAGAAGAGCAAACCGAGTCTGCTTAACACCTCTCAGTAACACTGAATATGGTGCTGTGTGGGTGACAGTCAGTGTAAGCCGTTTGAAGAGAGGAGCTTGAAAAAAGGTTTTAATAAACTCAGTTATCATTTTTCTTTGTTTTATGACTTTTTGTCCATCTCTGCAGTAAATAGAATATCGTCTGGGAATCATGCAATATAAAATTTACACCAATATTGTAGCAGTGGAAGATGGGTCTTACCCAGAGTTGTGCAAGAGAGCTGTGAAATGTGGCACTTGAATCTCTCAAAGAAATGGGTTTTGTCTCTGAATATGGATTCTGAAAATCAATTATGTGTAGATTGGCTGTGAGAGAGAGACAAGCTGTTCTGTTGATTTAGGCATGACCTGTGTGGTGACGCTTCATCTCCCACTGAACTAAATACTCTTTCAAATGACATATTAATGGGAGGACATCCAAAATACTTGCTAGGCAAATGAATGTGTAATAGCCAGATGGTTTATTTGGTTTTTCAGTAATCCTCAGAGGATCAGAAAGGGGATTTATTTTGTAAGTTACCTGTGTTAAAGTGTCTTGAAATACAGTAGGTTATAATTGCAGATCTGTTCTGTTCTTTTCTTATTCTGCCACATTTGTAAAGCACTGTGGAAAATGTCAGCCAACTTTATATGGTGTGGTAGGAGCACAGGTGGGGAATGTTTAAGAAATAGGGTTGTAAAAGAGATGTTGAAACAAATTACCCAATAATCCTTTCTTCTATTCTTAGGACTATTCAAATCTTTCATCCAACATCAAATTCTTTCTATTTAACATTTAGCATAAAGAGCATAACACACATCTCAAAAGGTGGAGAAAAACTTATCTCGTGAACCTGCCTACATAACTCTATTTAATACACATAATGTATTTTGGGATATCTCTCTTTCCTTGAACATTTTGTGCTGAGACAGAAACTTCTAATACAATACTGAACAGCTTTTAACTCTGGACATGTCTGGTCAAATGTCCTCAGCATATACTCACTCTCTGCAGCTGGGAGAGTGAGCCACAGGTGTTACACTTAAATAAAGGCTGACTTTCTCCATCTGGTTCCCTAATATACAGATTGGGACTTTTTCCCTCCATGAGCAGGAATGGGTCCCTTTGATGCTACCTTATGTTCTGCATGGAGGAGAAAAGGAAATTGAGTTTCACCAAATGCTGTATTTGGTCTCAAACACATTTCTGCAGGGGAAAATTGAACTGTTTCTGAAACATTACAGAATTTTGCCTCAGAAATTTCACTGTTGTAGACCAATGGTGCTGCTGCTGTGTGTTCCCCCTGGTAGCAATAGTGGACCAAAAGGATTTCAGTCTATGGTACAGTTAGGAAATCAGCAAAACACTAGAAAACCAAATGTGTCACTTGAGCAAAATGATGAAGTCTAAATTCTCTGTAATTCAGGAAAACCTCTCCAAGGCTGCTTGTCATTAGATTTGTCCCAGCTGTTACAAATGTTTTTGGAAAACCTTCCCTCAGACACCCCCTCTAACACTGGGAACTCCTTCCCATTCTAACTCTGGGAAGGCACAACAGGAACAGTTATTTACTGTGCTTGCTGCTTAGGAGGTCTTTCTCCTGAGTAATTCATAAAACAACCATTCATACACCTCATGTCTCTCTAGAGCCCAGTTTGTTGAGTGAATTTAGCTGCTTTGTATTGAATTTTACTAAAACTTGTGCAGGGATGCGAGGGTGTGACAGCAAGGGTACATTAGATTCATTCATTTTTTTCACAATTGCAGAAAACTGGATAGTCTGTGGATAAGGCAGGCCATAGGATTTTCCTCCTACTGACTTGTAAGTCCCCGACTGTGCAGTATAAGTCTTGGCTTCTTTCCTCTTGGTTTCATGTACATGATTTAGCTTTTACAGGCAAACCCCTTGCCAGATATTTGGATATTCTTGGAATACAGGAGCTGTCTGCTTGCTTTCCCAGTCTGTGGATAGCCTAATCCTTAGCTACTGTAATTGATGGCCAAATCCTTTAATGGATGAATAGGCAGAGGAAGAGGTTTGTGCTCAGAAATGTGCTTAGGTTCTTCTCATCTGTGTCTCAGAGGAATGCCAGCTGTGAGATACCCTCAGAGTCACAGAGCTGGTCAGGGTGGAAGGGGACACAGCAGGTCACTGGTCCAAGCTGCCTGCTCAGGCAGAGTCATCCCAGAGCACAGGGAATAAGACTGTGTCCAGACAGCTCTGGAATATCTCCAGTGAGGGAGATCCACACCCTCTCTGGACAATCTGTTCTTGTCACAGTCACCCATACAGGGAAGGAATTCATCTTCATGCTCTGGTGGAACTGTCAGTTTCTGCTCATAGCTCCTTATCCTCCTTGCTGGCAGACCCTGTGGGTTGGCTCTGATATCCATGTGTGTGATCACTCTCCCAGTGGTGAACCACATCTGGAGGGGTTAACTGTCCTCCTTAAGTCCACAGAGCTATCTGGAGATTTCAGCTGACACCAGCACTTTACCTGTCTCAGGGCACTTGTCTTTAAGCTGGGAATGTGCTGCAGACCCTCTGTTAAATGCGTGCCAAGTGGCAGGAGACCATCCATCATTAGCTATGTCTTATGACACACTGCCCTCATTTTCTATGCAGTCACTTCTGGGGCTCAAGTCTGTAACCAATGTTGTCCAGAACAACAGTTGCATGTGGAAGCACCTTTGAGAACCAGGACATAAAAGCAGCTACCGATCCCTGAATTTCAGAAGTAGTCTTTCCACCATTTGTCACTTACAGTTCACTCAATTTCACTGTGAGCGATGTCTCTACATGAAATGTGAGCCACAGCTATAAGCCAGATGTCAGTAAAAAAGTGGATTATCCCTGCTTCAGCATCCCTTATTGTGATTCAATTTTCGTACATGATAGACACTGCTGTTCAACAAGCAGCACTGTCACTGGTCAGCATTTGATTTAAAAAAACAATTTGAGGCCATAAGCTGGAAAGGTGCTTGGTCAAACAATTGATCAGTGGGTAGATGAAACTAGTAATACAAACATGCTGGAAGCTGGGAGTAACACCAGGAAACCAGATGTGTATTTGATGTCAGTGATCTTGATTTGCATGGGTACATAAAGGAAGCTGTTTCTGAAATAGAGATTAAAGGTGCTGAGAGAAAAGAGACTAAAGGTTCTGAGAAAAATAAAATGCATTTTTAAAAGGAAAGGGGATTCTGTGTGGGTGTGTGTGAGTGATTATTTTTAGTAGTTTAATCTGTCAGTAAAAAAAATAGTATTTGACTTGTCAGCATTTGATCTAAAAATTCTTTTTAAGGATTCAGGAACAAAATCTCACATGAATGAGTGCAGCTTCTACTTAGGTGAGGAGTTGTTTTTTCTGTTGTTTTAACAGGCAATATGCAATATCAGTGCAAATCTCCAGAGGTCAATAGAGTTTTCTGGAGTTATCAGGAGAAAATAGGCTTCATGGTGAGTAGAGAAAACACAATTTTTTAAATATCCACTGTACTGTTTAGTGTTTGATAAAGATTCTGTACACATGTTTGTACATGCATGTGCACACACACATAGACACATGCAAAAAGATACAAATAATATACTTCAAACAGAAATATTTCCTTCAAGTAAAACTTTCCAGTATATGTAGGAGAACAACAAAGAATATGGTGGGGGAAAAAAGAAAAAAGAAAAAAAGTTTTCATTGGAATAAGAGAAGTTAATTGTAGGATCTTTAAGTTCACACCAACAATGCTGCATGTTATATAGCAAAACACTGTCAGCCTGAGAACTGGTGTCAGTTCCTGACATCACCCAAGCCTGTGACAAACCTCCCTTTGGCTTGTGTGAAACAAAAATTACATCCATTATGTTTTTCACATGGCAAAGCACAGTTACAGCAAAATAACTTTTCAGAGCCGTAGTCCTTTTCCTTTTGATTATCATTACTTTGCTTTGCTGTAGAAAAGTCTTTAAACAATATGCAGCCCTTCACCCCAAAAGAAAAAAGTTGTATGTTTCTTTAGAATAAATCAATTTTCTTGCAAAAATGATCATTAGCGAGTTTTCCCTGAAATCTCGCACAGTATTAAGTAGATAGTGTTTTAGAACATCCAGTAAAGCTATTTTCAAAATCTTTTATGGACAGATTCTTTTCTTAATAAATCCTATCAAAATCCGTGCAATGACTATATTTTTTTTTTTCTTCTATTGATACAGTAGTCTTTCAAATACAATAGCTACAAATACAGGTCTTCTATGAGACCTCCTTTGCTGTTTTGACAAAATATACTATAGAGGCAAATTTCAGAAGCTAGTCTTTAGCAGATAGAAATTTTTATTGTTTGGAAAATACAATATGGTCAATACTGCTGAGAAATAAGAGTGTGAATTAAAGAGAGCATAATTCCAACACCACAGAATTCTCGGGGAAAGCTGGTCCCACACCTGGTGCTATCAGAAGCTGTGGTCAAATGCTTGAAATTCTCAGCTGGTTTAAGTGGGGGTAGTGACCCTGACTTCAGCAGACAACTGGCACAGAGGAGAATTTTGTCTGTTAACTTTTTGAAAGCAACCATTTTATTTGTTCTTCAGCTCTGAGCATTTATGTTCCAGCTGGTCTCAAAAATCACATAAGTGGAAGTTGTAAAGACATGCTGGGGGAGGGGAGGGAAGTGGCAGGAAACTTGGCAGGAAAAGAAGCATTGAAAGCTTGACGCAGAAACTATGGCAACTTGAATAACTTGCCAGAGGAAGTGTGCATTAGGTTTTGCCCATGGCACCTGGAGAACAAGGGCTTCACCTCAGCAGTGATGTCTTGCAGTGAGAGGAACAATTCTTCCCCTGGATTTGACACGTGTGAGATGGCAATGCACAGAGCATCCACACAGATGCTCTTTGGAGCATCTCAGTGAAAGAGTGACAGGGAAAAATGGGAGAAAATCCAGTGTAGGGCTCTGCTGGTCAGGCGGCACAAGGGATATTTAAGGGAGATGTGTATGTTCAGAGGAGAAGGCTTTGGAGCACCTTCAGACATGCATGGTGATAGGGTGAAGTCCAAAATCTGAAACACAGGACATTCAGATCAGATATGAGGAATGTTTTTGTTCAGGGTTCTGTTATTTTTTTTTTTTTGGTGTTGGTTTTTTTTTTCATGGGGGCTGTCAAAGCCTGGAAGGGAGGTTGTTGATACTTTGTAGACATAATCAAAACTCAACTCGACAAAGCCATGCAACTAAATCTGATGTGGCTTTGCCTTCAGCAAAGATGAACTCCCAAGGTCCCTCCCAACCTGAATTATTCTGTATTTCTGTGATTCTGTTCAGTTTACTTAAATAATTCTCTTTATTTTCACAGGGATGTGACAGTTTCAGAAATGGATCCAGCTGTTGATTATATGCTTCAGGGGGCAACATTAATGGAGAAGCTGCAGCCCTTTTAGCCCCCTGGTAAACTTAGGCCTCAGTTTTTGTTATTTTCTACCTTCAGCTGCTGTGGAGGATTGCTGAGCTCATAAAGCAGCTGCTGTGAATGGTGTGAAAAGTAATTGCTGCTTATACTTCATAGGGCTTGTAAAATGGTTTGGAAATTACTGTAGAGAAGTGAGCTGCTATGTTTTTATCACTATAGAAAGCATCAAGATGGTAGATCACTAGATAAGCTATAAGTATATACATATATAAATATGTATATACATATATAAATATACATATGGATCCCAACTGTTAAGCTAATTCATGCTATCTTAGAATCTGGCCTTAAAATTTGTCCACGGCCTTTTTTTTTTTTTTTTT
>VXBR01005079.1:443488-463424 GCA_013400215.1 Cisticola juncidis
TTCCCAGAAACAATGCAACTGCTTCAGTGATAACCTGAGTAAGATGGAGCTCTAGGTGAGCTACCTGGGTGTGAGGGAAAACTGAACATGAACTTCAAAGGGAAATCCATAAGTACTAAAACCCCACAACCTTCTCAATACATCTACTAAAATCCTAATGTATGAACAGGTGAAAAAGAGAAGCATGGTGATAAAGGAAATCCTGCTGTAGAAAGGATGCCTGTTGGTGCATAAATTGTGTAAGAGGGAGCCTCTGCCCTCCTAAATTCAGACTTTACACTTGGATATGATTAATTTCTTTCAAGATCACAGGAAGAGCCCTTTAGGCATCCTCCTTGCATCAGCTGTTATTTATTTTTTCTATTTAAAAAAAAACAAAACTGTCCATATATCTTGCAGGGTAGGTCTAGACTTTTATTAATTAAACTTTCAAGGCCTTGAAGATGGAAAAAGAAAGTATTATTACCAAGGATTATTTAAACTATGTTTTTGTGGGGTTAAAATACAGACCAGCTGAGAACTACCTGCCAAAGCATTAGTAAAAATAGACAGCCAGTGGGTTCCCAGCCAGTGCAATGTCAAATTAAAATTATACTTCACAACAGTAAATTCAGTGATGATAATTCCATGTGGATGAAGTGTAGGAAGCTGAAAAAAAAAAGCACTTTTGTTCTCATCCAGATCATATGTCCTTCTTTTAGGCCTTTACTTTGAAAATAACAAACCTGAAATCTGTATGTAGGGATGTAAACAGCTGCATGGGGAAAAAATGTCAGTACTTACCAGTAGTGAAGTTTGTCCAAGGATTACCACAGTGAATAAAACCAACTTCCCTTTTAAAAGCTGAGTGTACTATTTTGGGAATGTGACCCCTTTTCATGAATAAATGACGTGGTGACATTTACAGATAAAGCAAGATTTAACTGCTATGAAAGGAGATGACAAATGTCAGGATGTCAGTAATGATCTGTGAACATAATGGTCTCTCACCAGAGCACTGAGTAGATATATAATGTAATTGTCGCCTGCTAATGCTGCCATGGAAGAAGAAAAGCAAAGCAATGTGAGGAAGATCAAAAACCTCTCTGGAACCAAACTTAAAGCCTGATTGATAGGCATTGGCATAACTTAGCTAATAAATTAAACTGCTAATGACTTGGAGTTTTTACCTTGTGCATATTACTATTACACACTGTGAAATTCCTGTATAACTTACAACTGTATTGTGTCAGAGGATAAAGTGTTGGCCATCCAAATGGCTTTCTGACAGTTTCTTTATCCCTGTTGTACTGCTGGGGCTTGGCTGTTGCAAAAGTCTTGCTGGAGCTGAGTGGATTTACTGCAGCCAGAGCTGGCTAATGGAGCACAGCTTGCTGCAGAACAGAGAAGGATTCTTACTCGGCAGAATCTTGCAATTCTGTGAGAGATCATACAGCCAGAGAATCATAGAATCATAGAATCATAGAATCATAGAAAGAATCATAGAATCATAGAATCATAGAATCATAGAATCATAGAATCATAGAATCATAGAATCATAGAATCATAGAATCATAGAATGGTTTGAGTTGGAAGGGACCTTAAAAATTATTGAATTCTAATCCCCTCCATGGGCCGGGATGCCTTCCCCATGACCAGGTTCCTCAAAGTGCCATCCAACCTGGCTTTGAACACTTTCAGGGATGAGGCACCCACAACTACCCTGGGAAACTTGTTCTGTCCTCAGCACTCTCATTGCAAATAATTTCTCCCTGATATCTAATCTAAACATCTCCTCTTTTATTTTAAGACTGTTCCCCCTTGTCCTATCACTATCTGCCCATAAAGATCATCTAGACCCCCCTGTCCTCTTCAGGTGCTGTGTCTCTCAGGTTTTCAGACCCCTGTAGACTGTACGCTGGTCCAGGCTTGTGATTGATGTCTACCTTGCCTTGATGACTTCCTCAGGAAGCCCAGAGATATAGTAGGGAAAAAGAGCTTGGAATTATTTCTGCAGTTGTCTTCTGAAGTCATCTCAGGCAGCTGCCTCCCACCCCTGGGCCTCAGACTGAATCCCCATTTGTCCCACACAGTGAGCGCTTTCTCCAGCTGACAGGCAAATTGGTTCTCATTTGCTATTCAAAGTGGGGAGAGCGTCTGGAAATCTGAAGGTTTGAAAATCCTGAGACCTCAGTGCAGGGAGGAAGGCAGGGGGTTTCTTTGCTCGAGCTACACAGCCTCCTGGCAACCTCTCAGCTTTGCTTTCCTCGTGCTTTGCTCCGACAGTCAGCCGACCTTTTCTCAGCATGAGTTAGCCTGCCACAGGGCTTGTGTTACCCAGAAGACCAAGGATGTTTTCAGAGAGACGGGGAAACTGTGATTAAAAGCCAGACATAGTCAAGCTCTGGTGCAATCAGCCAGAAAGCATTTGGCTGGTGGTTTGTTTATGAGAAGAAATATAACAGATAAAATAGAAACATTAATACAATAAAAATGCCAGGCTCTGGAACATAGTGCAGATAATGCTGAACAGTGAATAGTTGTATTTTCAGAAGATACTCAGAGTAAATCTCCTGTTAAAAGTGCACAAGTGTATCTTTAACACTACTTGTACAGATACAGTAATCACAGTATCTCTCAGGGAAATCCCCATTACAAAGGAAACTCATCCCAATCTGTTGTATCTTTTGATCTGCACTTTACAGTCAGAGCCATCGATGACAATGAAGATGGAGGTGGCATTTTGGATAAGACAGCCAGCATTGTAGCAATCATCCATTGACATCCAGCAGGCATTCACCTCGATTAACCGTATCCATCTAAAAATTGGATGTCTTCTCTAAACAAATTCTCCTAAGCTTCCAGTAAAGTCACTGGAGAGATGTAGGCAGAGCAGAGGGCAATCGACCCTATCCTGAGATAAGTATTCTAAGATAAATTGTGCCTATTTCTTGCTATTCACTCAAGAGGGGTCCCCACACTCCAGAATCAATGCCTACTTTTGAGGTGGGCATGCTTAGGTGAGACGTGTGGGAGGCTCTAATTTCCATGGAATCAACTGATCTCAAGGGTCAATTGACTTAACACAACCTTGTTACTGTGCAGCATTTAGCTATTAAAACTGATTAGGGATTTATGGTGAGGAGTCCTTCAACATCCGTATCTTGCACACATGCAAGAAAATTAATACTAAAGAAAAGAAATCCACTTTAAGAATGGAAAAGACATCATTAAAATGCACAGAGGAAAAACTAAGCAAAAACCAATTATACTATTAGGTAACCATTGAGTTATTTAATCCACTATGTGCATCCCTTTTTAAAAGATACTCAGTTAAATAGAATTGACTGATGTTGAATCTTGAGGTGGTCACTGAAATTTTTCTTCTTTCTGATATAAGGGACACATCACTTGGAGAAGCAACACAATCATTCCAATAGTAACTGGGAAAAAGCAAGTACCAGTGTTCTCAGGGTACAACACGAAATGTATTTCTGTATGTATCATTCTGTTGTTCCTGCTGATTCAGTGGGGGTCCTTTGTGTTGAAATGAATCTCCTAGTGAGTAAAGATTGTCAGTTATGACCAGGTTTTGTGATGTGAAGCAATAATTTCAGAGGCTGTATATTCGATGATTTTAGTTCACAAACCTTCTCTTGAAAATGATAAAAGGTAGTTTCTGGGTGGACTAACTACCTCTTAGGTCTAACTTTTAATTCATCCATCTGGACACAGGAATTTCTAATCTCACATGTTTATAACTTGCATTTGATATATATTCCATTATTAGTGAATCATTTTTGTTTAAACTGCTTGGGATTTTTCAATGTAGTTCTTTTTGCTTGATTTATTGTAATATTTAATTAGCTCTTACAATTGGATGGGTTTCTAGGTTACAGTTATTGGACTATTATTTAGCTCTGTTGGGGTGAGAAGCCCATTACAAAATGTGCTAACAATTCTGCTGCTCAAGGAAAACCTAGGAAGGGGATTTGGTTTTCATTTTAAAGATACTGAGTTTTAGTCTCTGCTTTAATGCCCTTTAAACTCATCAGCTAGAGAAGGACATTAGTGGTTATCTCAGTCCTGACACTTGCTAACAAAGACTGACAACTGCTGACACAACAACCTGCCTTGAATTATATTTGGGTAGGCGGTGGAATGGGTTGGCATAACAGAAACATGTAATTTCAGTAAACCACCATTTTTAGAAAATGACATTGTTTAAAATTTCCTTCGCTGAAAGGGACATGCATTTTTCCCCAGACCTCTCAAAAAAAAATCATACAAGGGATTGAATGGGAAAATGGTGCCTGAAATGAGAATTTCCATATGTATTCAGTGTCAGCCAAAATCTGCAATTTAAATCTTTATTCTGAGTTCTTCTCAAATAAAAATGTGTATAAAAATTCTTAACTATAGAGCTTACAGAAAGTGTTTTTTACTATCCATTTCTCTCCTATGCCTCCCCTTACCTCCACTGATCAGAGCTGCAGGTTGAGTAGACACACTATAACTCCGTAATTTGAAGCTACTACTATAGCATCAATTCTTCTGGATGATACCACACCTTGCCAGTCAAAAATGATTTGCGCTTAAATTGTCAGCTAAAGATGCTCTTCATTTTTATTGCCCTGAACTTGCGGGCAGTCTATTGGACGAAGTGAATTACTTTGTTGTTGAAAATGCTTGTAATTTTGTGTGAAGGACACAATCAGAATACACAATATTTTTTCCCCTTTGCATTTCCCAACCTGCTCTGCTCCTTTGGTACCCAAGCATATTACAAAATTGCTGACATCTAAACTGATCAATCAAACTCTTTGCAGTTCTGTAAATGATCTTAACTGTCTATGCAGCTGTTGTTTGGCAGTGCTCCATCTGGAAAATAAAATACAAAAATCAAAAGAAGTTCAGCAAGGTTTATGTTTCATAGAGGTGTTCTGATAGCTTGTCTGTTATATAACAAAGTCTCTTGGGTCAAATTAGAAGACGTCAGATCTTTGTCCTTCCATAAATCTCTGATCCCTGAGTTAACCATATGACAATCACCTCCCAGAACAGGGACAGCTAAGCAGTGTGTTGGTGCTGTGCTGATACTCTGCACACTGATGGGCACAGCCTACCAGGAAAACACAGGCTGTACACAGGAAAGTCTTTTGGGAGCCAAGGAAAGCTGGGGCAGCCATGCAGTGCATAGAATTAAGAGGGTAGATTTCTTTTCAACAATGGTTTTGTTTTTGTTCCTCAATTCTGCCCAGCTCTCCACCAAGCTTAACACCATGGCATGCAGGGGCTGTTTTGCTTGCCTTTAAAACTACCATTACTAACCCCATGATGCTGTACTGTAGAAAACTCTGTATTAGTCTCAATTCAGGAAGAAAAATCAGCATTCATAAACGGTTTTGCTTCCTCATTCTCTATCCCTGCTCTTAAATTATGGTCTTCCTCCTTTTATTAAGTCAGCTCAACTGATGATACAACTTGACCTGAACACATTAAGCAAATGTTCCAAACTGAAGAAGTAACACAACATGCATGGATAGTTTGTGACCTATGTAGAGGTGAGTATGTGCCACTGTCCCTTGCTGTAGATGTAGAGAACTGGGCAGAGAATTAATGCTCTGGTAGACTGCAGGAAGGCATTTTCCAGGGCTGAAGAGAGACAGCAAATCTCCTGACACTTTATGCTCTGATTGGTCATGCCCAAAAAGCATATCAGCCAACTTGAACAGATCAGCAAAGTTCTCATTAGCAAAAGTCTGAGCTAACCTTTCTACTCACTGACTGCAGAGAGGGCAAAACAATAATCACAGTAGAAGGGTGTCCTTAGCACTCTAAAAAGAAACTAGACAATAAATGTTGTTGATCAGACACAAAATCAGATGGAGGAAAGGAAAATGTCAGTGAATCAAGTGCCTTCTCTTCCTGGACAAAACACAGAGGTGAAATGCTGCACTTATGATCACATGGTGTGATGGACACACTGCCAGTTGGTCCAGGTCAATTACAGTGGCTTTTTTTTGGCATAACCTGCAGAAGAAGTTTTCCTTGAAGAACCATAAAGGAAATTAAGTACCCAATACCACTTTGCCAGTTTTATAGCTCTCAGACTGTGTGGAAAATTTAATCGAGGAAGAACTGGCAGACAAAAGAAGATAATAACAAGAACAACAAAACAGTCTTTTGTGCTGTACAAGTTGCAACATATTTAAGATATATTTTTTTTATATTCTCTCACTTTGTAATTTGCTTTTGCACTGCATTTTACACCTTGCTTAGTTAAAGACTGCAATATGAAGCTACAGCAATGTACAGCAAATTTTAAGACTTTTAACCAAAATCAAAATATGCATCTTGGAAAAGTTTTTTCCTCAGCAGAAATTAGAACTGCATGCATTTAGAGGCACATCCCATTTCTATCAAATATGCACTGTTTCCCCTGCAGCTCCTTTTATGTTAGTCAATATCTTTTAATGTTATCTGATGGTTTCCTAGGAGATGCCCTAAATGGCCAAACTCACTAGTTTGATGCTGGTGTTGGATAATATCTATATGCACTAAACATCTGTTTTGTTCACTGAAGTCTACTCTGCCCTTTTTCCACTGGTCATTATGTTCCCCCTGAGGGTTTCTAATGGTTGCTAATGAGATAAGAAAAATGCTCCATGTACAATTCCATCTTCTCTGATGATGTGTGATCAGAAGTCTGTGCTCTTTTTTAGCAGGAATTGCTTCAAAATCATTGTTAGTGTTTCTTTGTACAGTAGTTTGGATGCAAATTTTACACTCAAGGATTAAAGTGCCTTTTAAAAATCTGTAAGATGCAATTAGAAAGAGAAAGATCACCACATTATAGGGTAGAGAATTCTATTTGTGGAAGGGTGGGCTCAGTGTTGATTCATGTTTTTCAGATGGTACAGTACAGGTTGCATCATTAATAAAAGATTAAGATGCCAAATGGGGAATTTTTACCTTCTGTTTCTGAGTTTTTCACTGTAGGAAATCACCCAGATATGGAGAGAGTTTGATTTTATATAACATGATGAGCAGACAGAGTGTTCCTCAAATTGAACAGAGCCTGCTGCTACTGTGGGAAGAGGGGCTGACAACTTGGGTAGTATCCATACAAAGCTATAATTTCTAATCTGTCAAAATCACTTCCCTTTAGAAAGCCTGATTTCATTAGCATGTTCTTTGTCGGATGTGATTGTCTCTCTTAGCAGCTTTCCTTTCACAGCTGTCACAAAAGCCAATCAGATTATACCAAGGGCAGGAAATAAATAAGTCTTTTTGTTGTAAATTAATTTAGGGAAGGCTGCATCACATATGGTTAGATTTAGTCCCTACTTTGAAGTGTGAAATTTTAGCAAGGTAACAGATGAGGACTCTAAGAGCAGGTATTGGCATAAATTTGGTTACAAACTGCACTTCTGGCAATCTAGGAGTGGGTATAGAAAATATATTTACATATAGATTCTGCTTTACAAATGGCAAACCAAGCTCTCAGCTAAACTGAGGACACAGGCTAAACTGTCTTGGACAGAGAGGCCAAATTAAGATTTTCTCAGCTTTTGTCTGTACTGCACTCTTCTGGAGTAATTTTAACTCAAACATTAAGACTCATTTAAGCTAATTTTCTTCATATTTGATCTTATGTAGTGTTCAGTTTACCAGTGTGGGCTCCTCTATCATTTCACTCAAATCTGATGTTTTTGTATATCTTGCTGTACTCTGCTACAAAAGACTATCAAGGCTGAGCTTGACTTGATTCTTCTGTTGCTTTGGACCTAAGCATGTAAGGTAACGAGGAGCAGGCAGGTGTTTTATCAAAACCTGTTTCTTCACTTTATTTAGCTCTGCTTGATTCATCTCTCTGTTACACCTTTAGAAATTTGTGAGGGAAAAAAAAGGATCAGATTGTTCTTTTTTTTTTCAAAAAATTATTTCACCCTGGAGACTAAGAAAAAGGCAATTGTCCTGTTTGACTTCTAAGGCTGAAAAAAGGGCCTTTTCAGAAGTCTTCAGTGCACAAAGGAAATATGAGTGTCATTAGAAAGGGTGCCCCTGTGTGTCAGCTGACTAGTTCATCTTTCCCTGTGCCATTTGCAAAAAGGAGCAGCATGAAATGATAGCAAAGCTCTTCAGTGGAGCTGTAGTTTGACTGTGCAGTCCCTGTGACCCCTCTGGAGAACAAGGAAAGCTGAAACCTTTTGTAAAGAGTCGTTCTGTGCAGGTGCAGAGGACATTTTTTGACCAAGTCTAAGCTGGAGCTGTATGAGTAGGTTGGTTAAGAGTTTGGGTTTTTTAGAATCTTTGTAAATCACAACAATCTATTACTTGTTAGAAATAGGTGACAAGCACTGTATGAGTCAGTCACTATTTCCCTTACAGGTATATTCCCTTATAGTTGTATTACCTGAGCAGATATAATGAGTCCCAGTGTCTTTTCATTGTGCTGTGAAATACAGGTGAAAGTCCTCAGAATCATTATTAATTACAACTAAAGTTTCTTCCTTTCCACAGGGTAACTGGTCTTCCAATTTTGGCACTTTTGCATCTCTGAAGGCTCATAGTTTCCTTTCTAAAGCTAAGAAAGTCTTCTAATTTTAAAAACTTCATCCATTTCTATGACTATGTGTAATGGTCTAGCTGTTTTTTCTCTGCCTTTTTGCCAGTTCCATCTGGTCATTTAAAAGCAGTAATTCTGTATCTTTTCGTGCGCTCCAGATCTTCTGCAATGCCAATCTCTAACTGACAGTATTTGATCCATTTTATGATTACTCTTCATCTGTTCCTGGCTCTTTGTCTGCATGCTGGTAAATGGCTTTGATCACCTCTTGGCCAGAATATATGGCTTCTCATAATTCCTTCTGGAAAGATTCTTTGTCTTCATTTAATTACTTTTTACCATTACCTGGCTAGCATCCATTGCCTGTTTTCTGTTTTTAATTTTTGCCACAGTGAAAGCTAATAGGACTCTTCTGCATTGGGACATTTAGGAAAGTCAATCCAAATTAAATGTTAAAGTTCACACTTCAGCTGCATTAAATCCCTGTGTTGACAGCCTTGTTAGAAGAAAAAAAGACCTTAATTTTGTTTAATTTAATACATACTATAAATGAATTAAGCTAAGTCAAATTTAACCACTTCAACTTTGAACAAATGTGTCTACACAAGGTTTGCTAGATTTAGCAAATCAATTTTAGCTTCATACCTTTATTAATGTTTTTTATTTCTTGAATTTTTTGCAGACAAGGCCTCAGATATCTTTTACATATAAATAATCTTTTTCTTTCAGCCTTATTTTCTCCTCTTTCTCTCCTTTTCTTGATGTTTTTCACTCCTGTGTTTTGATGGCAGCTTTCATTATACTGAACATAGCTGCCCTTAGTATTTTATTAATTACACTGTAGCAAGCTATAGATCTTATATTAATTTCAGGGGAATCAAGGTAGATGATGTAGACATGAGCACATGATGTCTACTTTAGGCTTTCCCAGAAACAGAGGCAGACAAAGTCAAAAAGATAAAAGCAGAAGTATTTATTGAATGGCCTTCAGGTACATTAAGGGCAAATAAAGCCTCCCAAAGGTGCTACACCCAAAATGGACAATGGTCATGAGTTATTCAGATATGTTTGGTCTATTAGCAGGGGTTAATCATCCAATTACAGCTTCAGGTAATGAAGTCATGTACCCCAGTTCGCTTCCCCCAATTCACTTTTGTTTATGGTTTTTGGGGCCTGAGGCAGAGGGTGTCCCTGGATCTCAGGACTGGAAGGATTGTTTTGTCTGACCAAAATGTGAAGAGAGTTAATTAACACTCTATATGGAGTTCAGAGTTGTACACTAATGCAGTACACGATCTGAAAAAATATAAAACCTAATATCTTAAGGCATCACACACCTAGAATGGAGTTCATCTTTCCTAACCTTACTGGGAAAATGCAGGCAGATAGAATTTACCCTCAATCAGTTTGTAGATGATCTAAGCTGAGGGGACAGATCAAAACACCAGATGGTTGTGTGACCTTCAGAGAGACCTTGGCAGGCTGGAGAAATGGGCAGAGAGGAATCTTGACAAGTTCAATGTGGGTTATTGCAAAGCTTTGCATCTCAGGAGGGCTAACCCCACTCACCAGAACATGCTGGGGGCTGACTGGCTGGAAAGCAGCTCGAGGTCCTGGTGGACAGCAGGATGACCATGACCTAGCCAAGCATCCTCACACCAAAAGGTCAAGAGAGGGGATCCTTCATCTCTGCTTAGCACTGGTGGGGCAAACGCTTCACTTCTGTGTCCAGT
The DNA here is from genome assembly GCA_013400215.1 of Cisticola juncidis. Classification (NCBI taxonomy): domain Eukaryota; kingdom Metazoa; phylum Chordata; class Aves; order Passeriformes; family Cisticolidae; genus Cisticola; species Cisticola juncidis. The sequence continues at coordinate 453,773 of VXBR01005079.1, forward strand.
TCTTGCTTACCTCAGTCATCCTGTGACCAACACCTAAAATATTGTTAGCTGAGCAGAGAAGATACAGTTCTAACAGCATCCAGGGCAAGTCATGGCCTTGTCACTTTAGATTGATCCCATGTGCTCAGGCTGCTTCCCTACCTTTTGAAATTTCTTTTGTTTTAATTAATACTTCCACGGAATAACCCAAGCCCTTAGGACAGTAGAAAATTTCCAGAGCTTGGCATGGAAACAGGACACTGGAAAACCCAAAGTAAAGTGTGTGACTTCATAAATACTTCATTTTGTCCCACAGGATTGCTTTTCCTTTTAGACTGTAAAGCTCCAAACAGAGACCCCCAAGCCCACAGCCTTGCTCCTAGCTGTTCTTGTGAGCTGCTAGTCTGAAATTAATAACCTAAAGGTCATTAAAACCAAAGGCTCAAATCCCATGTGTTTAATAAAGCAAATTTATTAAGGATACTGCTTTTAAAACTAGCATGAATCCAGTAGCTCCTAGTGATGATGATGATGATGAATTATCTTCATAATTTTTAATTTTTTATTTTTTTGTTGTTGGGGAGAGGAGGAATAGGAGAAACAAGGATATGAGACTTCCTGTGATGGAAAAAAGATGATCTCCTGCTGCTATTTTATCTATCCTTTTCACAGAATATTTTTTGCTCTCTGTTAAAATTGTTCCCAGTAAGTCTATCTCAGCAGCAGACAGATGAACCCTCCCATTTAAATCCCCTCCTGTCTGATAGGTAGACATTTGCAAGCCAAAAGAGAATCATCCTCCTTACTTCTGAAAAGTATGGTCTGCCTTTCAGATAATACCTACTTTTCCAACCTTGTCAGGTGAGGCAGTGCTTGAAAGCTATTTAGCACTTACCCTTTTGTATAAAAAGTTATCTCAGTAGGAGACTTTGCAGCAGTCTTTAACCCCTTTTGTATTCTCATTCCATCTCAGAGATGTCTCATGCGAGCTAATAAATAATTCCATGAAGTCTCTCCTCTTTCCACAACATTAATCTCCCATCAACTAGTAATGAGCCTTTGTCGGTTCCTTGCAAGAATCTGAGCAACCACATTAATTCCTCAAAACTTTTTTAATAAGAGTGATCCTATTGGCAGAGAGTTTGGGAACATCTGATCCATACATTTAGCCTTAGGAGGTTTTGATGGCCTGTGTTTATTGTGCCCTGAAATTCCTAAAGCCCCGGGAAGATGCTGCAAATACGACATGCATCAATTTCTAATACATTATATCTGCATATTTGCATATTGTCTAATGTAACAAACCAGAACTGTGCTGTCAAAGTGCTGTTCTTTCATGTTTCTTTCTTGACTTGAATGATTTTTTGTGAAAAAATCTTGTTATCAAATACAAAGTTTATACAAGTTGCTGCATGTTTTAGAATGTGTGGAATGACTGCTGATCCTTTGCATGCTGATTTTCCCCATCATGCCAGAATACCAGTCAATAAATAGCCAACATTCATTCTGCTTGACTTGTCCATGTGCTGTGCCACAGTCTTTCATTTCAGCAGCCTAGTGAAAAAAAAAGTCCCTTTGAAGGTTTGCAAACAAAGTTCTTGTTGCTTAAACTCGTGTGTCCAAATTAGATGCCCAAGATCCTACTTATCTAACACTCTACTGACAGCCAAACTACAGCATAGAATGAGGTCAAAGAGAAAGCAATAAATCCTACCAGCAAATATATTTTATAAACCCTTCAGACAAAACTAACTTCCTATTAGCCCCACTTTCACATTCATGTCAATTAAAGAAACAAACCAATCAAATAGTAAAGGGGGAATCAAAGCTGAAAATGAATATAAAAAGAGAAATAAAGGAGGACTGTGAGTCTACAGAACACTACTGTGCATTTGAAACTATTTTTTTCTGTGCATGGCTCTGACATTACAGTCTGCACTCAATTTGCTTCAGCTGAACTCTGCATTGTTAAATGTAGAAAGGACGCCCATCAATTCAGCCCACTCATTTCTGTTTCTTTTCAGCATCAACTTTTCAGTGGATTGTTTCCTTCTGCAAGATCAGCTCTTTCAGACTGTCATGGTACTTTCCTTTTTTTGTCTCTTTCCCTGGTTCCATTGTTTTATGCCATTTTTATCTTCTCTTTGTTGCCTTGTGATATGCAACGAAACCAGCAATGCAATTAGCATAGTTAGTTACATTCATTCTGCCCTTTGACTATTTATAAAGACACTTTTTCTGAACTTAAAAACAAGACAAAAAAAAAAAAAAAAAAAAAAAAAAAAAAAAGAAGAAAGAAAATCAGTCATCCAAAACTTGAAGTGTCTTATACTTTACAATTTCCTGCTTTTCTTCTGAATGTGTGGAAGCCTGATAACACCAAGGAAATGGTATATAACAGACTTCATGTATGTGTTATGAGTCTTTTGCAGTGAATTGATTTTGTCATAATACAAAGCAAGTTTTCATTGTAGTTTGAACCACCTTCAATATCATGAAAACCTCTATGAGTTGTTCCCTAAAACTGTTATCTGAGCAGAAATTTGCTTGTAAACCTCCTGAAGGATTATTGATTGGGACAGACTATATACAAAGGGATTTCAGTTCAGATGAAACCAGCTTTTAGTCTATATTACAATAGTAGTTCTATGTTGCATATACTGCCAGAAGAAGAAATAATGCAAACGCTGTTATTGAGACTGTGACATGAATAGGCAGCCCAGTACATTCATTATTTAATGATGACAAAGGAATAGCAAGAATCTGTCTTTTCTCTGAAATGAGAAGAAGAAGAAGCCATGGCTGGCAAGTGTTAAGTGACACAACTTGAAGGTCTTCAAAAAGCTCTTCAGTGATGAGGGCTGGTGCTAACTCTCTGCCCCAGTGTGATTACAGAGGCTGGGCCACAGTTGCCAATTCCATTGTCTTGCTGTTTGCCCTTCAGAAGGTTCTGAGTTAACTTCTCCTCTTTAACACAAGGCATGAAAGGTTTTAATTGATTGCCTCAAGCCATTGCTGATTTTTGAAAGCTGAGCTTCACTTTTTAGCTTGGTCCATCTGAACTTTTTAAAGTAACTTTAGCTTGTTGAACAAAATTCAGGCCATTTTGCAATAACTACAGCTCACTAATGGGAGTTTGGTATAAACTTACAGGATAAAAGGTCTAACAAAGGAAAGACAACTGTGTGGATTCTCTTAGAAAAAAATTATGATAGTTCTAGGGAAGTATAAGCAATAATGAACATATGTTATATACAAATCATGTTTTCCTGCAGTAATATTAGAATCCTTTTGTGTTTTAAAACTGCATCCCAGAACAGGTAGATTATCTGTGCTGGAAAACACAGCTATTTTGTATCAAGTCTCTGAGGACAGAAGCAATTGCAGATAATTATTTTTGATTGTTAAACTTCTGTTTTTTGACAGTATGACCATCTTTGTTACCTGTCTGTGAATCCCTTCTCCATCAGGAAATGCAATAAACTTCCTAGGCGTCTGTGACCTGGGTATAAAGATTGTATAACTATGATGCAAATTTTTCTGAATATGCCTTCTTTTTCAGTGGAGCTCTGGAGTTTTCACAGAAGAAAGGTTGTGCACATACAGCAGGAAAGCTGCTGGTTTTATTTTTTGTGGTTGCTCATCTCAGTCACACAATTTTTAGTTTCAGCCACTGCAATTATTATCGTTTAGCAACAGAATGTCTGTTCGATGATATGTGCTACTGTACCTTAACAAAATAAACATTCTATCCTCTGTCCAAGTTGATGGAATGTTTACTGCCCTTGGCTGTACGGTTTATCACTTTATACCTCTGAGTCACTGTGTATGTATCCAACCTATTGTGCTTCTGATGAAAATGTGTACATGAATTTGAATTTAGGAGATAACTTTACGTGCTATCTTGGTGTGATCTCATTTGAAATGATCGCTACTGGTTTCTCCACTTGGCTGAAGAAACAACAGCAAAAGCTGTTGCTAATTTTGTTTTTTAATTAATTGTGCAGCATGGATTTGTTGACGTGACACAGATAGGGGTCAACTAAATAGATTTGCCTTAGGTTAATAGAAGTTTTCCATCATCTCCTCTGTTTCTGGTGCATAAAATATTCCTTAACAATTTTAACTTCTCAATTGAGTGCATAAAATCTTCACAATCAACCTGACAGCCTTTAACCAAGGCTGCCACTACCCTTTCTGTTCATGTACTGTGGAACTCCCCTTACTGGTAGGAGGCCTCCGAAATGCTTGGAAACAATTTTATGGATAAAAGTGTTTCAAGTGCTAAAATCCACTTTGTATAAATTAAAATAATGTCTTTTGGACTTTTAATAAAATGCTATATGCTCTACCAATCCCTGGAGTGGATTTCTTTTACTGTTATTGCTGTGATGACATATAATTAAGTCAGATTACATTTTATAGACAGAGGAGAATAGCTAAGAAACAGTCCTAAATTATTCATCAACAAGTTTTACAAAAAAAAAAGGCAAAAATACAAGAATTTAAAATGTGCTCTCTGATGGTTTTTTCTTCCTAAGACTAGATAATTTTATAATGGTATATTGAACAAATAAGTCTCTCTCTTCCTCCCCTTGAGAGAACAGGAGACTTCATTTAACTCCACATGTGTTATTGTGCTTATCTGCTGATTACCATATTACTTTGATTTGTGTGGTAGATTGTAAACTCTTGTAGGATTATGGAAAGATTTCTTTCCCCAGGCTGAACCAGTGAGGTTTTCAGTACCATGAAGACAGAGATGAGTAGAGAAGAAGCAGGTTGGTTATTATATTTCAGTGTAGTTTTTACCCACTGGTTTGTCTCATTTTTATCACTGCAGAGTCATCATGAAAGCCAAAGAAGTCAATAAACCTGCACAATGTTGACACAACACTAAGTTTTAATGTCTCTTCATACCTTCAGCATGCTTAGAGAAAATGGGAATTGCTGAAATGGTTGTAGCCATAAAGAAGAGCAGGAGTAGACATAGATATGCTTTGATTCACCTAGATAAAATATTCCTTTTGATTAGAAATTGAAAATATATGATGAAGGAAAGTGCTGATTTACTAAACATCAGGGGTTTTTTTATGAACGAGTCTTTCTTTCTGATTTTGGATGGGCTTATCCAAATTTGCAAGACAATTTACTTGGCTTGTTAAGCTAAGCATTTCCTTGTAGAAAATGGAAGGACAGGCAGTAATGAAGGAGGAAATTTAGACCAGAGAAAAAGGACAAATAGTTGTTCCATAAGCTAAAAAATATTAGTTCAGCTATCTTATCTTATTATTGTATATGTAATTCAGGCTAGAGAAAGAAAAATAGTTTAAATTGAAATTGTATAGAAATTTGAGACATGCAGTGGAGACTATCAAGGGTTTTCTTGTATACTGGAAGCCTGTGGAGAAACATGGGAATGTTTCCAAGTAGTTGAGCAGTGACTGGTGACACTGACTGGTGGCTGTTTTGAGGTCTGCATTCCTTCTCCCTTTCTCTGGGAAATATTGGTGATGCATGTCTGAACCCAGTATGAGTGTCCTGACTCTGCTCAAAGTACATAAAGCAGGCAGGACCAGACAGAAGATGTGGGTTCACTTTTCCTGCTCTGCTTCTGCTTTCTAGCTTTTCTCTGAAATAAAAACAACTCCATTCAACTCCTGTGCATCTGAGGAAATGGACCTGGAATCCTGTGTGAATTTCCTGTCAGAAGCATCCGAGATCAACTGAATTTCTGGAGGAAAGCCCAGCGCTAGGTGAAAAGATGGGGAGTGCAGTGTAGGGATAGTTAAACAGCTTTCACGATGTAAAGAAATTGCCAGTACAGATAAAAAGGGAATCTTTATAAGATCTGCGCTTTTCATCACACCTATAAATTATTTGGAAAATCAAGAGCTTAACGAGGTGACAAAGTTTGCTGATACTACAGAATTCTTCAAAGTGACAGAAACTAACACTGACAACAAAAGGATGAACTGAACTTGTGATTTTGAGTGGTCAGAGATAAAATGGGAGACAAAATTCACTGCTGATAATTGAAAAGTAATAGATGCAAGAAAGCATAATCCTAATTATTTTTATACAGCCATGGGCTCATAAATGAGGTATAAATATTTTGGAAATTAATTATTATGGTTAGCTGAGTGCTGTGGTGCTCAGTGAAAGCTGAGATCATAGGAACAACAAAGAAAGCATCAATAACAGAATAGTTGACATAACTTTTCTTCTATATAAAACCGGGATCAACTCATGTCCCAAATACTGTATGAAGCTCTGTCCTCCCTTTTTCAAAGAGAGAAATTGTTGAAACAGACAAAGGCAGTAAGGATTAGATATGAAGTTTTTGTGTGAAGAGCAATTAGGCTAGGATTGTTGGTCTTCAGGGAGGAAAAATGACCGAGGGACAAAATTATAGAGTACATCAAATAAAAAGTAGATGAACTGCAATGTTTTCTATTAACAATGTTGGAAGAACTGAGGGACAATTGAGGAAATTATCATGCTGCTAGCTTAAGGTAAAAGTAAGGAAGCACTTTTCTCACAGTGCATTTCAACTCTGGAATTCATTGTCAGAAGGTTCTGTAGTGCCCAAAGTATAGTTAGATTTATAAAAGGTTTGGAAAATTAGGTGGAAGAAAAGATCATCTTATACAATACTAGTATTTTTTAAAAAAAATTGTGTAAAAGAGGAATATTTCTTATCCTTCTTTTTTTAAATGACCACAAACAGTAACTTTTATAGTGGGGAGTTTGTTTGCTGGGTCTGATGAAACTTATCTTTGCCCACTCTGATATTTTTTGTGTCACAGAACTGAACCCAGTCCACAGAAGATATTCTCTGACATTCAAAATAAATTTACATGACAGAAAAGCAAAGTAAAAATATTCATTAAATTGACCTCCTTTAAAATAAGAAGGAGGTCGATTTAATGAATTGTTTTTTACTTTAAATATTTCTGTAAAATTAGAAGGAAAATGAATTAATATTAATTGTGAGTTGATCAGAGGGTCTTTCACACTGTTATGAAAAAAATTCTTATAGGACATCATAGATGTGTTCTGGGATATGTCTTTAAGATATAAACTTAGTGTGGGAAGACTCGGAGCAGATTTGCATTTTATATGGCATTATATCAATTTAGAAGCATGGAAAAATCCAGTTCTGAGAGGTTTTTTTTTTTGCCTGATAGCTACCTGTTCAATTCTAGCAGGTGGGAAGACTGAAAATAATTTTAAACAGCACTTCTCTCACTTCACATGGGAATAACTGTTGAACTGTTGGAGCAACAAGCCTTTTTTTCTCCCTGATAAATTGTAAAAGTACTCAAAGGTATCAGGCATGCAACACAGGAATATTGCTCAGGCATTGTACAAGTTCCTGCAATGAAAATTTGGAGAGATGTTCAAAGATGAGCCTGAGGGAGATGAGGGCTTGAGGGAGACAGTGATTTTGTTTTGTCATTTTTACCTCAGCCTGAATTTTGTGTGTAGCATCAAGTTCCTTCTCTTAGGGCTGAGCCTGGAACACATACACGAGATGAGCTGGCATGCCCTGAGGTGGATCTGGGATGCTGGCCTGCTTCCCAAGGACTGCCAGAGCTACTGTGCTGAAATGCAAACTTTATGGACTAATGACTTTCCTGCTTTGGTGCCAGCATGTTTAAACACTCTCGATATTCTGGGTGCATGTTGTCTGTGTAAATGTAAGTAGTGCCTCTGCCCAAGTATTCCTTACCTCACAGGGTTAAAAAAATCAGTGCATCAAAATCTGAGGTATTCTGCTGCCATGGTGGTGAAGTCATATAAAATTTGGAACCCTGTAAAGTGTAAAATGTGTTAGATGTATAGAGCAAAGGGGAGCTGAAACATCCCAATGCAAATTGTGATCTGAACCCTCTCCCAGGAGCCAGAGCATTTGGGTCAGGTGTTACTGTTCAAGGCTGTTTCCAAGCGAGTGGCTGTGCCTTTTTACAACGCAAGCCTTGTTATACTTTGATTTCTTCCTCTCTCCTGGTCTGAATTACGTTACTTTTGTTGATGTGAATTCACAGCCACTTGCCAATGACCATAAAAGCCATTCTATACCACATATTGACTTGAAAGATTTAGGTCCCCAGTATCAAAAGATGGCACTTTATCCACTCAGCCAGACCAGACACTTGATTTTATATTGCTGTTTTCTCTCTGAGTTTCAGAAGTCCTTTTCATATTTCAAAACCATGTCAGCTCTTTCATAAACTTTCCAAAGGGTGAACAGTAGTAGTTGTATTCCAGCTGCTGCTGAATCTGCTGTGTTTGTTCAGCCCTGAAATGATCTTTTAAGATGTGAAAATAAAATGTTTCACTAGTACTGAGCCATAAACGCAAAACTGACCAGGGATGCAATATGACCAACAAAAACTACCTATTAAGTATTAGAACTGCTTTTTGTCCAGCAAGACTGGTAAAATAATATTAATCTTTTTTTTTTTTTTTAAGTTTTGAGAAGATAATGGTTATTAATTTGGTCTTAATATACTATGAAGCCAATGGTAAAGGCTTTTCCTTTTCTCATAGGAAACAAGTAAACCTTATGTACTTAATACAGAAATATTCCTTTGAATGCTCTAAATATTTTGACTCAAGTCACAAAGCTGCTTAAATGTAGGATTACAAACTGTTTTTCTGATTATTTTTGTAGATATTTCTCATTTTGCGTTATTTCTTTGAAATGTGAAAATTCATATGCTTGTATGTATGCTGTAAAGACTTTCAGATTTTCTTAATAAAGCAAGAAAATGAGGTGCCAGTACAGAGAGCTCTAAAATTCAAACCCATGATGTTTAATGCTAGTAGAACTCACAATCTGTAGTATGAACTCAGTAGAAAACATACAACTTCAAAAATCTTTTTCACTCTCTTTCCCTTTACCAAACAATTAGTAGTGGAAAAAAAACAAAGCAAAACAAAACTTCACTCTTTAATACCCAACCCACACAACTATAGACAAAGATCAGACTTCTTAGAAAGTTTCAGATACCACTAAGATTGTCTTTTTGCAGTATGTCATCCTCTCTGTGCCCTCTAGGTTTCTGTCTGGGTTTCTGTCAGGAATTTAAGTTCTGAATCTTCAGGTGTACATCAGACCCCAAATTTGGGCTACAGGGATAATTGGTTAGAGGACAGTGCTAATAATACCAAAGTCATGGTTTTGATGCCCTTTATGGGCCAGTCACTTAAGAATTTGACTTCATGATACCTGTTGCTCCCTTCCAAACCAGAATACTCTGTGATCAGTAGGAATCCTGAGCTGGTTGCAGGACAGCAGTGTAGAAGAATTTCAGTGTTGAAACAGCCTAAGTGCTTAGTGAGTAGTCACCTCTTGTCACCTCACACAACCACCCTTGAGTACCTCCTCTGTTTGCAGGCTCTGTGTGTAGGTAGGTTCTACAATGTAGGCTGTTAAGGCACCTTCCATACTTTTAAAATACATAATGTTTAAGTCTCAAGGCTTGTTGCGGAGCATTCTATGATGTAAGAGTTCATTCCTGTACCCCATTTGCTGTTCATGGTTTTTCTCTGCCCCCCATCTTCCCAGGTTTTGGTCAGTCCTCCCTTTCCCCTCTTCCCAGACCCCCAGAACCTTCTACGTCCCCTCCCCAGAGACATGTCCATAATCATAAGGGGCTTTACC
>VXBR01005079.1:463453-480040 GCA_013400215.1 Cisticola juncidis
AAAAACAAAGGAAGTAAACACCTCCTAGAAGAACACTGACTCACGTGAATGCCCCTCTACCTCAACTGTCTCCTCTCCTGCCCCCTCGCTGGTGGGTTACTCACCCCTTGCTCCCACTCCTCCCCCGAATAAAGGAGACAGCAGACCTTGTGATCTTGGTCTGTGGGGGCTGTTTAACTGGTTGAAAGGCCATGCTGGGGCCCAAATAAACTCTAGATTAAGAACCCCACCCCACCTTCCCCCACAGTTCTGGTTTCTTCTTTGTCTAGTCCAGTTTCTCGGCCAGGTAAACATCAGACACAAAGCAGTCTCCTTTTCCTGGCTTCCCCAAGGGTCTGCATCTACAGCCACTGTTCCTGGTTTGGGACAAGATGGGAATTGAACCAACGTGGTCCCAGTGCTGCTGCCCCAGGCCCTGAGCCAGGAGAGGGATCTCTGTGGGTGACTGCAGCAGCCGGCTCTCAGTGGGGTCAGCTGGAAACTCAGCAGCCCGAGGGTCCCCGTCCTGTCCTGCAGTCCAGCAATTCCACAAAGGCTGGACACTGCAGCTCCACTGACAGTTCCTCTCAGAATCTGAGATAGTGTAGACACAGCAAATTAACCTGGGACAAAGTCATAGGTGTAACTAATTGTTTCTCAAGTCTGACTAGAATGGATAGTTGAAATCTAGTGCCTATATCCTGCTACAGGTTACTACACTTACACAGCTATAGGCCATACAGGACTTGTATCTTTAATTTTAATAATAAATCCATAGTCCATCAGGATTTTTAATGTTGTCTGAATGTGTTTGGTTTAGATGTGAAGTTTCTTGTGGAAGTGGTGGCAAGGTCTTACTTCTAATATTCCTATCACTGAATTGCTACTGAGTGGGTATAAATCCTATTCTGGGTTCCACAGCAAGCTTGTAGGTCAGAAGTGTGTTTAAAAAGTGCTGAAGTGTTAACTGGTCCTATACTGCCTTCTGTCAACATTTAAGAAGCTGCTCAGGTCTTGACTTCTGTGGGAGTACTGAAAGAAAAATCTTGAATAGCTCTTTTCTTTTTAAAGGTCTCCCCTAGTTGGCAAATGGCACCATAACCCAAGAGAAAAATATGACAGACATGTTATTTCTGTGGGAATTATCAGAGTTTTCAGAGTTGGTAGCAATTCTAAATATTATATATAGCAGCTAAATATATTTGTAGAAATACTTCTATGCCAGAGAGAAAAGTGTGGGGGTTTTATTTCTTTTCTTTTCCCTTCAGAAACTGAGCTTTCTGGAATTAGCATAAGTTTACTTTGAGTAATAGAAAAATTTAATATCTGCTAGTACAGAACAGAAATTCCTCCAGTAAGTCAAGGAAGAACAACATTATTGGGTGTGGCTTTATTTACTTGAATATTGGGAAGATTGTATTGCAAGTTCAAAAGCTGTTTGAATAGTGCTACTGGTACAGGAAAAACTACAAGATTAGGGTGTGTGTATGGCTTTGACATTACTGAGGATTCATTTGGTGACACTTACTTCAGCTGCTTCATTTCATGAAAGGAAATGAAATCTTGCAATTTCAATGAGGATCAATTCAGTGAGGTTTAGTCCATCTTCCTTCACTTCATCTCATTCCATGCCATTTTATTGTTCTAACTTTTTTTCAGAATTTTTTTTTTTTTTAGCATTTTATTTCATCGATTTCTTCTCTTGTCTCTTTGCTTGATGTCATTCCCTGATTTTGAGATTTCGGTGAGTATAATTTTGGAAGGCTTCTGTCCATTTCATTTAGAAGAAAGAACACCCTACTTCCTTAACATAATAGGTCTCCCTCCACCCCTTTCTGCTTGGCACTAGCCTCAGCCAAATGCTGTTTTTATTTCTCTGCTTAGAGTTATGGTTATGCTTAGGGTTAGGGTTGAGAAAACCACAAAGCCCAGAGTTCTGGGGACACTGCAGCTCCAAAAGGTATGCCAAGGGGAGCCCAGCACTGTCCCAAAATTGCTGCCTCTACACCTTTCTGCTTCTCATCACCCATGTGCTTGGCATCTCAGCAAATGGCTGTTTTTCCTGCTCTGCTTAGGTTTAGACTTCCATTTAAGATTGGTTTTGAGAAAACCACAAAGCCTAGACCTCCAGGGATATTTCAACTACAAAAGCCATGCAAAAGGGAAGCACTTCATGTCATCTCATTATGTTTGATTGCAATCACTTCATTTCAGAATTTTCTTTTATTTCTTTCCATTGAATTTAATTTCATTATAAGCCCACTCCAGTCAGTTTATTTCATTTTTTTTTCTTATTTCAAGATTTCATTTGCTTTCTTGAAATGGCATAAATATGTACAGAATTTTTCACCTGTCCAATTTCTAGGAGTTTTAAATGTCTTCACATTTCCCTATACCCCTATGTCCAAATACAACAGCATGGCATAGAGCTGGAAGCAGTCACATTCATATCCTGGTAATATCAGCTCAGCAGTTTTCAAGTGTAAGTCAGGTTTAGACACTGAAGAAATTCTGTTTCACTTTGCTGGTAATGTTCCCAGTCTGTGGGAAATAGGCTTCTTCAACCAAGTCATACTTGGATAACGGTTCAAGATTGTGTTCCCTTTGTATTTTGAATTGTCCTCCACATCTGATCATTTCTGTGTCACATAGTTTTTGGTCTCATACTAGATGAAACGATTTTCCAATGGTCTGGACAATGATGTGTCATCCTTTTTTACCCTCCCTCTCCAGCTGCTTGGCTATCGCTTTCTGAGCTGCAATGAATGGATGACACCTTGTGTTTTCTGAACCCTGTGAGGTCTAGAATATACTGCACTGCAGGAATACCCAATCCAATTACAGGTAACCTGACACTTCTTCAACCGAGAGGTTTTCATGGCAATTTTCTGAGGAACCTATTCAGAGTATCTAACGTTAGACAAACATGTCATAATGGGCAGGGTGTGATTGGTGGAAGGTCCAAGGCCATTAACAGAGGCTCCCTCTAAGGTCTGTGGATGGGTAATGTTCCCTGAAACTTGTGTCATAGCTGCTTCTTCCAAAGTGCAAGGACAATCTGCACTGGTCTGGATTCCTCTCCAGGGACCATTGTACAGATCAAATCCTTTCCACCCTGCTGGTTTTCTTTGAAGACAGTGGACAGTGACTGGTGAAAGATGTGTACAACCCTGAATACCCTCATCCTACAACAGCTACAAACCCATGTGGCTTCTGCTCTTACCAGGAGCTGCAGTGGGAGTGCTCAGGTGGCAGCTGGAGACCTGCACACATGCTTTCCTAGTAGCTGTACCTGCTTAAGCAATTAAGCAGCTGAGACAGAAGCTCTGATGAAAATCAGAGGGATTTTAGATCTGAATGTCTGCAAATGAAGGTGGGTACAAGGGCAGGTTTTAAAGAGCTCCTGCAGATGTCTTGAATACTGTTCCAAAGCCCTTTTGAAGAGTCTTATGTGAAGTTTTTCCCTGAATTTTCAAGCATGTCTTCTCTATTTCATTACCTACTGATATTGTTAATAGATAATCCTGAGGGCTTTGAATATACCAGTAGAAGAAATTTCCTTGAAAAAAACAGAGAACATTTCTTTTCTAAGGACAATTTCTGTCCCAATTGTTTGTCTTTTATAAAGAAATCCCTTACAAAAAGTCAACTTCACAGTGAAACTCTAGGAAATCCAGCTGAGAGGTTGGAAATCATCTCCAAGTGGAGCTTACAACAGAACAGATACTACAGGGATTTTATTTTCTAGTGATGAATAAGAGGTTAGGTGTCCTAAAACATCAGCAGTACATTTTCTAACAGATGCAGCAAAAGAGAGTCTGTTACCAGAAGTCTCACAATTCTGCTGTATATTCTAACTTTTATCAGCTTTTAACACTCAGGACAGAATGTTAATTAATACTTGGTCTCATAGGGCCCTGGTTAAACCTAAAAAACTACAGGAAGCTGTTAAATTTAGGTGCATTGATAGTCTCAGTAAAAAGAAAAAATATCCCCAAAAACCAGATGAACATTATCACATGTTTTCTTAGAGATTTGTCGGCAAAGTCAGCTTTCATGCTAGCCAGCTGAGGTCTTGGATTTCTATATGAAAAGAATAGTTCAGCTATGTCTTGAGGCTAATACTGAAAAGGTCATGAGATTCTGTTTCATGAAAGGAATGAAAGTAAGCTGAAAAGTACAGGAAAACATAGCGTTCACTATAAATGATAGAACTGATTTAGTTCTATACATTTCTCTGTGTATAGAAAAATGACATTGAAATACGTTTGTATTTAGATTTAGGGAGCAACTTATTTTCTGCCTCTTCACCAGTTTATTATTTATTTCCAAACCTTATTATTTTCAAACGCTATAGCACCCAAAATATGCTAGACTATTTCTAAACACAATCACATAATGGATTTTTCCTATGATGAGCAAAGCAGCCATTTGAAGTTCATTCACTGAGACCCTTTGGCCTTTAGAGCATTTAGTGAAGGGTTTGTTTTGTTTATTTTACAGTTCAGTGGAATGGAAAACAATTTTTCTTAAGCATTACTGGAGGCCATCAAACTGCGAGAAGGAATAATTTTTCTGCTGCTGCATGTTCAGCAGAATTTAAAGGTGTTTATTAAAAAAACCAAACAGGTGTAGTGATAAACCTAGATTTCCCCACTTTTTCAAAAAAGTGTAATTATACTCATCAGACATAATTATCTGCTATTTTCCCCATCTTGCTATTGCTCAGAGTGTAATGAAGTTTGCTGATGCTGGGTGCATTTGATTATTCCCCATTTCTTCTTGATTGTTTTCTACACAAAAAGAAAATAGAAAACCACACCCCTGGAAAAAAAAAGAAAACCAAAACAAAACAACAAAAAAACCACCATCAAACCAACAAAACCCCCAAAAAGCAAAACAACAAACCAAAACTAAATTAAATTGTTTACTTACTCATGAAATGTGATTTGGATGTGCAGTTTATATATGGAAAAAAAAGTAATTGAAAATACACTTTTCTCAGCCTGTTGCCACAGAACTATTTAGATTCTGCTTTTGATTACTTGGAGAGGCAATAGGAGGTCCTGTTTTCACTCCTTGTTTTGTGTTTTTCAAAAACTAATTTTCAAAAGACATTACATATATTATTAAGTGGAGGCAGGAAATAGAGAAATCAAACTGTTTGAACAATAATGGGGTAAACTGAGAAATCAAGTGATCGATACTGACATTTAGGTCATGCAAGTTGAAAACCTGAAGCCTAAATTCCTGTTGAAGTCAGCAGCAAAATTTTGTTGCACAGCAGTACAGTCCCATTGAATACTGACAGGAGTTGATATTCAGGTATCCCTTTAAAATCTTAAAATGTTTATGTCTGTCCCCAGCAGAATGTCTCAGGCAAGACCAGTCAGGATCTCAGTCCCCCTTTTCTGGCAATAGGTAGCTTGGTGCTTATCCTGGATGCTCAGACATGCCATGATCATGACAAGCAGAGCAGCCTTCATTTCTTGGAAAGTAGAGACATTTTTCATTGTACAAGGCACAAGAATATTTGGTCTGTAGGCAAACTCATGGATTGAAACCCACTTCACCCTTTTGCCAGGAGGATATCCTAACCATGCAGGTACTGAATAACCACTGGGGCTGCCTGCTGTGTTTACTCCTTCCTAACACCTTGTTGGAACAGGACACCTTCAGTCAAGCTTCCTCCCTCTTTCTCTCCTTTGGTCCCATGACTCTCTTGTTGCAGGAGCAACTCCCCAAGCACATTTAGTAAACTCTACCCCTTGGATTTTAGAACAGAATAGAATAGGAAAGCATCTTTCAGTTGGAAGGTACCTACAACAGCCATCCAGATCAACTGCCTGACCATATCGGAGCTGACCAAAAGTTAAAGCAAGTTAAGGGCATTGTCCTAATGCCTCTTAAGCACTGACAGGCCAGTGGCTTCTTCTCCAAGAAGCTGCTTCCAGTGTTTGGCCACCCTGTTAGTAGGGAAATGCTTCTAATGTCCAGTCTAAAACTCCCCTTTGGGAGTGCAGCTTTGAACCATTCCTGCATGTCCTGTGTCAGGATAGCAGGGAGAAGAGCTCAGCACCTCCCTCTCCACTTCCCCTCCTCAGGAAGCTGTAAGAGGGCAATGAGGTTGCACCTCAGCCTCCTTTTCTCTGAATCAGATAAACACAGATTTCTTAGCTTTTCCTCATAGGTAATGCTGATCTCAATTCTAGCACTTGAAAGGCTCCACTGACAAAGCCAAAGTTTTTTAAAGTCTATTCCAAAACCTCCTTAGAGATCACAACTGGATTTTTTTTTTTTTTTGGTGTGTTTGTTTGTTTGTTTGTTTTGGTTTGTTTTTTTTTTTTTTAGATAATGGTAAAGTTAATAGTTGCTACAATGGATGCTACATTTTAGGTGGCACTGGCTATTTTTTGATCAGTGATAGTCAATTTTGTTTAGTGGAAGATTTCAAGACAAAGAAGAGAAATCAGTATTCAGTTTCTCTTAATAGTTAAATGCTTTAAACATGCATTTACAATACTGAAAAAGAAAAGCCCAATGCCCTGTTCATTTTTGCTACAATACACGTAGTGTTTTTTCCATTTGTTTGTTTATTTTTATGTTGAAGACAGGTGCTTTTAACGATGCATAAAGTGACATTTTCAGACTGTGGAACTCATTCCCTGCAGCATTAACTGTCTGTGACTATTCAAAGGTGACTTTGTATTGGCTGAGGTTAGCTTTTTGCTACTTTCTAGTCTAATATTTCCTATTTAATGTCATCATTTTCTTTCCCTTGTATTCTTACTTTCTATTTTAAACTCCTGTAATGTATTTTACCTTTTTATTTTCTATTTTCTGAGCATGGATTTGTGTTAAATAGAGTTTTCTGGTGCTTCTAGAGCACTTTTTAAGAGATCAGTTAGATACCTGGATTTCATATTGGAAGGTCATTCTCGGTGAGATGAATCTTCTCTGATTTAAGGCATCTATAATGGAATAGTCAAACTTCATAGTGTCACTGTAGAGTCCCTCCATAGTTAATGAGAGAAATAAGTATCTGCACAGGGCAAGCCATGTGACCTGTCACATGTATCTGTCTATGGATGAAAACAATTGTCTCCTGGAGGTGCCTATTCCACTTTACTGACAATGTAGAATTATGCCACTAACTCTGGCACTGTTGCCAAAGCAGATGAATTTCACTTGGTGTATGTAGGCTACAATTTTTTTCTATTTTTACTGTGCATCTGAGAAATTTGACTTTACACCCATTTCTTTTTTTATCATCTTTATGATATTCTTTTGCAAGTGAAGGCTAAAGTTAACTACTCAGCTGGGTTTCCTGCTTCCTTTGGATAGTGAAAGCCATTATTTTTAAGCACTTATTTGAAGAAATGAAAAGTGAAAGATGAATGATACCATAAGTTGTATCTTAAGTTAGAAGACATTATCAAAGCTGTGATTTTTAGTAGACATTCAAGAGCTTTATTTCATGGGCTTTAGTTCAAATTCCAATTAGCAATTTTTCTTCCTACCTTCTTCACTTTCTTATTACTATACATAAAAAGATGTGTTAAAATGAAGGAAAACCTTCAAATGTTTAGGTCTAAGCAGGCATCTCATCCTGCCCTTGGGAACCTTGCTGGAAGGCTCAATAATCTGCAGTCAGAAAATCTGCAAAGTTTAATATATTTACCTGAAAACATCATGATTGGCACGGAAAAAGCAGAGTGGGGCAAAAAGGAAAAACTAGAGCAGGACACTGGGGTAAGAACACTGTTTGTATTTCTCTGAAGAACAGAATAACAGAGTTCAGAGATCTTTGACTTCCCTCCACAGGCTTTGCCGACACAGATTTTTCCCTTGCCCTGCCTTTCCTTCCCTGCCCTTTCCCTGCCCTGCCCTTGAAGAGATTCCTGTCTGTAGACCTGGTAACTCTGCATGCAACACTGGTCATAGTGTTTCCCTGCTCCTTTACCTGTAGCAGAAAGCCCTTTAAAAGGCCAGCAGTATTGACAGCAAAGAGATTTAAAGGAAAAAAGTGAAGCTAAGAGGATAATTAAAATAGCAAACCCTAGTAACAAGATAATGAAGAATCCTTCTGACACTTTCAGCAGGGATCGATGGTACAGTCATGATAATCATATTACATTGCACCTTTCATCCTGGAGGGTGTCAAAATGCTCTGCATATTCAGCACACCAGTACAAGGAGTTGTTAGTCTACAACTCACACAAAACCACCCATGGGTTTGCATCTGGCAGCTACACTGCAGGAAACATCAGCACTCAAAAGGTGAAGCAGGAGTAGGTAGAAAATCTGTCTGCTAAAAATTAAGAGCACACAGGGCATTAAGCCTGCTTATAACAGCTGGAAAGATCAGACCTCACTGTGTTCAGAGATAAAGTGCCTCTTTTCCAAGGGTGTTGGTGCCAGTAGTCAGGCCCAGTGAGTGTACAGAAAGGATGGATAGCCAAGAGGGAATTTGCTGTTATTTACATCACATTTGTCAAAGAGCATTCACTGCAAAGATAAAAGTCCAGAATAATACCCAGAAATGCAAACTTCCCAAAAGGAGGGTTAAATACAGGAGCACGAACTCTGAAAAAGACTGGAAAAAACTCTTCTATGTGAAAAATCAGGTAGTTTTTTCCTTCAGAAGAATTACCACAAGAGCATGGAAATGTATTTTCATCAGTTAGTTCAATTCAGTGCAGTATGTTTATTTTAATTGTATTTGTCTCAACACTTTCCCAGTCTTTGTTTCTTTTTCCTGTCATTTTTCATGCATCTAGCATATTGATGTATTTTGGCAGTGTCTCAGCCAGAAGATTTATCCCTTGCCATTACAAGGCCTTCTTGCCTATTATCCAGCTGCTGTTGAGCTGCATGTTTTATCTTTCCAAGAAATTTAGTTAATGCTCAGGTCTATCTAACTATCCTCATCCTCAAGATTCTGAGCACAAGGCAGATGAAGGATCAAACAACAGATACATTGCTCCAGCTCAGCAGGTTATGGGTAGCCAGCTGAGCTGTGCCAACTCTCATAGATCTCAAAATTAGACCTTGGCAAAGTGTAAGGGAATGGAACTTAGCTTAGCCCTCTTTCATTATGGCATAGATGGAGTCAAATTGACATATATTTTTCCAGTTTAAAGGTGTCTAAAATTGTCTTTACTCATTTGCCAACTCATGTTTCAGCTGAAGAAACTTTAGCAGAATTTCACCATCTAGGGTGATGTGCTTCTTGGTTTTTGTCTACTAGCAAAGAATACTTAGTGATCAAAAAATGTTTTAAAAATTTTGCTAAACAGGCATTGTATCGTTACAGAGTTTTGTGAAACTGACTTCTACAATGAAATCTTCTACGTGAATCTGTGTGTGCTAAAGTGCTGCTTCACTTAGGAGTTGTTTGAAGGCCTAAAATACCTTTTGTCTAAAAACTGTATATTGGTTATGGCCAGGATGCATCTAAAAATGGCAAAAGCCCCTATTTGGGGCAGATTTGAACATAATGGATATTGAAATGTTGTGTTTATAAAGTGCTTCGTTGTAACATATTCTTTCATAGTTGGAGGTAGCTGTGGCACCTGACACTGTTTTCCTGAGAGTGTAATTCTCTTCTTAGGCTGTTGTCATCTAGGAAAAGAAGGGAGCCAGATGAAGGACGAATCCTTACACAGGTTCTGTGTTCATCAGGGAATTCCAAAGCCTTTTGCTGACATGTTAAACTCTGCAGAGGGCTTCAGTTCAAGCTCTGAAGGGTCTGTGCTGACATCTTTAACTCATGGCATTTGCTGCTGCCTTTGTGCTGCCTGTGACATCTCTGATAGGATATAATTTGCTACAGCTGGCTTAGGTGCAAAACTGCCATGGGCAGAGCTTTCTGTTCCTTGGCTGTGCCATTTCACTGTGTGTCTCATCAAAACCAGGCAAACAAATGTGCAGAGAGTGGGTGCTCCTGCATGTATCACACTCTGCAAATCGAGGATATAGAAGCAATCCCTTGCCCAAAGATCTGCTTGTGCCCCCACACAGATCACAGTGCACAACAGAGGGGCTCATTTGTTCTGTTTCTGCCACTTCAAGATCAGAAGGGTTTAAACCCCCACCTACTGCTAAAGCTCGTTATTTTCCACCTGAATCCTAAGAAGGGATGGGGTATGGGGAATGCAAAAATATATTCTAAAGCATAACTTGATGCAAGACAGGTAGGATTTAGATATAGTTTGATTAAATCAGAGTCCTTTTCTAATACAAGTCAATGTTACACTAAGAGTCCTATTATTTAAGAGAATTTTCAATACCAGTTTAAGAAAATGTGCCCTGGATTCTTTGAAATGATGTATTAACTGAAAATGCCAATCTTCAAGTATATTCAGTAGGGTTGATCCTTAGCTGAAATATATCCATGTCGTTCCAATCTCTAGTGTAATTACATCAATGAATGTCATCTGAGGAATGGATGGATAAGAGAAGCACAGGACATCACTAATAGGCACATAATGTCGCTCATGCTCTGATCATCACTGAATGAATTCAGCTGACAATCTGAACTGGAAGGATAAAACTTTTAGGCTTTAAAAAAAAAGAAAAAAGGATACATAAAGGTAAACTTTTCTGCATTCATTACATTGCATTATATGAGCACACTAATGGGAAACCAGAGGGAGAAATTTGCTATTATATCTCCTGCAAGTGACTTTGATAATGAGGAGTAGTTGTTAGACTATTTTAATTCCAATTTAAAACTTCTAAGAAGGGTGAACTTATGTTTTGCAGTAATCAGTGACCTATACTGAGCTGTGTATATAAAAAAACACTAAAAAAACAGCCCTAAGTTATAAAAAGGACGTGAGAGTATATGAAGATTTTATCTGGCTGGACCAAACACTTGGGGGTTCTATTTATGCCAAAATGTGGCCATAATGGGTTGGATAATGGGAGCTGTTGAATGACAGTGCTGGAGGAGTGACCTATGGGATTTTGAAGCTTAGGCATGGTAGATATATTGTTGGCAGGCATTATCCAGCAGTAATGAATGGTGCTGATCTCTTCTGTATTGCTATGATCTCTGTGCTTCCCTGAGGAGATGGCAAGCAAGCAAAAATCTCCCTTCCTCCCATTTACTGCCATGGGCTTGAAAAAGAAACATGCAATTTTGTTAGCATTCATCCAGCCAGTGGCTGCCACCAACACCAGGACACTCATATCAATGGCAATAACAGAAAGCCCCTAAGGGCTCCTCAGGGCCTTTCATTTTTTATGGGGTACAGTCTGGGCCTCTACTCTTCCACTTGGCCTAGAAAATTCAAAGCTGAGTCTCAAAGACAGGTGGGCAGAGCTGTGTTGGCTGGGACAGGCGTGCCGAGCTGCTCCTGGCGTGTTCCTGTCTGGCTTTCGGTTCTGCTCTCTTACAGGGACCGTGCCCAGAGCCCACACCCAGGGCTCAGAGCCCAAACACCCAGGGCTCAGAACGCACACACCCAGGACACAGAGTCCCCATACCCAGGGTACAGAGCCCACACACCCAGGGCTGAGAGCCCACACACCAGGGCACAGAGCCCCCATGCCCAGGGCACAAAGCCCCCACACAGCCAGGACACAGAGCCCCCACAGCCAGGGCACAGAGCCCACACAGCCAGGACACAGAGCCCAACACCCAGCCAGGACACAGAGACCCCACAGCCAGGGCACAGAGCCCACACAGCCAGGACACAGAGCCCAACACCCAGCCAGGACACAGAGCCCAACACCCAGCCAGGACACAGAGACCCCATACCCAGGGCACAGAGCCCTCATGCCCAGGGCACAGAGCCCACACGCCCAGGGCACAGAGACCCCACACCCAGGGCACAGAGCCCCCATGCCCAGGGCACAGAGCCCACACACACACCCAGGGCACAGAGCCCACACACCCAGGGCTCAGAGCCCACACACCTGGGGCACAGCTCTCTCTGCTTCACCCAGGACTTCCTCCTGCCACCCTACGCTCAGCAGATCTCCCACATTGGAGGAGGTGTGCACAGACATATCACGGCCGTTTCCCCATCACCTGACCAGACAAATTCCATTTTTCTTACATTCCTTCCACTCCTCTGTTTTTCCTTATGTTACTCAGTAAGATGAGGTCTCAGGTGAGATGCATTTGTGCCATACTCTGTTGCAGGTTTCTAGCTCAACTGTAAATTTCGGTATTCCTTCCTCAAACTCATTTGAAGTGCATATTTGATCACAGGAAAGTGAGCAAATAAATATGGAGGTCTGGAGTTTGGAGTTGATACTAAAACTGTAAAAAGTATGGAGGTGCTCTGAAAGAAATGGAGGTCATGATAAACCAGTATCAAAACATAATATCTGTTCCTATGAAGCTCTAGTCTGCAACTTCCTTATCTCAGTGTGTGAAGAATGTGTACCTTAAAAGAAACAAAGTATGTGAATGAAAAATGCAGAACTTTTTTTTTTTTTTAAGTTTATATTCATCAGTGAGACACAACAAGGTGAAGGACAAGGAGTAGGCAGATGGAAAAAAAGAAAACATAAAAAAGCAAATGACTGCAGCTGGTTGAATTTATTTCTGACTTAGGAAGCAAGATCATCTTCTATCATTGCTAACACCATTAAGATCAATTCAAAATGTTCTGGCACTTCTCTTCATTGTTTTGAAATCTTTAGATGACCCTGTGAGAGGCTGCATCAATCAGAAAGACTATAATTTCCTTTTCTGAAGATACCTAACATTTTAGTAATATTAGCTTGTCATATTGTAATCTGTATGAGGTGTTTTTGTTTTGTTTTATTTTGATTCTTTTTTCCCATTTGAAACACATTTTAGCCTGGCTTGCAAAGTTGTAGGGCTGCAGAGACAAGGGAAATGTTTGTCAGTTGTCTAAGTGCAATAGATAAATTCTCACTTTTGCTTTTTGGAGATATTTTTTATGATACTGTGCTGTGTGTTTTATTGTTGCTCTGATGACAGTGACAGTACAAGCTGTTGGGGACATTCAGCAGTTTTTACTCAGGACTCAGTAGTAAGAGAAAATTAAGATAAAATGAATTTTCCAGATTCAAAACCAAGTAAATAGCCTACTTAACCATAAACCTCAATTAAAAAAAAAATCAAAATCTAACTTTAATAAATTGTATAACAGGGTAAACAATGATGCTAAGTTATTTAAAAATGTCATGTTTGAATCTTTCTAAATTATATTGTTCTAGTCTTGACTGACAAAAAAACTTGGAAACATATTAATGGAAAGAAAAGATAGCACAGATGTGGTAATTGTGACTTGGTACAAGTAAGACCTTAATCTGTTTGTACATAAAGGAAGATACTGATTGAGCAAAGCAAAATCTCATTCTGAAGTCCCTCAGGAAGACAGAATGTTTTAAGCATTAAAACACCTGAATCTAAACTGAGGACAAGTATCAGTGCTCAACAATGGAAAGCACTACACAGTTTTTCATACACAAAGGGCAAAATGTATTCCATGCTAATTTTATTTCACATGAAGAAAAATAATAAACAAATTATGCATATGAAATCCAAAGGGCAGATATTCAGTTACTGCATTTCCTTTACTGAGATTGAATTATCTGATACTTCGGAACATCCTGACCCTCAAATGTTAAAATAGACACCAATCTCCCTGCTTTATGAGCAACAACTTCTGTTGATAAAAACGCATTGGTTTTAATTTGTAAATGTATTTGTATTCTTCATCTTCTAGTTTTTCCATCCAGCTGCTTCTCTGTGATATGTGGTATATAAAGAGACTGAAGATTTTAAAATTGCTCCTACCTTTTGCAAGCAATGCAGCTATTTCCTGTCCATGTGGATAGAACATTTCAGTAGAAAATTAGATTGAATTCTGATACTGGGTAGGTTTCCAATTTTTTTAACACTATATTTAAACAAACAAACAAACAAACAAACAAAATTTTAAAAATACTGACAGAAAAGTCAGAATCTTTCTGGGCTGGAATTGTCTTCTATTCCAAGCTGTAGTTTTTAATAACTTGAAACTCAGGTTTGAGTAGACACATTTTTGTGTATTTTTGTGTGTTTCTACATTCGTGTGTTAATTTAAATTCTGTAATTTTTGGCTGTAGCTGGTTCTTCCAGGGAGTCAAACAGAAAATCTGGAGACATTTGGGGAAACTATCTCACACTTGAGAAGCTATTCCATGAAGCTATTCAGTGTAAAACTATTGAAATCTGCCTGTCTCTCGCACCCTTAGAATTCAAGCCATGACCTACTACATCACTGGATGATTAAAATAAATAAATTAGCAGTATATACAGAAAAATTTGCAATTTTCCCCTCCTAAGGGAACATCCTGATCTATATTCATGATAAGGAAGAAGTCTGGAAGAAATCCATGGTAATATTAATTATTTTAATATGTGCTTAGAGAGATACCACTCATTTAATATTGTATACCATCTGGATCCAGATACTCTGGTTTAATATTGTAAACCATCTGGATCCAGGTTCACTGCTTGAGAGAATGTTTATGGTTATGAAGTGCACCTTCCCTATAAGATTTACACAATTTATTACTTTGGTTTCATGATACTGTAAAATAATCAGTTTCCAACTAAAAGGCACAAGCCATAGCTGAATCTGTAGGAAGTCAGTGCAAGTTCTCAATGAACCCTGGATCCCATCCTCTGGTCAGACCTTATATTGGGGTAAAGCTGCCTTCAATCACCGATGACTCACAACGCTAAAGAAAGAAAGAGAGTTGTTTTTCCTGTTCTGCTGCGCGGCTCTGAATGCCACTGACAGCCAGCCCTGCAGAGAGATGGAAACAGAGTGCAATCAGACTTCCAAATCTTCCCTTAATGCAGTGTCTTTCTTTGGAGCTTTTCCCTGTAGGGTACCTCTCAGATGGGGATAAGTAATGCTGTTAGTACATAATCCAATCACTGAATGCAGATTGCTTCTAGACAATCCTGAGCAGAAGATTTATACTTTTTTTTCCATTTTTTACTTTATAAAGCAAGTAGCTTTTCTGCTGGGAAATGAAAAAAAGGATGCTACTTAGAAGTTATTAACAATATGAATGTCTTGTTATGTATTTTGTGCATATGATAGAATTGGAATCTTAGTTTACCATAAAGTATCAGAAATGAAAGTTAAAAAAAATGAAATATTTTTGTGTTCAGAACAGGATGCCAGACTGCATTGTGCAGTCAATTAGGGATGTATGCTTCTCCTTCTTATTCCCAGACTGATCCCACCTCTGGGAGTGCCAAGGTCTCACTCTAGATCTTTCATAGCCATTGATGTGCTCTCTCCCTTTTGGCTCTAACACTGTGCTTAAGGTGTTAATGGTAGCGTGGTCTGCAGGCCCTGTGACTGGACTAAGACTTTCTCAATCTGATTGTATTTCCAGCCCTACACCTAAACTGTTACTTGAATTCATGTCATCCTCCCTACTTCCATCTCCTTCCCATCATGTCTCTGTCTACTCTGTTTTGACTCTAGACATTTTTGGGCATGGGATTTTACCTCCCTTTTTAGTATATAAAGCTTAGCACTCTGGATGGCTGAACACTTCTAGAGACCATGTAACAAGCAGAAAATTATGGAATGATTTCTCACCTCACCCAATTTAAGCATCTAAATTTGACCTACTAAAACAATGATTGAAGTTTCTATAGAGATATTAGAGACAAATGGTCTCAGGATTGACCTGCTCTAGTGGAAGCTGTCCTGCCCACAGCAGCAGCTTGGAGCTCAATGATCTTTAAGGTCCCTCCCGACCCAAATCATTCTGTGGTCCTGTAAGACTGATGTCCTCCAGGTACCCAAACTAGGACAGCAATACCTAGCTCTCCATGCTATCAGAAAAATCTGCCTTTCCTGCTAAAATCATACAATCTATAGCCCTCTCATAAATAGGAATAAAAATGTCATTAGAAAATATGTATGGTGTTCCAGAAGAACTGAGTCATTCGGATATTGTGAGAAATACATAGTTTCCTTGCAATGTGTCAGGATTCTTTCAAAATGGGACATTAGCACTTCCTAGGTCTAAGCTGGTTTGTTTATAAATGGGTTTTAATATCTGCTAATGCTTCTAACAAAATGAAATTTACAAGTGCACCGTGATTCTAAAGCAGATGTCTGAAGTGAAAAACATGAAAGATGTATGGAAATGACATTATTTAGGGCCCTTGAAAAAATTTTTATTGATTTAAAATATTTTATATGACCATCATCTTACCTATTTTCATGAGTATTTGTCACATGATATTCGTTGTCAATTTGACTGGAATCTAGATCTGGATTTAGACCCAGACCATCTTTTGCTTTTTATAGTAGTTGGTGAATTGTCGACAAATTTAAAAAATCCTGGTGAAAGCAAAGGTAAAAATTAAAAAAAAAAAAAATACTCTGACAATACATTAAAAAAAAACCTTTCGAGGCCTCTTTGTGCTATTGTTAATTACTCTAAATTCACTGAGTTGCTTAAAAAAATACTGGGATCCTGTTATCTGTGGTAGTTGCTGCAAAACCTGAGGTGGAAAAGCTTATTTGTTTTGAAAAGTAATTAGAACAAGAAGTGAAGGCCTGAAAAGAAAACAAGCAGAGAAAGATGAAAAAAAAAAAA
>VXBR01005079.1:483687-560551 GCA_013400215.1 Cisticola juncidis
TTTTGATTTGTAAGATTTAACTGCCCCCCAAGAGGCCTGAAGTTGTTTGCTTGAATCCAGTAACTATAAAGCAAACTTCATGGCTCAACAGACAGATTCCCACAAAGTTTGCACAGCCCAATTTTCTACATGAGCCCCTGTTCCCAGCAAATCAAAGTTTGTGCATAACTGTGAAGTATCACTGCAACATCAATGGAAGGAGTAACCTCCTGAAGTCTTGTCCATGACTCTGTTAGGGGCTGCCCTGTCTTTGCTCCATGTGATTCTTCCCTCCTGCACCCTTTTCCTCCTAACCATGTAAAATGTGAAACTGTGTCTGAGTGGACAGATGTGCATGTGTATGAATACAAACAAATTAAACCACACTCTCGCCTGGTTGTGTAAATGCTAGAAATGCCAAGCTAAGAAGAATTCAAAGAATCCCAAAGGAATCATTTATGTTGCAGAAGTCAATGATGATAAAACCAGGTAAATCATATTTTAAGACCAGGCTTAATTCAAAGGGCAGAGGGACTGCCAAAATGATAAAAAAGAAGTATGAAAAAATTTTTAGTTATTTAGCTTTTTCTTCTTAGTAGCTTTTATAGGTCAGAGAATATCAGAAACTGACAAGCAAAAATACCTGTGTCTGTAATGAGACTAATCAGAACTACAGTTCATTTAAATGTACAGTGTTTTCTGGCATTCATGATTCATTTTTCTTCATATCCTGTAGCATTTTACCATTTTATCTATGGAAAATAAATCTATGCTTGAGCTTTGAGATGGTACAGCTCTGAATAGTGCAGCTGAACCCCAATTACATCATCTGCGATTGTGGTAAAAACAGAATTTCCCTTTGCCAAGACACTTTCTCATTTCAAAAATGTTTTCAAACCAAGTGGATGCAAAATGTTGATATTTCCTGGAGAACAGACTATCACAACAATTTATATTAGAAAACATTGACTAACTACAGTGGTAATGACTCAACACTTTTGAATTTTTCTGCATAGTCTCAGAACTCATACAAATCACCTGTTCATCTACATTATCAAGCAGAGAGCTGTGATAGCTAATTAATATACATATAATCTGAAAATCAAACCACAATGACATAGGCTTATGTTCCTAAACTTGATATTTTCACGTGCAGACCCTGGACCCTACAGGCAGAAATACTTTGTTTTAGAACAAGAAGTAGTAGCTAATTAAAGAAACATCCTTAACCATTTCTCATGTTGAATTCTTCAGAAAAATTGTGTTCTACTGAAGCCAGCTTCCCTTTAAAAATACCATCAAAATGTGCTATTTCATCAAAGATATTTCAATTTTAATCAAAGATCCTTTGGAAAAGAGTTTAAATGCTGAAAAGTTATGAGGAAAAAATCACTGATATTGTGCAATTCATGGGCTCTGTAGGATGTAGAAAATCCTCTTTAACAGCTAAAACATCAATGAAAAATTGGACCTGGCACATCTGACATCACTAATCCCAGAAGAAGGCACCACTCACTTGTTTTCCCTGGTATTGCTGTACCTGTGCATAATCAAAACTTCTGGTTTCACTTAAAATGCAATTTGTCCACCTATTCCCTATAGATTAGCAGTACTAACAGAGGGCCACTAAACCAAATTATGTACCTCTTATTTTTCCACAGAAATGTTATTTTCATACTGTTGTGTATTTATATATATAATCTATACTGTATATAATTGTGTAAATTGTTCTGAAAAAAAATCAAATAATTTTGACAAATAGATGTCATGGGATTTTATCAAAATATTTATACACATAGCATATTCTTAAATTCAATTTAAATCCATTTGCCTTAATCCACAGAAATTTTCTCTTAATATCCATCTTGAATCTTTACTGCCACAAGTGGTCCACTAAATTTAAACAAGACCAAATCATTGCCTTTATTTTTTGTACCACACTTCAAACTATTTGAAATTAGTTCTTATGTCTTCAGTATTTTTTTACCTTTTTCTTAACACCACCATTTGTTCAGATTTTCTCCTCCTAGAAATATTTTCTGGATCTCTGACCAGTCCTCGCTACTGCTTGTCTCAGAACTGTTCCAATCTGTCAATTTTTCAAAAATTCAGGAAACTGTACGAAGTTTTATTGCTGGAGCTTGTTTTGATGGAGTGCACTAGAAGGATAACTCTATACTTTTATTCAAACATCAAGTCTGCTGCTTCAGTGGAGAGCCAGACATATGTTTTTTAGTGTTATCAATTGATTTCTCTCAAGTCCTGAAAGTAATTGCCCTAAATACACTCATAGCATTCATCCCCAAAATAACCAAATACCATATAAAAGACTCTGATGTTTTCCTGACAAGTGTGATTCATGAGGAGCAGCAGTGAGATGACTGGAAATTTTCCCAGCCAAAGTGATTACAGTGACAACCTCACTATATGGGATGAACTGACAGAACAGCTGGTTTTACATTTACTCTTTATAAATGCACAGCTGGCAAGCCCTGTCTTCTGGATAGACGGATGTCTGTTTGTTTCAGGGGGAGATAACATATTTATCATGCATCCGCTGTCATCTCCTGAGAACATGCATTGCAATAAATATTAAACATTAAGCTTCAAATTATCAGAGAAAAAGAAATTTTAAGCTTCAGTATGTGGTGTAGTCAGGGTTACAGTTTGAAAAACTGATTGCTGCAGTTCTGAAAAGCTTGCTCAAACATTATTAATAGGGACAGACTGAGATTACTAACAGCAGTGGAAGTGATCTGATGGCCTGGGGAAAAAATGATGGGGGAAAAGTGGAATATGAACTGTCAAGACCTTCAGCTCTTTGTGGAGTCACTTGGGCACACACTCACCCCAGTGGCACTGCATGCACCTCTCACTGAGGAGTTTCACTGCCTTGCACAGGAGGTGAATGTATGCACATATGCCATCACAAAAGATAGCTAACATAGAAACATGGAATCAGAGAGGAGTTGGGGTATGAAGAGGTGTTTAAAGATCATCTAAAGACCATGCAGTGATCAGGGATCTTTTCCACTAGATCAGGTTGCTCAGAGCTTGGTCCAACCTGGCCTTACAGGCTAAGTGTGTTCCCTAGTGTAGCCTGCAAAGCCACAACTGAGCCACATCAAGCAAGTGACACACTGCAACAGTGACCACCCCTGTCCAAGTAGAGGTTATCCTTGTAATGGGATGTTTTCTCTCAAACTACAGGACCTTCAAGGGGCTGTCTTTGGTAATTGATTACTGGCATTATTGGACTTCAGGTGCAATCACTACGCATTTCTATAACTTTAACACAAATAATGTGAAACCTGCCTGTAGACAAAGCCACAGTTCCACAGGTCTTTCAGAAATACAGCCCTCCTGAAAGCAGCTGGAAAAACTATCTCTTTTTACCTGTGTGTTTTCTCTGGAGAGCAAAAATGCCTTCATGGTTCATTCTCATTTCATTTAATACACGTGGTGAAAACTTGCGAGGTCATGGGGATTTATGCTAGCAGATTTGGTGGCCTTTTAATATTTGCTTAGGCTGTAAAATATAATTTGAATTTTAGAAGTATTTGTCATTGTATCTAAGATGGATAAAGGTATGTTTATTATAGCTGTATTTGCTATGTGTGATTTACATTGTTATATGTTGACTTTTCATTTCCTCAAATGTCACAGTTGCATTTTTTGTCTTTCTAACTTCCTCGAAGTATTGAAAGTTAAATATTTTTTTCACACTGATGGCAATCAAATCTAGTTACAAAGTCTTAGGGCTGCTATACCTACTGAGCAATGACTTATTTTTTTAAAAATATTTCAAAGTGCAGATCTGGAGTGCCAACACATGTCATGTGCAGGACAACCAGGGGATCAGGCCCAGCCAGCATAGGTTTGTGAAATGAAGGTCCTACTTAACCAAACTGATATCTTTCTATGATAAAGTCACCCACTTGGTGGATGAGGGAAAGGCTGTGGATGTGTCTGCCTGGACTTTAGTGAAGCCTTTGACACCATTTCCCACAGCATTCTCCTTAAGAAATTGGCAGTCCATGGCTTGGACTGGTGCGCCCTTTTTTGGGTTAAAAACTGGGCCAAACGCTCTGGTGGCAACACAGAGAGTGCTGGCAAATGGAACTAAATCCAGCTGGAGCCAGTCATTTGTGGGGGCTCCCCAATGTTCAGTACTGGGGACAGTCTTTTTTAATATCTTTATCAAACATATGGACGAGGGATCGATCGAAGGTACCCTCTGTCAGTTTGCTGATGACACCAAGTTGTGTGGGAATGCTGATCTGGTGGAGGGTGGGAAGGCTCTGCAGAGGGATCTGGACAGGCTGGATCAATGGGCCAAGACCAACAGCATGAGATTCAACAGGGTGAAATGCTCAGTTCTGCACTGGGGTCACGACAACACCAGAGCTACAGGCTGAGGAAGATTGGCTGGCAAGCTGCCAGCTGGAAGAAGCTCTTAGAGTGCTGTGACAGCAGCTTAACATGAGCCAGAGTGTGCCCAGGTGGCCTAGAAAGCCAATGACAGCCTTGCTTGTTTCAGAAATTACAGGATCAGCAGGACCAGAGCAGTGACTCACGCCCTTGCTCAGCACTGGTGAGGCCACACCTCAAGTCCTGTGTCCAGTTTTGGCTCCTCACAACAAGAAAGAGTGCGGTGGGGCATGATTTTGAGTTTGTTATTTTGTGTATAAATCCAGTTCTGTATAAATTCAGTTCTTTGTAAATGTNGTGACAAAAGAGATTGAGGTGCTGGAGCATGTCCAGAGAAGGGCAACAGAGCTGCTGAAAAGTCTGGAGCAGCTGAGGGGACTGAAGGGCATGTTTAGCCTGGAGAAAATGTGATTCAGGAGTGATCTTATTGCTCTCTATAACTCCATGAAAGGAGGTTGTAGCCAGGTGGGGGTTGCTGTCTTCTCCAGCCCTCTGGTGATGGGTTGAGAGAAAATTTCACCAGGAATGGTTTAGATTGGATATTAGGAAAAGCTTCATCATGCAAACAGTTGTCAAGTGTTGGAACAGGTTGCCCAGAACTGTTTGAGTCATCATTCCTGGAGGCACTCATTGCACTTAGGGAAATATTTTGCTTATGGAAATGGTTTTGTGCTGGAGTTGGTAGTGGTGGTTTAGCAGTTTGGGTGATCTGTCTCAGTGATCTCAGAGGTCTTTACCAATGTGTGATTCTGATTCTGCCTTATGATTTTGTCTCTGTTGTCAGTATAGTAGGATGCAGCGCATCTAAAAGTTTCATTGTATAATTAATACTCAAGATCTATGTTTACACTATATTAAATCAGCAGTCTGGGCAGTGGCCATAAGCAGAACCTCCTTTTATGTCTTTTGAATAGCTGTGAAAGAACATCATGGTGTTCTTGAAGGATGATCTAGCCAAAGAGTTTATTTTTTCCCCACAGCATAATTATCCACAATTTTTTTTCACTTTCTCCAGTCTAGTAATATGGAAGGTAACTTGTTTATTCAATCATGACACATTAGTTTTTAGATCTTAAGACATATTTGTGGGAAGGTTTCTACTTGTTTATATGTGTGTTTAATATACATGAATATACCACCCAAACCATTTTCATTTATTTTGACATAATTTTGTTACATTGAATAAGTCACAGTATAAAGTTATCTAAATAACTTATTTCTACATCACCACTATTAAATTTTTTACCCTCTTTTCATCAGCTGTAAGCTTTATCAGCAGCAGTCTTTATTGACTTTCAAATCACAGCTTTACTTATTGAATGGCCTCAGCCTTTCATAAAAATGAATCCAGTGAAATTCATGTCTGTTTTATACAGGAAATCAGAACCCAGGAACATAATTTTGTAGAAGAGTATCAAGCACTAGGCAGAGCAAATGCACCATTTGCTACATCTCTGCCTCCTCTTCCATAGACTGTGAAACTCCTTTGGATGATGCCTGTACAACTTTATGTTCTGTACAGTACTTCAGTTCTGTATCTCTAAATTTTGGGCAATGGGAGTTTCACTTGCTAGGTTTATTTACGAGCTCAAACTTTGGACCTTTCAGTCACTGCTGAAACAGCAGCAGTCAACAACTGAGCACTTGGCCCTGCAGCAAAGGAGAGCACATCAGCTCTTTACAGCAAATCTTCTCATTAGGTGTCATTTAGATTGGTCATTGATAAAATGCCATTGTTCACCACTTAAGTAAAAAAGGCATATTTTTTGAAACTGATGGAGGTCTACAGTTTCCACAAAATTTAGAGAATTTTCTGACTTTTTACTGCTTCTGATAACGTGACCTCTTTATGTAGCTGCTATAGTACAAACTTAGATTCCTCTAAAGAGTTAGTTTCTCTTGCTAGGAAGACAAATTTGATCAATAACTCTTAAAAAACAAAGCACGAACACAAATATTTGTGGTACAATAAGTGGGTGTTTTCAGGATTAAGAATCATGTGATCATACAATGGTTTGGGTTAGAAGACACCTTGAAGATCATCTCATTCCAACCCCCTGCCATGGTGAAAGGCACTGCCCACCTGACCAGGATGGGCAAAGCCCTCTCCAACCTTGGACACTGCCAGGGATGGGGCACCCACAGCTTCCCTGGGCAACCTGTGCCAGGCCCTCATCACCCTCACAGGGAAAAAGAATTGCTTGTATAGACCTAATCTTTTGCACACTTAGTCCAATCCCCCATGAAGCAGCCAAAATATGTGTAATCCAAGGAACACCTTGGCATAAAATTAACATTAATAGTATGTGTTATTTACAGAAAACAAAAAAGGAAATATTTACTTGCAATTTTTTGCCTTGCGGTCTCTGTTGTGGGCAGAGATAACATTTGAGAAACATCTATGCTAGAAAAAATCTAACACCAAAGAAATCTAATGGTAAGGTTGGGAAGTCAAATGACAGATGCTTGAGAAGCTGAACAGCAAGGGAGTTTGAGAGTTCAGACAGCAGATGCACGGCAAGGCAGAAGGAGTCATCTGAGAGAACACTTGCCATTTTTCATGCACCTGTTAAATTTTTGAACAATAATATTTCTATGTGTGAGGGGATGCAAGAAGGAAAAACCAAAGCCAGAAACCCAAGGGGGTGAGGTCTTAGGTTTTTTATTTGGGACCTGCAGCCTAGTTGCCCTCCTGAAATCCTCAGTGTAATCAAATGAAGCAGCTGTTTGCACTGCTGGATCTATTCAGACTGGGAAAAAAGGGGTAAACACTTCTAATGCAAATATCAGCCTTGCCTCTCTACACTTGCTGCAACGATTCTGTTATTTAGCCACTTATGGTGGCAACTGGTGCAGAAAATCTCCAGAGCAAACAAGGCTTTAATTAATAATCAGTTATTTTCCGCAATAAGTAATTGGGAGGAAGCTCAGTTTAATGCTTAGAGTTGAATATATCTTTGTGGTCTGATAAAAAAAGTGGTTTACTCAACTGCTTTATTAATATTTCCTCTATATCTGCATGTCAAATTTCAGGATAATGCTATGTTTTTCATAGCTTTGATAAAGAGAGAGAATAGAAATGTGAAGTGGTACTAATCATTAGGATGTGTTGGCTTATTGGAAAATCCAGTGACTGAAAATTTTAATGACTTTTCACACTAAATATAAATAATCCCTAAAGGGAAGTTGACATTGCTATGAATGCTTGCTTCACAAGCCCATAAAAATTGGAAGATTGTATCTAGCACATTACAGGAAATTCTTTTATTCCTCAAAGCCCTGAGCATTGAGGCATAACATTAGAATACAGAAAATGTGTCTGTATAAACTGAAGCCCACACATAAAAATGTCTCAGAGTTCATGGTATAAACTGCAAGAGCTATTTTGTACTTGGGAACTTTTTCTCTATTATCTATATAAAAAGTAATCAAAAATTATGGCTCTGATGAACAAATTTTGCTATATACATATTAAAGAATATAACATATAATTTAATGGATGCACTAGACACTGAGTTATCTTCACTTTTGATTATTTCAAGTCCAGCTCAAGGATAGAGTTTCAATCCATTTTTGTTTACCTGTAGTACTAGATATAAGTTTCTTTCTTTTTCTGACCCTGATCCTCTGATAAATGAAGTTAATTAAGATAATTCTGTGTCATTGAAGGGAGTACTGGATCGGACTACATCTTTCCTGTTTGTATATTACCTCTAGGTAACCTTTCCTCTAGCAGGTGAAAATTTTTATGACTTCTAAAACCGTTTTGTAAGATTCCAGTATCTTTTGGATTGTTTCTACAAGTGTACTTAATGAACAAACTCTCTGAAAAGTGTAAGCAAACAGCCAATTCACTGTAAAGACACAGGAGAGAGGACATGAAAATGTATTACTCAGATATATGCTAACAATTGTTTTCTCTAAATATCATCTTGGGTTTTTTTTCTGTTAATATATATTGCATTTCTGCTGTCTTTAAAGCTGTGCATATATAGAATGTAATAATTTTTTTCCCGGTGGTACTTATGTCTATTTTGACATTCACTTTCACTTTTTTTTATAATCTTTTATGTAATATAATAAGTGTGATAGAAAAAAAGAAGCAGTTTAAAATATCAGGTCATTGTTATTGAAGGTATATATTTATATGTATCAAGCAAATATTTTTTAGCACACATTTATGGGAATTACCTAAAAACTGTAGCAACACATTATATCCCTTTTGTTCTTGAGTGGGTTGAAACCTTTAACAAGTGACTTCACCCTTCTTTGTCAAAGCTAAATGATGTGGAATGCAGAGTTCTTCCAATGTAACATCGCCAAGACTCTGTTCACTAAATAACCTTTATGACAGCTACTCAAAATAGCTGTCTAAAACTTTCTTATCCTTATTTTAAACATACAGTAACAGAGTTTAAATTGCTTTCAGATAAGCCAGATTTGAATGTAGATGTTTCTCTTTCTTGCTCCCACTCATGGTTTGTTCTTCTGCAAAGAGCTGAATATTTTCAGCTTCTCTTCCATGATATCTAATTATTTTAGAAATTCTTTAATAACACTTTTTTTTAATGGCACAAATTCAATGTTTTCTAAACCACAGACTTCTCTGAAAAACAGTGGAATTGTGATAGAAGTGGTAGAATTTTTTAAAGTAAATTTTGGGGATAGATGTCAAGCTGTCAGGCTGTTGGTCACGGAATTTGCTTTGCTCAACTCAGAAGTCTCAGATGTTGAAAGGGAATAGTCTTGGACAGAAGGAGTGCATGGTTTTCTTTCACAGATATTCCCAAACAATTATTTTGCTCTTATACCACTGGCCATTCCAAAACTGGTTTTGTGGAGGCGAAACATGTTCTCCATAAAAAGCCAGCAATAAATCAGGGTTCATCATCTTGACAGCTGCCTGTACAGACACTGCTGTTACTCATGAACTGCGTGAAACCACAAAAATTTGAAGTTGAAATTATTTAAAGAATAAAGCTTTTAAAAATGTCACTATCAGGGGAGAGTTCACTGGGAGGACAAATCAGAAGTTTTCTACGATGCAGATTTTGGGCAGTGGATGAAAAGCAGAGAAACAAAAGCCCCTATAATTAAGAGGGGTGCTTTTCCCAGCTCATCCATCACTGTCGTCATCTACTGTGGAATTCATAATGTGATGAAAACAGATCAGGTGAATTGCAACCAAACTGTAGCTATTTTTCTTCAGAAAGGGAAACTTGGACGCCTGTCTTAGTTGGAAATATCTGCAATGTTGATGCCAAATGTTGAAATGAGTTTGATAATTTGTTAAAAAATCATAGAAAATATACAATATATGATATTTCAGCAAAAATCAGTTACCAAGCTCCCAGGAAGATACAGAATAATCCAAGGGTTGTTTTCTGAAAAGCTTCTCTGCTGACTGGTTGCTGCCTCAGGCCCATGTTTCATCATCTTCTTTCAGCCAATTTCACTCCATTGCTGTTTATGACACGCCTTATTCTTTCTTTATTTCATCCTCTGCCACCCTTTCCTGTACTAAATGCATCTGTTTTTCCACTAATCAGCTCCTATGGGACTACCCCTTTCCTTCCATCATTTCACTATGAAAGAATTATAACACACTTGTAAATAATGGCTTGCTTTTAAATCAACCTAATTTGTTATGCTTTTCTGTTGTAAAAAAATTCACACCACACTTTACCCATCTCTTCTGTTTAAAAGAGAAATTTGAGAAGTTTAGAAATTATTTTTAATTCTTATTTTTAAAGATTTAACATGTATCCCCATTCCTTTGGAGGAGAAAACAAATTTTTATGTGAAAGATTGTCTATAGCTGAGTCACAAGAACTTTTCTTTCAGTTTTTTGGGGAATGAAAAAGTGATACCCAAGTAGATCTGATACCCAAAGAAATTTACAGAAATGCAGGAGACTCAGATGAGCTACATCAGCAGTGAGCTTATTGGCTGTCCTCAGCACTTTTTATTGGAATTATCCAAATCTCTATCATTAATTAAAGATTCATTAGACCATGAAATCACCTTGTATCCCAGAGGAGTAGGTAAGATACCTAGAATGGGAGAGATTGAATAAAGTTCCCATCCTAAAGAAAAAGATTTCCACACTTAATTAGTATTACAACTTGACTACTTGCTATTCTGAGAAGAGTAGCTGTCTTTTTGTACATTTTACCAGAAATTTCATCCTGGACTGAAGGATTGGTTTCAATTAATCAACATTTTCCAATGAAAAATATCCCAAAGGACATTTAAAAACCATGATAAGCTCTTAGTGTTAGTTATTGGCCTGTCCTAATAATTTTCAGAAGTGTTATACAGAATATTTAATACAGATGAGAATAATTAACACGCAAAGCAATAGATGAAGTTCATGTAGGGTATAGATATGATATGAATTCAGCAGAAATTGTATCCAAGCTCAAAATTTAACATTACTGTTAGAATTAATTTCATGCCTTTTATAATCTTTTATACACTTATTTTTGGATGGTATGAAAATTGCCCTTTGGAGGTGCCAGTCTCTCACCAGTGTCAGGAGAGAGACCCTAGATGACTAGCCTAGATAAGGTATGAACCTTTTGGATTAATTCCACTCCACATAATTATCTGAGAAATGCGTAAAAAGACTCAAAATGTAAGAATTCTGAAAAGTGAGTTCTGCAAAGTGGGAACATCATTTTAAGAAAGTGAGGTGAGGGAGCATAAAATGTCCTTGTGATGAGTTCTTAGGGTTATATCTGAAAGATAGTTAAACTACAGTGAAATAAGTTCTTGCTAGCTCATTATTCCTATATCTGTAGATATAGATTTATTTTTTTCCTGAGGTACTCTTGTCAGAACAATGAAATAAGCAGCCTATATAAATTCTCATCCAAAGAAAGCACAAATAGGGAACTTTATGACACACAAAATGAAGGTGGTCAATAAGAAGAGGAACCTGTCTTTGCAATCAATAATAGATCTTGAGGCTATCTGAAATCTAATAACTCCTCCTGCATTGTCACAGACCAGAATAACAGAGTCAAAACTAGGCTGAGTGTGACTCCTTCCTTCAGTGCAGGTCATGCTGATCATAATACTTTTTTTATCCTGTTGTTGTAGATCATCTAAAATGATCACTGTGACCATCTCTTTGGTTTCACCTCTGAAAGGTCCTTAAGGGAGGAAAAGAGGAGTTATCAAAGCTATCTCAAAGAAAAAAGATTTATTTTTCAAATGGCTTAATCATCCTACTTGCTAGAAAAGCTTTTAAGATATAAAAAAGATCAAGCATTTATCTTTTTGTCAGCTAAGCACACACTATCGAATACTATTATGTAAATATGCACCACTGCAGTACAGCCACTAACTATAGCATTTAAATTATAACAGCCTTCAAATAATTAACTCCTGTGCTCTCAGCACCTTGCACACTTAATATTTACTGAAATTTTCTAACTCTGTAGTGAAAAGTCTTTCCTTTGTGACAAGAAATAACAAGGTGTTCTACCTGCTTTTGTTGATATATTCATTTCCTCCTTCCACACGTGTAAAAATGTCTGTACATGTGTATGCACATGCACAACCTGTGGTCAGAATGAGGTACTAGGAGCCAAAAGTGCTCTGGCATTGTGAGTGAGAAATGATGAAATACCAGCATGCCAGATCCTAAATATCAAAGTCTCACTCATGTTGCAGGGGATCTCAAGAGGTCTCTGGTTCAACCTGTTGCTCAGAGCAGGGTCAACAGTGAGATCAGACCAGGACTGGATCTTCCCTCCAAGGATGGAGACTGCAAATCCCCTCTGAGAAACCTACTCCAACCTTGGACTCTCCAGCTAGGGAAGAAGTTTTTGTTCTATCCATTTGCATTTCCCTTTTTTATATTTTTTTTCCAATGATGTCTATTGTTCTCTCACCACAAAGTGAATTTTTTAATGTTTATTTCTTAAATTCTGCTTCGTTACCACAGATGCATATTCTTGATAGCAGGAATACACACATTTAGAGCCTACCTACATGTTCTTTGATACTTTTAAATTTCTTCTTACTAATTTCTTCTTACTTTCTTTGTTCAATTCCCTTTATGAGTACAAGTGAATAACACATCTCTGAAAATGAGTCTTGCTATTACTGGAACTTTAATAATCATGTAGTACAGTGACTCAGTAAAAATGTACACAACTTCTACCATTTGCTTGCAAATTGCTATCTCAAGATTCCTTTGCAGGAGAGGATATGGTTATATCAGACTGCCTCAAGTATAAAGTGGCATTTTCTAGTAGTGTAGGTTTACATGATTAAATTATTTGAGTCTTTATATTAGTAAGATGTTACCCTACTTCAAGAATCAAGCCAGTTTTCAGGTGGAAAAAAAATCCACTAATTACAAAAATGTTCCTGAAAAGAACCAGAAAAAAAAAAAAGAAAAAAAAAACAAAAAGAAAAAAACACCCAACTTCCTTAATGTTTAATCTCAATCTCATTTAAACTTAAATTAGCTATCACAGTGGTGGTAATCTCTATTTTCATCAGTGTTAATAATGTGAAAACCAAAACTCCAAAGGTTTTTGCTACATAAAATATTACCCTAGGGAAGAAGTTTCATTGTTAGGTGTGGAAGGACTTTATCTCAAGAGATGGTCAGAGAAGTGGCCTGCAGAGGAAAACAACACGATTGAGAAAGCCCACTAGAAAGCTGTGTGTCCAGGAGACAGATTAAAAACATCTTATTCCCCCCATCTGAAAGAAGTGAACATGCCCTTCCCTACTCCAATCTAGGAGTGAGTGGATACCTTGATGTTGTTTCAACACACATCATCAGCCCACCACCACCACTCTGACTTGTGAGGGCTGTTGCATTCCTTTCAGACAGATACATGGATATTTCACACTTATACTGATGATTTTCACTGAAATTCACACATTTCCTTTCTTCCTTGGGATAATGCAAGATCTTTTTTGGGGGTATCCTTTTCATGCCCCTTAGGGATGCAGCTACTTTAGCAGTTTAGTTCAGAGGGAGTGTGCACCATGGATGCTTGCTTACTAGGCATTGCTTCACATTGGGAAGCAGATTTGGATCCTCTAAAAGGTATTTATTGTGATGAAAGTAAACCAAACAACTAATTCCTAACTACTACAGACCATTACTACCCTCCAGAATGCCTGTAGTGAGGATGAGACAGCACCAACACCAGCTCTTTCCTCTGTAAACCTCTCCTTGGGGTGCTGTTCCTACTGCTGTAAGGACATGTAAGTTAGCTGAAGCATTTGTCAGGTAGAAGAGAAAGAGAGAATTTTTAACAAACATTCTCTTTTGTTTGTTTATTTTTTTAAGATGCATAATCCTAGGCTCTTGGATACTTAGGCTAGTTCTACTTAACTAAATGAAATAATGCTGGGCCTGTGGCCCAGGCATCAAAATTTGGCTGTTGAATTGTTCCTGTGTTTCCTGGTATATATTGCCCAAATTTTTCCAGCACAGTTAGCAAGCCAGCCAGAATGAGGGACTCTCCCTAAAAGGACCCAGGGACAAAGCCACCCTAGGGTGCCTAAGGGTGTCCCACAGCCAGACTGTGCCACCTTCCCTCAAAATCAAGGGACTGTCCCTGCTTCTGTTGAGGTTGCTTATATGGCTGCAGCCCACTGGAAAAAGCCCAGGCAAGGGCTAAGGAGACAAGGAAGGTGGAGGCACAGTTGAAATGGGTTTGCTTGCTGAGGCACTGAGTCATCTGTGTGTGTAAGGTTTGTCATACTGAGCCTTTCTCTGCTGTGTGGCTGTAAAGGAATTCTAGTGCAGGGGGGCTCTCAGAGACCTCACTCTGGCACTGCTCTGCAGAAGGCCAAGGACTTTTTCCTCTTTCAAACTGGAGCAAATGAAGAAACCATCTCAGTCAGTCAAAGCTTTTTCCCTGGCATTCAGTAAGTCTCTAGAAATTATCAGAGAATGAACTGAAAAAACCTCCCCAAAATGTTCCTGCCCCTTTAACAGTTGTTCAGGACTTGCTAATAATGCAGCCACTACTGAAAATTCATCTTTTCTGAAATGCTGTTAGAATAATTTCCTTGTAGGCTGGTGTACAGGGCAAATTAGGTTATTTATATTGTGGGCAGCAGCTGACAATATAAATTTGGAATTATTTGTTTTCTCAGAGCTCAGCTTTCTCTTCTCAGATCCCCCTAGCTCTGCTGGCTGGCAAAGGGAAATAGAAGAGAGATGTCATCCTGTGACAGAATGATCTTTTCACGAATTGTTTTTGAGGCATCAATCCACAAATGTACTCAGTGCTTTCCCCTCTACTCTCCTAGACTTCAGCCCAATTCAAAAAGGTTTTATGTGTTGGATACTGACTTCTTTTACTGGTCTCTTCATCCTAGCATCTACACTACATTTTGACTATGATTAAGTAGCCAAAAGACCATTTAAATAAAGATGCATTTATAACTGTTCCTAAAATAGAAATGGTGTGAGGAAAAGTCTATTTTGTTATATTGTACAGAACAGAAATCAAAACAGGGAATTTCCAGTCTTAAATCTGTGAGTTCAAACTATAACCAAGGAACAGAAATAGAAGATAGGATCAAAAATAGTCATATCTATTGTAAGCACTTTTACCCAAAACCCAGTAGTTTTCTTTTACTAAAAACTTAAATTCAAAGAACTGAGGTAAATGAAACATAAAAGCATTCTGTATCATTGTAGTTATTGTTTTCCAGTGTTATTGTATTTGCTCGTTCTCTATAAGCTGACAAATCTTATGTAGAAGATGAGTGGCTAATATGTCAGCAACCTAAAAATAATAGTGTGACTCAATTCAAGAGCCTTCAAGATTTATCCAGGAAATTTAGGTTTTAGTTCCTTCATACCATTGCTGAGAAGTTTAACATTTTTTCTGGGAAGAATTCTTGAAGAAGGATTCAGTGAGAAAACTTTAGCCATCCAAATATCAGCTATAGCATCACAGTATAATTTAGCTTGGAAAAAAATCCCTGAGGTCATCTAGACCAATATTCTTTGCAGAGCCCATGACAGGTTGTGCAAATCTTTAAGTAGTTGATTCTCAAACACCAACAAAGATAAAGGTCTGTCGCCCTGGTTTTGAAGACTTTTCTAAGCCTTCTGTATTGTTCTTCATATTTGAGTCAGAATTTTTACTTTATCACACTTTGTACTATAAACAATAGCCATGTTTTCTAACTTTCCTTCACTGTTTACATATTTTAGGTAGGAGGAGAAAGTTGAGTGACAGTTGGCTTGACCAATGTGGTTTGAGAGGTGGAATTCCATCCTCCAATCCATGGGCACCAGAGGAAATGTATAAAATTGAGTTTTGTAAATAAACTCATCCCTTTTCCTGCTTAGCTCACCAGCGTGTCCTCATGCAGTTCTTTTCGTGTCATCTGTGACAAAGGTCCTCTACCATTTCTTTTTTTATTTTACTACCACCCTTTCCACCCCTGTACCTAACCAGGATTTGCCTCTCACTCCACTCTTTCAGCCCTGAGAAGGCTGTCTCTTCCTCTCCGTGTGTTTCATCTGGGTTGGTGTAAACAGACTAAGCTCCACTTTGGACCTTCTCTGGGCTGAGCAGACCCAACTCTCACAGCTGCTCTTGGGATTCCATGTGCTCCAGGTCCTTGGTCAGCTTGGTGACCTACACAAAATTTTGCACATCTTTCGTGGAATGAGACATCCAAGAAGAACATGGCACATGAAGTTCCTGTGAGGCCATTTCTTGTCCAGGCCCTCCTGACTGATGGGCTTCACTCCATGGACCACTTTCCCAGTCTGATCTCATCCAAAACTTGCTGAGGTTGTCCTTTGTCCCATCATCCAGGTAGCAAAGATTCCAAATAGTATCAATCTCACCCAGCCTAAATAAAGAGTTTGAATTTTGTCTGTGTTTAGGCAAGAGAGCTGTCACTCCAAAAAGGTTATTCCTCACAGCCTTAGCCTCCATCTAAAAACCCCATGAAATAATGGAGGCAGCTTAATTTTGGGGATGAAGTGACTGAGATTTTGTTTATGTAGTGGTAACACTGCTTTGGTCAGGAGTGCATGTGTTTGAGACCAGTGGAGTTAAATTGGATTCATGCTGCTTTAAGTGACAGAAAAATCTTCCTTAGTTAACTTCTTCTCTGTGGGAAAGACCTTCAGGCTTTGTATGATCAATGGCCATTTTACTGTTAAAATCACTGTGAAGATTAAAACAGTGGTTTATGGCTCTTAACTATTTTATCTTTAGACCACCCAAGACATGCACAAATCATTTGTAATGATTCTCTCAATTAATTAGATGTAGTAGTTAGAATATAGTACATAGCACATGCGAGTTTTCCTGGGATCAAATTGAGCAGTTTGTTTTAGTGACATGACAGCTGACTTTCAACTACCCAGAAAAAAAATTTCCTCTTAGTAAATCTCCTTCTGCAAGAGCCAATCCATGTATTTGGATTGGAATTAGTGTCTCCTACATATCACTACAAAAAGACTGCTTTAATCCATCCGTGACAGATGGCAGGCCAGTCATTGGTCCACCTTGCTGTCATGTCTCTATACTCTGTTTTTAATTTGGTCAATAGTGTTTGCCAGGATAACTCTCAAATCTGCTACCAGACCCTGACATTTTCAAATAATCAGCCTGGTTTACAAAAGAAATGCATTTAGACAAATTAATCAAATGGCTTTAAGGAAGGAACATTTCCTAAGGTTTGTTCACCAAGAAACTCAGAATGAGAAATATTATTGCTGACAAAAACCTCAGTAGATGAGCAGTTCTGAGATACTGAAGGCTGAGGATAAAAATCAGAAAGACAGGACTTTTTTTTTACCTGTAGCAAAAGAAGAAAAGGTCACTTGCCAAAAAGACAGCTGAAATGGAATTAGTTTTCAAATTATAAGATTAAGGAGTGTTTGCTTGAAGGGAGTGTTATTATAAAGTATGCAAAGAAAGAAAAGAGATTAAAATGTATGGAAGATTTAATCAGAGCAAAGATAAACTGTGAATCCTATAGGTTATAAGTGCTCCTGTGAGCTTTGTTTGCCAGTAGAGTTTCATAACCCACAGAAGACGGAAATCTTATTTTGAAAAAAGAGATTTTTCTCATGTGCAGGAGTGTTTCACCTCTTTTTGATTTTGTACAGGTGATAAAAGCAAAGCTGCCACCAAACAGAGGAAAGAAAAATTACTTAAGTTTTTCAGAGATAAGTTGGGTATTTTTCAATGTCTTGGCCAGATTCTTCTTCCATTTCTGCTGGTGTAATTCCTCAGTCTGGGTGGCTAAGTGTTCTTCTTTGCTATTTACAGAGGAGTTTGTGTGACTATTTGCCTTGCCTTTTAATAAAAGAAAGTACTTACCATATGCAAATCCGGCATTTCATGGTAAACAATGTACCCTCTGAACTACAGGGCACCACACCTCCTGCTCTGTGTTGTCAAATGGCTTTCAAAACACATGGCAGGGCTCTGTCAAATTTAAGTGTGTTAACCCTTCACTTCCTTT
Organism: Cisticola juncidis; assembly: GCA_013400215.1. NCBI lineage: Eukaryota > Metazoa > Chordata > Aves > Passeriformes > Cisticolidae > Cisticola > Cisticola juncidis. The sequence continues at coordinate 501,586 of VXBR01005079.1, forward strand.
ATTTCTTTTTCCCCATATTACTTCAGCTCTTATATTCAGTAGCAAAAAAAGGAAGAAATGAAAGTTTATGTAAAGGACAGAAAAAGTGCTTTGTAGTGCCACTAAATCCCTTCTGTTTCTTCCCACCTGCCCTCTCTGCTGCCAGCCCCTGGCAGCACACCTGCCTGGTGGGGCTCTGTCTCAAATCCTGGACTTTGCATTTTGAGTCATGCCATTTCTCCAGCCTGCCAAAGTCCCCCTGAAGAGCAGCACATCCCCTTCTTCATCCAAGTGTCAGAGGACACCTGCCCCAGTCTCTGATGGAGGCATTAAGCAGTGTCAGCTCCAGCACTGGCCCTGAGGATGGCACTGGTGGCTGGCCACAGCTGGGCTAACCCCTCATTCCCACCTCAGCCTTTCTGCTTTGTAAAGCTGGGACAGTGTGTCCTAAGCCCTGTAATAACAAATGTCATTTCCTTTATTTAGGCTTAGTTGGTCAGTCCTTTTCTTTCTTTCCATGAACAGCTCCCTGCCCAAATAAAACTTATTATTTTTTTCTTGTCCCTTAAACCTTTCTCACCTTTAGGTTTAGAGTCCGATGTTCAGTAACTTTGTGTTTCTGATCTGCTGATGGTTTTGATTTGGCTTGTTTTTTTTTTTTTTTAATAAAAGCTTTTTATAATTTTTTTTACAGAGAGATCTAAAACCTATAGATCAGTACAGTGATATTTACATAGATTCAAGTTCCTTTTTCTCTTCACTTTCCTTTTTTTTTTTTCCATTCCCTTACACCATTGTGAGTATTTGCACATGTTTTCCACTAAGGGAATTTTGTACCATTTTCAAAGCCACTTCTGAAACATGATTTTTGACTTTAGCATGTGTGACTGTGGGTGAAGTTCTTGACTTGTGGGAATATGTGCAGAAATGAGGGACTGACATGATTTCCAGATATGCAAATTCACTCACTTCACTTTTTATTCTGTCTCTCTACCTTACTGGTTATGTATATTTCATAACTGCTACATGTAGATATTAGACAGTGAAATCCCCTTCAGGAAGAAAAAAATGTCCTTGAAATACAGCCTACTACCTTTGGGCTTTATGAAGTGCTTCTTGGTCATTTGTTAGCCAAGGAAAAATCCCATTAAAATAAATTTATTTATTGGAGTATGCCAGTTGGATTGAAGTACTTGCATATTTCACCTCTAACCCTATGACAGTCTATTTTTCAGACTAAAAAGGAAACCCTAGACTCCAAGCACTTATATTTCACCTGTCTTTTGAGAAAAACTGCTTTGATATCCATGACGTGAACCAAAGTAGCTTGACTCCCACTTAAACAGGCATCAGGAAAATTTTCAAGATACTCATTCAAGGCATTTTTCATCTAGAAGATCTTTTCATACCCAGCTCCAATAGGGAGGGGTCCCAAAGGAATGTATAACATCTATCAGCAGAGAAGTGCAGAACACGGGTTTAGTGATCTGAGTAGACAGGAATTGACACAACTGCAAGTCTGTGATATGCAGAAATGAGAAATAAAAGAGCTCCTGAGCACCCACCCACCCTATTTATCACTCTCCACTCAGAGCACAGCAGGTGGCCACCACCGTGGTGCTTGGCAGAGTTTTCCATCTGCCTTTAAGAAGGCTATGTGACAACGTGACATCTTCCCCCCTTCCCCTCTTCCTTACAAATCTTTTTTTTTTTTTTNCCAGTTTCAGAGCAGTTAGTGTGATTTTTACAATAGGAAACATCATTTAGGTTGTAGGGGTTTTAGGTTTCATATTCTTTGCCATTAGGCAACTGTTTCCTAGGCTGAAAGAGAACCAGAAATTTGGGATTGCCCATTCTCCAAAATGTCTTCAAGGACATTTTATAGTCCATGTTTAGAACTTGATTTTAGAATCTGTACAAGATTTGCTACAAGGGAAAATGTTGTTTTGGCTATTAATTAACTAGGCAGCCATTCCTAAAATCCCTTCTGTTTCTAATTTCCATGACTTCATTGTGCTTTCTCACAGTATCTTAATTACTTGTTTTATATCCCTCTGCTTCCCCTTCCATTCAGTTCTTAACAGACGCTGTTCCCAACTTTTATTGACCTGACTAAATGTGATGCACATTCAGTGTCTTTCATTATCAGCCCAATAAATCCAAAATGATTCACATCATCTATTTTAACTCTGTTTTGCCTTTTGGGCACCACCTTTGTCGATTGATCTCTTTTAAGAGCACTGCATTTCTCTTCCCTTTTGTACTGTGTGTTCCTGCAATGATCATATTCAAACACTAATCCACTGATTCTTTGCAGTGGGAGGTGAACATTACTGAGGGGTGATAAAATGGAAAGGCAGAATCGAAAAGTGGGTGTAAATTGATCACTCAGGGCAGAGGAGGAAGTGAGGAAGATTAGAAGGCAGAAGGAAGCATATTCTTAGCAAAAATGTAGTACTGCACAACAGAGACTTTATTAATTTGAGATCTAAACTCGTGATTCAAGGGGATGTTGCAGTGATTCATGCGACCAGATTAGTTTATATTTTTTTTCTAGCTCAGAGATCTCTGGACTGCAGTTCATTGAGACAGAAGACAATATAGACATGTTCAAGAGAGCACAGCTTGGGTAGGCTCTTAAAACAAAGCCTGAAAAGGGACATAATTGATTCTTATAAGTAAACTCAAGACAAAAAATAACATGGAAGGGAAATAATTGTTTAAGGCAGAGAAGAACGTCCCTGCAAGAACAAATAGTTACAGATCACCAAAGAATAAAAGGAAGGCAGAACCTTTAGATAAGATTAGATACATACAGAACTACTGAGGATAAATAAAAAAGTAAAAAAGAATGAACAACCGTCTTTTAACCTTATTTTTGTTTTCTCACTTAAAAAGCCTGTGTATTTTGGGTCAAGTTTATAATTCTTGATTCAGAAAAATCTCCTGCCATTTTCCCCACTGGAAATAAAAGAACCAATAAATACTTATTTTTTTATACCCTTCCCCATCTTATGGATAAACATATTGATGTCTCTATGTGTATTTTAATAATTTGGTATATGTACAATGGATATCCATAAGAAGACCTGTGACAAAAAATATAGAAGCAATAATACAAAAAAGGTACATTGAAGGGGTCTATTATAATCTTTAGTTTATAACACAGACAGACTGGAGAGAATTTTACCCTTTTCCAGAGAAACAGTTTTACTGGAAAATATAACTTCAAGGCTGCTAAACTATTGACAGATTTAGGTCATAATCAACAAATATTTCAGCAATTCAAGGGGAAGAAGAAGGATGGGTCAACATGTTTCACGTTAGCATTTCCATGTAAAGTTCACTTTTCCAGTCTATTTTAAAAGGAGTTGTTGGATGTGAGACTGTGGAGGAAAATTTGAGCCAGATACTTTTTTTCAAAGGAGTAATGTTAGTCTCTCATGTCAAATAGATAAAGACTGCCAGAAAGAAAAAGCAAGAGCAATAAAGAATGAGTGCATGCTAATGCTCAGCTTAATTACCTTGGATGATGAAAAATGAGCTCTATTATTTTCAGAAAATAAATAAACCTGGGAGACCTTTAGAAACAGGAGAATCACTACTTTTCTAATCCATAACTCAAACATTTTCTGCACTGTTTGTCTGCTACTTGGGAAGACCTCTAGCCAAAGATGTACACGGATCTTATACACTGGGAAACCTTTCCTATCCTTGAAAGCTGCCCTGCACGCATTTCCTGATATTGGAATACAAGACCAAATAAAGGAAACCGACCAAAAACAAAACCCAAAAATATACCTTGAACCCCCAAATAAACCCCAACCAAACAAAACAAGGCAATTCTTAAGTCAGACTTTGCACAAACATTGACTTATCTCGCAGCAGTGATTTGTTCCTGCAAGGACAGTGAAGTTTTACAGTTCTTATGAAGTTTAAAATCTTGTACTGCATAGAGAACAAAAAATACTGTCTCAAACTTTAAAGCGGTTTTGGTGGCTCAGTGTATGTGGATGTAACAGCTGGGACACTCTCAATCTCTGTTCAGACACTCCTACACTTGGCCTTTTTCCAGTATAAACAATGCTAGTGTGACAATTCAGTCACAATATATATCCCTTTACATGTGTTAGATTTGGATTTAAGTAATCTGGGCAATAATTTGTCTTCAAGTAGGAGAAGGGAGCAGCAGTGCTGTATCAAATTTTTCTCTCAATTCCATCAGTGCTTGGCTGACTTGGACTTAATTCAGATCCTTTTTTAGTTTCACACAACTTCCCAGATTTCTACTTCTGTCTTATTCTGCAGGGCTCTCTCTATGGCAGGTCATATCTTGGGTCATTACATTTCCCTCTGGGCAGCAGCAGACGCTTTCTTCTATTTGTCTTATTCAGCTGCTGTGAAGTTTGCCCATGGGTAGCAAGAGTTTATTACTTTTTTCCCCCAGTGGGTGTTTTTTTTTCCTTTTTCAGCTGCACCATGCCAGTGTGCTCCTAAACTATCAGAACTCCTGCTTCATTGGTTTCATTTAGAAGCCTTTTGTACATTTGTCTTTGCCAGAGCATCCACAGAATTATTCTCAGTCATACACTGACTATAATCCTTTATATTAATGGTACACTAACTGTTCAGCTCTCTGCTGCTTGACCCTTGCCTTGAGCTCTGTTTATTTCTGGTAAATATTTTCCAGCATATGATCTCAAAGCAAAAATTAGGTTAATGCTTGTATTTTTCATAGTATACATTTCCCACTCCTCCCTGTCTATTTAATGGATTTTCCAATTAAAAGGGACCTTCCTGGCTATTTTATCTGACCCCCTGAATTACAAGGCTAAAGAAAGCTGCACAGCAATTGCATGGTAATGCAATGACAGCAGCCCATCCTTTTTGTCCTTCAGCTTTGAGCACAGCAAGTATACATGCCAATGTTTATATCTATCCTTATTCAGCCACTTTAAAAAAAGGACACTCAGAATTTCAAAGACACTTGGAAATAGATACACACTAAAAAGTTAATGTTTATGAACAGGGTAAGATTATATGGATTATCTTCTGAGCACCCACAGTATGTTTTCATGCTTGGGCAAAGCCTTTACCAGGTGGTTCTACCAGGCAATAGCTCTTAAACCATTCACACATTCAAAAGGTGCAGCAGCTGAAGAACATGAAGGTTTGCTTTGTGTTTCAGAACCTATCACTATCACTGGGTGTGGTAAGCATGTCCTAAAATGTGTCCTTTCATTGCTCTTTACCTCTCCTTCAGGATAAGGACAGAGCTGATCATTTACAGATGTACTCTGACAGGGAATTTCTAAAAGGAGATTCCTATTCCCATCTCATATAGGGTGCACATTCAATCAAATTAATAGAATGATAAAAATACAGCAATTTATACTTAAATGCCAGGGCATTAAGGACTGCAAAACTGGCAACAAAACCTGGATGGTTGCAAGGTCTTTTACACCGCTTTTAAAAATGACCAATTTTTTGCCAATTGAAAAAATGATCTGGAATATTTGGTGAATTTGCAAAATTTGTTTCATCCTATCACAGAACTGTAGAATAGTCTGGGCTGGAATGTATTTCAAGGATCATTTAGTTCCAACCCCTCTGTCATGGGCAGGGACATGCACTAAACACAGGTTGCTCAGGTCTCCATCCAATCTAGCCAACTTGCTCAAAATCCAGACACTTTTTCATTCAGTTTTCTTTTTGTAGTATTACAGTTTTCATCACTGACTCCAGAATTATTTTTTTCTTTAAAGGAAGAGTGATATTCTTGAATATTCCATTATCTCTAAAAGAAACACAGACTCCTCTGGCAGTTTTAAAAGTTTAAATAAAATCTTGGAATAAAAAAAAAAAATTGAATAAAACCCCCGTTGTACTTAAAAAATTATTAGTTGTTTTCCACAGAGAATAGATCTGTGGAGGTAAACAACAGGTGATTTTGGGAAATTACCTGTTGCGGTTCAGAGACTGTCAGAAAGACAGACAACCCACAAGAACCTAGTTCTAGTTTAGGGAGACATCTAAGGTGAAGATATTCCTATGGAAATGTGTGAAATTATATCACTGGTGTGTGTGTATCTGGATAATCTACAATTTATCTGAGTATATCATCTTCAGGGATCACACAAAACATTTTCTCCTTTCTGATATCTTGGAAGTGCTCTTTGTAAAAGGTTGTGGAAGACCATGTCTTCATATTGTAGGTATTGATTACTCTGTGTGCAAAATATTTGGCTGTGTTACTAACTTTTGAAGGCTTAAATCCTTTAGAGGGGGTGTATGTGAAAAAAATCACGTTGAGTGCAATGGTTTTCCTTATGATAACATTTGAATTAAGCAAAAATAGTAAAATTAAATGATACCTTTTGTGTGAGTGGATATATGTGGGTTTTAGTACTGAGTTAATTAACCTTTGATCTGGGAGATGCTGATTGCCTTATCAGCAGGGAAATGTATATGATTCTTATCAGGCTGGTGGGGTTTGTTCCTATTCATGCTTGCACTGGGGATGGAAAGGAATGCTTATATATTAAATATGTTGATTTAGGGAAAAGGAAGGTATTCAATGGATTGTCAGCAACACATGGAAATCTGTCTATAGAAGAAAGGGATATAAAAATGTGTCTACATGTAGAGGCAACAAGTGAATGGAAAATATCAAAACCTGAAAAAATGTGCAAGAAAAAGGGACTTATTAGCAAAGACCTTAATTCCTATTGTTTTTAACTTCTTACAGTGTGTACAGTGTGTGTCTTAGGAAAATATGCATTTGGAGTAGTGGTGGGGTTTTCTTGGGTTTTTTTTTTTGGGGGGGGGGTTGGTTTGTTTTTGTGATTTTTTGTTTGTTTGTTTTTTGTTTTGTTTTTTGTTTGTTTGTTTTGTTTTTTGTTTGTGTTTGTTTGTTTCTTTGTTTGTTAATCGCTTCCAAGCAAGATTTGTCAAGCCCTCTGAATAACATATTTTGCCATTTTCTAACACAGTTATGTCATCATTTTTACTACTGGATGAGACTATCCCTTAAGATTGGTGGGACCATCCTGTGGGATGCAGGATGGTCTCATGCAGTCACTGTGGGATGTACACTTGGAGGATGTAAAAAGTCTTTTGACTGCTCAACCCATAACTGTGATGCCCATGTTAAAACCAGCAATGATCTTATACAGTTGCAACTAAATCCTGTTATGCAAGACCATACTAGAAGAGGGGGGGTTGAATTATTGTGGATGTCTGCTAGAAGTGTACTTTGCCCTTTAGGCTGTGTATGAGAAGGGCAGAATGCAGCAATCATACCCAATATCATTGCTGGGCCAGAACAATGTAAATTAGAGTATTTCCTCCAGCACAGTGTCATGTCATGATTCTTAACAGCCAATAGCATAATTAATTGCCAGTCCATTTAAAGAGAGTTGCAGTGAATTAAAGTCTAACTAATAACCACAGAATTCACTGAGGCTGAGACTTTTAGACACTTATTTATTCTTGCCTTTTATGAATGTATCTTTGATTTTATGTTACCTCAATTGCTTGAGAAATGTTTTTCTTGGTTTCCCATGGGATATCATGGTAAACCATCTTCTGTGTTAATTTTTGTTTTCGAGGTATTCAAAGCACATTGTTGTGAGTAGAAAGTTTCCTTTTTTAAAAAGGGATTTTTTTCTCTTGGCCATAAGCTCCAGCAGCATTTTTCTTTTATATCTTTCAGGCTGACATGCTCTAATAATATGCCCAATTCTTTTTTGCCATTAGATTTCTTTGTGAGTAATGGCAAAGTTGACAAGAATCTATATTTCTGAGATCTTCATAGGTCATAAGAATGTATTGAGAAATCAGAAAAGTTGCAAGGTGATATGAGATTGATCAAGCAGAGTTCATTCCTGGGATAACACTCTGCCATTCACTGTTGCTATCTCCTTACATTTTGACACTGTGTTACAAAGGACATTTATTTCTATAATAATATAAATATAATTTATTTATTCACCTGAATTCTATACACAGTTTCCTCTTCTTTAGCAGTTTATAACCTACTGTTTTTGAAAAAAAATAAATAGTGGATGGCAATATATTTTATGCATTGAATTGTGCATCTTGAAAGGCTGTAATCTTTATATAGATGGTCTCCTGGGGTGGGAGAGGTCTATTGCTCTGGGATGTTTAGAAATTGATAAACAGAATGAGCAGAAGTAAAAGAGGAGCAAGAATTACATATATATAACTATATTTTCTTGGCAGAACTTTTTGAAAAGGAAAACCAAATTATGGGAATGACTGAAACAGAAATAACTTTGAGAAATTTTAAAAGTTATTTATTAATAACTTAAAATAAAATAACAAGTCATATCTTTTCTATAAAACACATCTCCAGTGAGTAGTGCTAGCCAAAGGGCTACTGACATCTTCAGATGAAACCTGTTTGTGTCTAGAAAATATCAGAAATTATCTTTCTCTCATGCTCCTAGATGAGTCCATAGAAATCTAAACTGTCACTTTAGCCAAACACAGAATAATAAACTCTGTTGGACAAGATGGATCTACTGGGGTTTTTTTTCAGTCCTGTCTATGATACCAGAATGAAATCAAAAGTAGTAAAGTTTGAGTGTTGTGGTTGTTTGTTGTTTTTTTTCCAGAAAAAAATCCAGAACAATTTTCCATGTTGGTCATAAAATGTTATCATTAATAACTTAAGTAGAATTTTTTTGTAGCTTTTTTTTGTTTGCAGACAACAGCTTTTGCAGCTGTTGTCTAAAGACTCACAAGATATTTCTCACCTTTTCCATATTGAACTCAAGATCCAAGTGAGCTCAGGTCTCTCCACAGTCCTGCACTGAAATGGTTAGACATTTCCAACAGAGAAACAGACTGGGGAGTTGTTCCAAAAATCCCAATTAGGGATTTGTATTCACTTTACAGAGAGAAATTCCATTGTAATCACATTGTGATTGAATAGGTACTTCAAAGTCTTATGAATCAAATTATTTATGCCTTAAAAATATCAGCAGACAAAACTTGAGTTTTGAATGTTGACCCTTTTCTTGGGAAGCAGGAAGGAAGAGATCAGGTGGATATCACAGTGCCAATTAATGAGGTCAACCCTTCAAGTAGAGGGATTCATTAGATTATGTGGTAGCCTCTGCCAGATGTTCAGAAATGCAGTCCAAAGCATATTTAACTGCAGAGCTATACTTTCCAAAACTTTGGAATAACTGGAGAAAAAGGAAAATTATGTTTCAAACAGTGTCTCCCCTTCTCTTTGTGGAGTCAAAAAGAGTCTGAAGCCAACACAGTAAGTGTAGGGCCAGGATGAGTTTTGACCTGTGTTGAGTTTCTCACATTATTAGCAGAGCAATAAGTATGGACATAAAAGACATTAATGAAAGAGTGTCCTTTCTTTATGTTGTTTCCAGTATTACAAATTTATGCCTAGTAACTTCCCTCTGTTTAGTATATTGAGCAGAAAAGAAGAAAATCAATTAAATGATGGTGAGAGAGAGAGAGTTATATGTATGAAAAGAGCAATGGAAAGAAATTCATATAGTCGGTGTTGTCTCCTGAATTCTACATTTGGGAAAAATATTTCTGTGGCATGAATTCACAATTTCATTGTCAAAACATGAACTGTAGCAAGGTCTTGTTTCAGAAAGTACACAGTGTTTCAGGTTATGGAAGTATTTCACTATATCTTACAGGGAATTTAAAGCCATAAGGGACAGGACAAGAAATATGTCCCCATACTGAACTCAGTAACCTCAGTTATAGGCTAAGGCACTTAATTCTCTGTAGATATAAATATGTATGCACCATAGGTAAAGATCAAGTGGAATTGAAATAGCAACAGTGCTGGAGGCCAGAGCAATGGCAGGGAATCCATTGGATAAAATATACTAGATGAGCTTATGGTGCACATGTACCCTGTGCTACTGTGTCCCACCAGCCTCACCTGAGGGAAATTCCTTACTGACAGTAAATCTGGAAATGTTTTAACCAGGGCATAGAGTGAGTACCTAAGAATATAAGGAAAAGAAAAGTTCATTTCAGTGCAGAAACAAACCCAACCATTTCTATCTACCAAACACCTCTGATGGGAAAAGTGAGTTAATGGTTATATATTATATATAATGGTTATATGTATACTTACTGGCCATGAGTACTGTATATATATACATATATATAAATAAATTCCTATACATATATAGGAAAATTATATATATATAATTTGGGCTATAGCAAGCCAGCTTTGGGTGTGGTGGGAAAAATGAGAAGGGAATTCCCAGTAATGAGGGTCACAGAGCCCTTCTGGTAATGAATGTCTTGAGGATTATGAGTTTGTTTCATGGGAGAATGCTGATACATCCCTGTTCTCCCAGCAGACAACAGATGAAGGAAATTAAATATTCACTGATTCTCAGTAAGGCCTCATTCACTACCTGTCTTCTTCTGCTTCTCAGAGGGTGCCAGTGTTGCAGTTGGGAATATGAGAGGGAAGAAGAATGTAGGATAAAACAATTATAAGGCAGTAAAACCTTCCTTGACATCATTGCTGGGTCACGGTGTGGAGCCCAAACTCCACACACAAACCATAACCAAGGGAGTGTGGATGCCCTGTAATTTTGACTGTCTGAAGAGATTCTCGCTCTCTTCTCTCTCTCCCCCCACCTCTCTCTCTCTCTCTCTCTCTCTCTCTCTCTGTCTTGCCAGCAAGGCTGTTTCAACTGCATTATGATAATACTGCATTTCTTTTCCAAACATTCTACCAGCTCAAAGACATGGCTCACCTTCCTGACAGGAGAGCAGAGTCCTGCTTGCACAGCTCAGAGCCTGTGCTCTTTGTGCTCTTAAGAGAGAATGCCCTGGCTGTGCAGGACCATGGGGGAGCTTAGGCTGCTCTCAACCTGTGCCTGCTGCAGGAAAACACCTGGGTGGGGGCTGTGTCCAAGCTGCCAAAACAGGAATTGACCACATCCCTGAAAGTCACTGGAAAGGAAAGCCATTCCCAAGTGTTTTGCTAACAGTTTAGCAGATCCCCGGGCTCCCCCTGGGGACTCTGGACCTGCCACAGCAGTCACCCCAGCAAAGACAGTGTCAAGGGGTGGGTGAATATCTGTGCCTTTGGTGGGAGAACACATGGCTCCTACACACTGGAAGGTTGTGGATTAAGGGGGTATAAACTTACAGGGGGAGACTCTGCTTCAAGCCATTATTGGATTTCTTACTATATTTTTAAATCTGTTTTATCAAATTCTGCTACAAGTCAGAATTAATAATTTATTTTGAACTTGTTGAATTATAACTCCCTTAACTTGTGAAGTGAGAGAAGAAGAATATCTTCTCTCTAGGGCAAAATCCCCTTCTTCCTTTAAGTCTGTTTTCTGGTCAGTTGAAGAGTCTTTCTCTGATTTTTTACCTTCTTGAGACTTATTTATTAATCCTGTGTGGTCCATGGGGAGGCATTTAATAAATTATTCAATAGGATATATTTAGTGAGTAGGAATGGTGTGCATGTGAGTTTCAGCATTCTCTAGGGAACGGTCTACAAAAAGAAGAAGATCTGATAATAATAATAATTATGACCCTTCCAGACCTTACTTACCTGGCTTAGTTACAATATTTCAGAAAATATTTTTTGTGATTTAATCAATTTTTACAATTTTCTTTGGATTTTTATCGAAACCTTTTAATCCATATTTTCTGTGTCAGGAAATGTGCATTATTGACATAATTCTTTGTAAGAACATGAATGATTCTATAATTGGAGGAACAAGAGAAACAAACCCCCTTTTTTGCCTAAATTCAATTGGTAGGGAAAATCCTTCCTGAGCATTGCTGGTATAATATTAGCCAAAGCAAAACCAAATTACCACTGCCCCTAAATATTTGACACTGAATTCTCTGTCACCTACTGTGCCCTCAGTAATCAATAATTATCAAGTAATCATCTCATTGTGGATGGTTTAAAAATATTTCAATCAGTTCTGAACTTTTGAGGTTTTGCACTTAAGGTCTTTGCTTGCCTTTTTGTTTGAGAAGGATAAGACTTCCACATTTCTTTTCAGTTAAAAGAAACCCAAAATGCACCAGCACAGGCTGGGGCTTGACCTGCTGGACAGCAGCTCTGTGGAGAAGGACCTGGGTGTCCTGGTGGACAACAATCTGTCCATGACCCAGCAGTGCCCTGGTNCATAATTCTTTGTAAGAACATGAATGATTCTATAATTGGAAGAACAAGAGAAACAAACCCTCTTTTTTGCCTAAATTCAATTGGTAGGGAAAAATCCTTCCTGACCATTGCTGGTATTATTATTAATATTAGCCAAAGCAAAACCAAATTACCACTGCCCCTAAATATTTGACACTGAATTCTCTGTCACCTACTGTGCCCTCAGTAATCAATAATTATCAAGTAATCATCTCATTGTGGATGGTTTAAAAATATTTCAATCAGTTCTGAACTTTTGTGGTTATGCATTTAAGGTCTTTGCTTGCCTTCTAATTTGAGAAGGATAAGACTTCCACATTTCTTTTCAGTTAAAAGAAACCCAAAATGCACCAGCACAGGATGGGGGCTGACCTGCTGGACAGCAGCTCTGTGGAGAAGGACCTGGGTGTCCTGGTGGACAACAATCTGTCCATGACCCAGCAGTGCCCTGGTGGCCAGGAAGGCCAAAGGTCTCGTGGTGTGCCTTGGGAAGAGCATTGGTAGCAGGCCAGGGGGTGATCCTGCCCTCTGCTCAGCCCTGCTGGGGCACACCAGGAGTGCTCTGCTCAGTTCTGGACTCCCATGTACAAAAAAGCCATGGAGCTCCTGGGGTGGGTCCAGTGGAGGTTGACAAAGGTGATGAAGGGACTGGAGCAACTCTTACAAGGAAGAGCTGAGGGAGCTGGGACTCTTCCACCTCAAGCAGAGAGGACCAAGAGGGCACCTTATCAAAAGATATCAGTATCTGAAGGGAGGGTGCCAAGAGGATGAACCAGGCTCTGCTTGGTGGTGCCCAGCAATGGGACATGAGGTATCAGGTAGAAACTGATGCACAGGAAGTTCACTTGAACATAGGAACTTCTTTACAGTGCAGGTGGACCTGCACTGGAACAGATTGCCCAGAAAAGTAATGAAATCTCCCTCTCTGGGTATAATCAAGAGCCATCTGGACACAATCTTGTCCCATCAGCTCTAGGATCACCCTGCTTGAGCAGGAATGTTGGACCAGATGTGGTCCCTTCCAACCTTACCCATTATGTGATTCTGTGAAAATATCAAAACAGAACCCACCTGATTCGGGTAAAAATCCTTCTGTGCAGAAATCAAACAAAACCTGCTGTATTTCACGTGGTTTGTTGAACATGCTGTTTTTATCCTTATCTGGCACCTGGAAGTGACCCAGATCTCAATCTGAGTTTGTGGAAACCTGAACACACCTATCAGTGAACATGCCCTCATTTTAGGGTTCATAGCAAAGCCAATCTTATGCACAGCTACTTCTGAAATATCATAGTGAAAGAAAATACTCTGACCTTTTTTTTTAGTTATTAAAAAAATCCCTCATTGTTCTAATTTTTTAATGGCAGATTGAAGGAAAAAACTTTCCCAGACAGATCCTAGTACCAAGTGTGCATATATATGCTTGCTCTGATGAAATGTGAAAATGTTTATTTCTCTTCTGCTCAGCTGCAGAAACTTCCAGATATCTACAGGGGGATGTCATCCTATAAGTAATGCTTCATTCACTTGGGCTTAAGAAATTTTTATTTATAATGCACTATAAATGCATTTATTCATTTATTTGCATTCCCCCAAACTGAAAGTTGCTTAAAATACATAACATGGAGAGTGTGGAAGACAGTGAGATATGCATCTTTGGTGCTCATCCAGACATCATGCTTCATCCCAGTGATGGTGACATTTGCCACCATAGATTAATAATTATGAAGTGCTTGGAGAACCCTCAACATAAAAAGCTTGATGTAAAAAAATACAGAAAATTATCATTGCTGATAATGTGGTCTTCCTGAATACTTGCTCTGCATCAGCAGTATTATGTTGAAAAAAAAGATGTTCTAAAATTTGGCTTATATTTAAGAATTAATTAGCTTTCAAAATCAGTTTCTGGCTGAGGCAAGCACTTGGGGGTTGTAGGTAGGATCTCTTGCTGGAGACTGAGCTCCCTATATGCTTAATTGGAAATGCTTTGCCAACTCATTGCTGCTTGCCCATTATGCTCTGGCTGAAAAAGCAGAGCAGGAGAGCTGTCAAAACACAAACACTTTTATATCCAAGCCAGTCACTTTATTTTAGAGTGAAGTTAGCCGGGGGGAGAGAGTTCATGACCTCACAATAAAAAACAGCTTATAGGAACAAATCTAATTGTTTGTTTCCCTTACCCTGCCTGCACTGAGTCTCAGTCTGGATGTCACTTTGGAGAACACTGAATCTTATTAACAAAATAAATGAAATCAAAAGAAAGAGTCTGTTTATAGCATATAGGGATTTTTTCCCACTCCTTGAGTGTTAGTGTGATCTTTGTGCTGGTCTATTCACAGATTGTATTTGAAGCAGTAACAAAGGAAATGATGTAGGAATTTGCCCTTGATATGATGCACTGGTGGGTCTGACTTGAGCATTTTCCATTGTTGTTAATGGACAAGATATTCATAAATCACCCACATATCAGTGTGGAAGTAGATACTTGAGTCTACTGAATGTGTAATGTGTCCAAATCTATCTTTTAATATTTGAAGAGTTGCTCATTCCTCTTAAATATAACGACCATGAATGATTCTCCCATTAATGCTCAGCTGGATGTAGTTGGGAGACAGGCTGATCTTGTTTGTTTTGTATTTGCTTTTCTTTTGCCATACTCTTAAAATATCTTTTCAGGGACCCTACTGAAAGTCTGAAAGACTCTGGCTACAACTGTGTCAGTAAGGAAAAGCATGCTGGTGCCTTCTCAGACACTGCAGTCTATTTATGCCTGCTGTTAAATAGTCAGGAAGGCCTCTGGCATGCTGGAAGCTTGTGTCACCTGGCACGCTACCAAAGAATTTGTGGTCTTATTTTGAGAATTAGCATGAGCTGAGGGCCATTCTCAAACAGTTGCCTGGGTGCAAACATTTTGTTCTGAAGAGCAGGAGAGTTTAATAATATTGACTCAGGCTATTTCTTGTCAAGTGAATGATCTGGAGAAAATTAAATTTTACTTGCATAGACTTAGTCTCTTTGTGTATTGTGTCACCTATGTAATTCCTAAGCTTTGCAAGACTGAGTGCATCCTGTTGCCATTAATGATGTCTCCATTTGAGAACCTTTTACAGAGTCAGAAAATGTCCTTCCAGAAAAAATACAAGTAAGAAACAGAGCCATAGTTCTTACAGGCTCTTGGCTGTATTGAATCTCCTTCCCAAACCCTCATATGACCAATTACTGATAAATGTCAGAAGGGGATGAAGTGGATACTTTTCTATTAGACATAAGATTGAGAAAAGCAATTTATTTCAGCCCCCCACCTAAGTGGCACAGAAGGATAAAATTCTGTATAACTGATGCCTTGACAACACTTCCTTTAAATTCATGTCTTGAATTTGTGTATTGCATGAACCATGAATATGATTTTTTTTTCTTTGTGTACACCAATAGCCATGTTTACTTTCAAATCACTGACCAAGAAATAATCGATTCTGTTACCCCCGAAGTAATTTATTCTCTATACTGTCCGTTTTAGCAAAACTTCAAATTATGTGAAGGCTTGGCTACCACTGATGGTTTGGGAAATTCTGCTTTTGAACTCTAGGGAACCCATCTGATGTTGCTGCTAATTTATTTATTAATGCTTTACTCACAACAGTGACTAAATATTTAAAGTTTGTGACCCGTGCTCTATCTCCAGCAGCTTGAAGCTTTTAATTCTATTATTATTTTTCCACATACTGCAGAAAAAGGAAGTATACTTTCAAATAGTTTTTTCCTCTCCTTTTTGCCCCTCTGTGGTTCTCCAAAAGGTTAGGTTTGACAATAGGAATATAGTCACAGATACTCTAGGCAACAAATGAGAAATGTTCTTTTGTGACCTTAATGCTGGCAAGTGATAATAACCAGTGAACCATGAAATACTGCTGCAATATTTTTCATGACTTTTCTGTTTTCTAAGATTAATTTTATGTTCTGAAATAAAGTGACAATCATTTATTATTCTGGTTTAGCTTCCACCAGGAAGCAAATATGAAAAGCTTAATTTTCTAGTCCACTTGCAGCAGTGTTCCTAGGGAAGAATCATATGTATATATGTATAAGTATTCCTTGGTTAATGTATAAAATACAATCCCTTTGTTTAGCCCTGGTCAGAAATGTCTGGGTTAGCATAAAGTCAGCTAATGTTTAAAAGTAAAAACTACTTTTCTCTCCTAGGGTTTAAACAGTTATAGTAAAAATTATTAATACACTAAGGGTGTGAACTATCCAAGAATATTTAATTTTGAACTACTGTTGTCTGAGTACATATCATGCATTCCTAAAGAAGCATTTTCCCATTTTTCTTTAAAATGTAGCAAACAGGAATTAAACCACCAAAACCCTCATGCTGCCAGCTATTTCTATTCAACAAGTATATTAGAATAACATTTTCATCAGAGGATGCATTTATAGTTCTCATATCAAGCCTAGTTCATCTTTCCATGTAAACCATTATCTTCCTCTCCATAGGCTGTTGCCAAGCAAACAATTTTAGGGCTTGATAGTGCAAGTTTTCCTCATCTTGAGTAGCACTTACCCATACCAATGCTTCTATTCAGTAGTGTTGCTGCTCTGAAATACATCACATGAGCAAAGCCAGGAAAAAGAAAAGTCTTTAATTTCAAGGTCAAATGGATGAAAGTAGATAGCAGTATTTTTAAAGTCAGTGTGGTCTGTGTTATTTTGCTTTAACATATGCATGTAATTATGCGTTAGGATTTAATAATTTAACTGATTAAGGGCCAGATTATTAGAGAAGCTGAATATGAATCATTTTTATGAATGTTATATTTCTCAATAAGGTATTTCAAGAAGCTATCACTGGTCAGGGACTGTTTATTTTGGAGTGAGTTCTATTGTGAGCATGATGTGTACATCCCTTTTTCTGTAAAACTGAAGAGTTTCTAAACTTTGGGGCATAAAATTACATCTAGATCTTTTTTTATCATCTCAGCTAATAGAGGCTTGTTTCAAGAAAGGGTGGATTAATTCAAAAGCAAATTTCTGCACTTTTAACTACCAGACCAGAACCAGTGGAATTACTTAAGGAGAGGTTTAGGTCCCTGGCATCAGTGACTTCCAGCAATAAAAATACTGATCTCTCTACATTTAGGGGCCCAAGACCAGGGGCTATGGTGCATCCATGTGCATCTGTGCTCCCAGAATCTCTCACACTGACAGGTATTAACTGGTAGATCAAATAACCACTAACAATTCTGGAGTCTTAAAACAAACAGATTAAAAGGAAATCCTCTTTGTTAATATCAGGATAAGTAGCCTAAGCTCTGATGTGATGTGGTGTACCATGGCCCAGTTGGGTTCCAGCTGTTCACACATCGCAGGCTGTTGTTTCCTGGTTTAACAGTAATGCCTTTTCTGGAGTGCCCTGATTAGATAATTGTTAAAAGCAAGAGTGAAATGTTGGATTCACCACTACTAGTTATCACAGTCTTGGCTGTCAGGAATTAGATACAGTGCTGCTGCTACTAGATGTGCAATAAATAGTGTTTGTGTTTAGAGTCAGAGATTACCTTTGTTCAAGACATCTCTGCTCATTATACCTCTACTTCAGAAGCTTTCTTGAAGATTCACAGTAAAGCCCAAGCTAAGAGTAAACACAAAGCCAGCATCCTTGTGGGATTTAAAACAAATAGAAGATAAAGGACTCTTTTTTTTATTTTTTATCTACTGAAACGGCCACAACCTGAAGTGGATAATTTACTGAATTGCATTTCATTTCCTTGTAATATAGTACATGACATAAAAGCAAGATTAGGTGCCAGGATTCAAAAGCAATGAAACAGAAGTCTGTGGGTGCTCAGTGGATATTTATACACTTCTCTAAAACATGTTTTATCCAAGGAAATTCAAAAGGAGGCTATAGGCTGTTATTCAGAAAACAGTTTTATGGCGTTATCATGGATTATGCAATCACGACATGCGGTGGTTATATGTGAACTACTCAAGTTTTACTACGTAATTCAGCAAGTCCTCATTTTGGAGGTGTACACAAGGGAGACTAGTAAATGTATTTCCTGTATGGAGAATAAAGAATTTTGCCTTAAAGCTATTAAAATTGACATCGATAAAAGGACATTGCACAGACAGTTTTGGAGGCTGAGAGCTCAGTAAGAAAGGTACATTAATCAGAAAGGAGAGGAATATTTACTTATCTATTTACATTATCCAATTCATATTAAGATAATGTTCTTTGTTTCTGTATTTTGTGACAATTTATGTCGCCATAAAAACTCCCAGGTGTTTGCCACAGGATATGTGGAGAATTGGACCAACTGCCTCAAGGGAAACTTTCAGGTTAAAGTAATGGATGTAGATTTATCTCAAAGTGTTTAAATCTTCGGGCATGTTTTCAAATATCTCCAGTAAAATCAAACCCTGTTCTGGGCCCTGTGTCCATTTAGGGGTTCAGCCCTTCAGCTGCTAAGTCCTTTGGACACTGAAGATTTCATCCTGCAGTGCTGTGTAACAGCCATCCACATCCATTATCCTCCAACTCACAGATTTCAGCAGGAATTTTGGAATTATGCACTTGTAAATAAAAGCAACCTTCTGTCATAGAGCATTTAAAAAATACAAATATCATTTAAGTGTTTGTGGGTGGAAAATAAGATCCTGAAAAAGTGTGTTAAAGAAAATATAGTACCATTTTTGCTTGAAAATCTATTTCTTTGTTCCTGATATAACCTGTTCTGCACTGTACATTCTCTGTATGAAAACTCTCACTCCTAGCAAACAGGAGATGAGAACTAATTAAAAGATAGATTTTTTTCCCCTCAAATTTTAATGATTCATATAGATATTTTTCTGGTATATAGGGAAGTTGTTCCTAGATCTGAACAAAAAGTGAAGTAAAATTAGGATATTATTACATTTCCCAGTAGTATTTTCCCTTTCTTTCTCCTAGGAAGAAAGAAGTTATATTTTGCTGGAAACAACCAGATTTCTCTGAGTGGCAAATGAAACTTGTTTGTCACAGCAGAGGGCAGAGCTGAAGGTCAGAGCAGAAACTCTGGCTGCTGTGACACATTTTCATGAGCTGGATCATCTCTCTGTGATTGACAAAGCTGACACTTGCAAGAAAAGGAGTGAAGGTGAAGGGGCAGCAGGTTTCCTCATGGTTCTGGGGAGGGGAGGAAGGTAAAAAGGGACTGATACTAAGGCCTGCTAAGCATGAATATAACATCATAAAAAATAAATATCTGGCTAAGTGGCAGAGCCCAAGGTTGAGCCCTTAGTGGGGCAGGTAGAGGAACAGATGCTTTCCAATGGACTTTAATCATCTGCTGCCCCAGTGGCTTTCTCTGCCACCTGCTAAGGTTCAGGGCATTTGCTTCAATGGGAATATAAGGGAACTAAAGAGCCTTATGGTATCTGGGAAGGAAAGAGAAGAATTTTTTCCTTTAAAGTAATCATATATTAAGAAGAGATGTTGCAATCAGGTTTGCCATATGACAAGAATCTTGCAGCAGGATGAAATGAACTTCCAGTGCACCCTGGAATCATCAAGCCCTGTGTTGAATGATCAGTATCTTTGTGTTTCTTTGATTTCACCACGAGATTTTAATTTCTCCTTCTGGTGATATGTCTTTCAGCCATAAATTTATCTCCATGTTTTTCTCAGCTCAGCCCATTCTATATTGGGAACAGAATCAACAGAATTCTCCTGTTTCAACATCATCATTTAGGCATTTTTTCTACATGCCAGTTTTACATGCAAGCTGGAGAAATGTGATCTAGTATAAATTAGTAAATGCTTGACAAAGATCTGTTTGTAAAATTGTAAGCAGAGATCAGCAGTAGGTGTCTCCTTGTCTGCAACAACTCATGTAGGTACGGAGGTGGGAGAAGGTGTGAGCACAAAGAGGGACAGAATTAGAGCTCAGAATTGTCACACACACACACTGGTACATTTTCTAGGGTTCACTCTCAGCTCCTCCTTTCCATGATCTCACATGCTGACATACAGCAGTTACAGCCCCTTTTACTACAAGCATCAACTCTAAAGGATGTCACATTACCTGTCACTGTTACTCTTTATTTTGGGAGGGAGAGCTGTGTCTATTCCCAAGCCTCCCAGTTCCATCCCTCTCAAATCTAATTTCTACCCACCATCATTTCTATGAAAACTATTAATCACTTTTAACCTTAACTTTTCTTTTTTTAAGGGTACCAAGGAAGAAGAACTCCAGAGTGATGCAGAGGGAGATAGATATTGTTTTCTCTTTCCACGTGACATATTTTTCTGTTGTATTACTTGGATGAGTTTCCTTACTGTGTCTTCAGTTCTCTCTGAGTAATTCTCTGGAATGGGGGAGATTACAGAAGCCTGCATTTTCAGAGTATTGGGGGGTACTTTTGAGATCTACCTGGCAGGAGGGCTAAGGACTTAGGGTGAAGTCTGATATGATTTTCAGTGTCTGTGAGTTCCACTCAGCCAGTGGAAGGTCCAGGGTCCCCCACAGGTTTGTTGCTACAGCTGGGTGAGGAGCTTCTTGGACTTGACTTACACATCCTTTCTCCTTCAGTGAGGTTTGATTCAAGCCAGTGCACTTTTCAGCTTGGTTTCTTTCTAGATTATTCTCTAGTTTTTCTCATTATTTTCAGCTCATTTTTTGTCACTGTTGTTTATCATTATTTATGAGCCCCAAGAAACAGCAATTTCAGCAAAATAAGACAAACTTCTAAGACCTGGAGCTGGCTGTCTGGTGCAAATTCAGTCAGGAAATATGCTACTGCTGTTCACCATTCTCAAACTCTTCCTGTAAATCTTAATAAGGTCTCAAATTTGGCAAGGAGGGATACCCTTGGGAGAGCTTTAATGATTTGACAGCACTAAACATGTAGAGGACAAGCAGGATGCTTTGTCTCCAGACTTGTAAAATGTAAAGTGTTATGGAGTCTTGTCAAGTTGCAGACTTTAGGTGCTATAAATAAGGATAATGAGGCATTGAAAACAGAAGTGGAGAACTTCAAAACTCTTTATCATCAAGGCAAATATTTTTTGTATCATTAACCTAAAATTTCACAGAATGAAAATAGATCAGAAAACCTTCAAGTCACAGGATGGAAATAAGGAAAGGAAAAGTAAGGACTTGGTTGCTAGATTTACTTGTATTTTGGTTTTGCAAGAGACAATGGTGAACTTCTACATCATAAAAGAACTTGAGATTTGCGTGCATATCAGAGATTATTTTTCTTTTTCCACTTGTCAATTTACTTTCTCAAACAATATAGATAACAATGTTACCTGTGTGCTTCCCTGGTGAATTCCCTTTCTATTACTTTTTTTTTAAAATTTCATAAGGACCATGTTTTGTCATAATTTAGTCTTTTTGTCAAAATACTTATATATGTTTTTCAAACAGCTTCTCTTTGCAACTTTGCCTCTTCATTCCAATTGAGATAGCCATAAAATAGAATTTTCTAAAACTGGAGAACAAGCTGATATGCTTCATCCAGCAGAGCTGCAGGCTATTTTTCATGATTGAACATATATTTTGTTGATTATGATGAATCCAAATGATTTTTAAATAAGAAGCAGAAAGGGGAGAGAGGGTGAAATAGTCTGCCTTCTGCCAGCCAGCAGAAGCTTGTGAAAGAGATTAAAGATTATTATGTCTTATGAAATTGTTACTTCTCTGACTTATAGTGAAGTGGGTAAGCATTTTCCTTCTTTTACTGGCAATTGCTTTGATATTTTCTTTAAAAAAATCATTTAAAATGTGTTTATATTGCAAAATATTGAACATTTTAAAGCATGTTGCTATTTTTGTATATTCAAATTACTTATTATGGAAAATTACTGCACTGTAGCTACTGCAAATGTAGCTTATTAAACAGCACTTGCCATTCTGAGCTGTCCTGTTTTAATGTCTCAGTAAGACAGGAGCACGTACACCACTGCACCAGATACAAAAGAGAAAAGATGTTATTTAGCAAGCTAGAGGTAGAATAAAGGAAAGAGGAAAGGTCTCATGGCTTTCAAGACAAGGACATTCCTATTTCTTAAAGGGATTGATGCATTTTCTTGTACTTCATTTCCTTTGGGATTATCATCACAAGCAATTTGTGCAGATCCCACAAACAAACAATTGTGTGACCACAGAGCTTTGTGGTCTTTATGTTGTTGGTGCTTTGTGTCTGCAGGCTTGACCACAGCAAGCAAGGCTGGCTGCAAACTGCAGCAGCATGTACCATATCCTGATGTCCTGGGGTTCAGAGAACATTATCATGGAACAGAATTCAGCTGTCAAAACTGCTTCTCGTTATTCCAGATTGTTTAATTTTCCCAGCCTCCATTTCCTGCAGCTAGCATTTAGCAAGAAAGATTTCCCACTGCCACTAGCCTTCAAGAGTACCTCACATGAGGAGACAACTGGTGGTGGCTGCAGAAGCAAGACCCGAGGAAGATGCTGGGAATTTAAATTTCCGGTAAGAGTTTTTAAAATAGATCTCATTTACACTGAATAACCCCAACATTAACATGACTCAGCTTTTAAAGTGATTCCATTAAATTACATTAAATTCAAAAGCTAACATCCTTTCTGAGAATAGAAATGTATTAGTTTTAATTAGCTCTGTGCCAAAACAGAAACAAGTTAACTTTTATTCTTCCTAGGCATGTTCACAAATGCACCTCAGCTAATCCACTTTCAAGTCACTCTTTTGGTTAAGTCAGGTTCATTTTCCTGATTGCCCCTATTTAGACAGGTCTTTGGAAATGGGCTCCAGTTGCAAACCTCAGGTTAGGATGTGAATATAAATCAGTGAACTCTAAGCCTGCAATTGGGATACTGCCTGGGTCAGACCAACATAGCTTTGCCCAGTTAACCTCTTTTACCCTTCAGCACTGCCTTTAGCATCATTTTACTGTTATTAATGCTGCCCTTTTCTGTAACTTTTTGAGCAAAAAGACATTGGGCTCTTCTGAGGTAAAGCCCAGCTGTGGCTAATAGCAGGGCTAGTGGCACTGCTGCTGAGGAAAATAGCAGTGACAGCAAGAAACAGAGATAAAATTGACACTGAGACTCTGACACAGTGAAGATTAGCTTCCAGTGAAAATTACTCCCTCGTGTAAACCAACAGCGAGACCATCAGAGGGATCATACCACCAGCATCTCCCCCACAAAAAGAGAAACCAAGGAGTTTTATTAAATCATTTTTTTGGAAAGGGGAAGCTGGTAGCCTGCCTCCACTCCCCGGAGATTCAAATCTGACATTTTAAATCCTTGTTTTCATTGCACCAGACACATCTGGCAAATGCACATCAGTAGTGGCAGCAGCCCCTTGCTCTGTCTCAGGAAGACCTCTGCACTTTCTGACAGGCAAATTTCATGCCCTGGGAGTGCCTGTTGCCAGTCTGTGAGCCACGACACCTCCTTGCCTGCACTCAGTGCTGGCTCAGCTTTTGTTCCCTGTGTGCAGCATGCCAAAGGCAGAGTTTTCCAACAGAAGAATCTGTCTGAAGGACTCCTAGGACACAGATGAAAGAGAAGTCTGAGGCTGTGCATGAGCAAGTGCATGGGGATGGGCAAGAAATAGCATAAGGAACCATCTCGGCTTGAAAAGGAAAAAAGTTGAATGGCACAATGAGATTTTGTGTCTCTCAATGATGCTGTAAGCTCTAGTTTTCATATTTGCAGATTCTGCCCTGCCTAGGGGTGCAGTTCTGAGCCTCATATTAAGTGTCAGACAGTTCTCTTCACAGAACAGGCAGAAAAAACAAATCTTTTTCCTGCTGAGGACCAAGGACAGCTCTCGGCCCAACAGCATAAACAATGGTGGACTGAAGAGAGAAAACCAGAAGGATGAGACTTCACAACCTGAAGCTGTAATTGGTGAATTAAACTCCAATATGCAAATGGACCAAAACTTATAAAAATGTAAGATCTCATGACCATTCCTAGTCCATCCTGGCTGCAGCCTTGGTCAGGTTCCTGTCCTGCCCAAGGTGGATCCTGGGGGCCTTTCAATAGATATTTACTTTATTCTCTAGCTTTGTCCAGTCTCTGTTTCAGGTCAAATTTCCAAGGCATCATCATGAGAAATAGAACAAGGGGCATTGCTGCTGGGCATCTGAGGAATTTCTAGACTTCTGGTATGGAAGGGGATTTGATTCCCTTTTGTGACCTACAAGGATTCAGGTTGAAAAGGTAATGGATGACTTCAGGCCAAAGCTGTTCTATTATCCAGAGATAATATAGGCTGAGCTCAGACAGAGATCTCTTCCCATCTTAAATTCTGCACAACTGCAACCAGTTCCTCTGATGAAGTGTAGAGTTGTCCAACAGACCATCTGAATAATCCTCTAACAGTACTGTTTGTCCTCATTTGATATAAAAGGGATTTAGGATGACTAGCTTATATCTAGGCAAGATGACTCATACTGCCTATCATTAACTCAAGACCCTTGGAAAGATCTAACAAAATCTCAAATTTGCTCTGAGGACAAGAATAACTGTGGTGAACCCTGTGGGATCCCTCACATGCTTAGGGTTACACAACTATAGCTCTCCCTACCCCCATGATTGCAGCTCTGTGTGTGTATCAATGAATGACAAGAGGGAATAGCTTTAAACTGAAAGAGGGCAGTTCTGGAGTAAAAATTAGGAATTTTTTTTTTACTGTAAAGGTGCTGAGGCACTGGAACACATTGCCTGGGGAAGCTGTGGATGCCTTGTACCTGGGGCTCCATCAAGGGCAGGTTGGACTGGGCTTCGAGGAACCTGGTCTAGTGAAGGTGTCTTATAACTCAAAAAACTCTATGAATCTATGATTCCATAGTTCTATGATAAGAGATCTTTTCCAAAACATTCCTGTGATTCTATGGTGTTTTATTATTTCATGTGAAGAGAGCCTCTGGGCTCTGCTGGTTCTGCACTCCTTGAGCTCAGTTTGATCATGGTACAGGCCACACCCACGATGCCACCACTGTAACTCCTTCATTTTCTTTACATAAAGGCTGCTTTAGGTCAGTGTCAAATGTTGTTTTGTGATGAGTATCTTTATTTGTCCTCATGTGCAGGGTTCACAGTTGCAGCTCTGAAAAAGAATAAGGAACTGAATAAGAAATGATGTTATTATGACTGTGAGAACATTGTGATAGAGTCTGAAAAAAAATGTAATCACTAATTAGTTCCTGTTCTGATGACCCAGAAGTTGAAACTTTTAAAAAATAAATCACAGTTATGTAGCTGATACATTTTGATGCTAATAGTAAATGTCATTCCGGCTAAAAATAAAAAAAACACAATAGGATTTTGCAAACATGAACAAATATCTTTGTATTACAATAATATACATAACTGCTTTCAGGGAAAGAATTAATGTGGTTTAGTCTCTGAAGCCTACAGCATGGCCTAGTCAGGTTGAGTGATATACATAAATAGTCCAGATACATAAATGCAGGCACAGTTTTTGACACATTCCCTGCTTGCTCTCAGGGGTTTTGACACTAATCTTTAATTGTTTTTTCTCAAGCAACAGTCTAATTACATGTATTTTATTCAGTTCATCGGTGGATACATGTCTTGGTTTGGAAAGACAGGTATCTATCTGTCAGGGAAAACTGGAGTTTCCCTTGGAATGGAGAATGTAAACCCCCCTCCCTCCAAATTATTACATTTTTGCAATTAGGAGCTTTCAGGCAAAAATATGGGAATAGGAATAACAGTTCTTTGCTAGGGATATTAAAAAAATACAAATGCAGTAATACAAAAAAACAAACAAGCAAACAAACAAAAGTCCTGAAAACCCTGACAGAGTCAGAAATACAACCTGACACCCTGTTGGCCAGGGTGTTGGAAGCAGTCCAAATAAATCCTCCTGGAGTGACAGATGTGGTTCTTTTAAGGTAGAGATGATCCTGTAGACAGGTTCAGTGGTGGTGAGCTGAGTCCAGTCTTGCTCTGAGAATACAGTGGAAAACAGGATGTCTGGGGTTCCTGTGTCCCCATTTTTATTTGGGTAGGGAATTGCTGGCTCCTCCCCCACTGGGTGGAGCATCTCCCAATGAGATGATGGAATGTGTCATGTCACTGGTGAGCCTCAATGGCCCATTAACAGAAGATATCCCCTGGAGGGTGGACAGAGGTGAAAGAAATAAGAAACCCTTCCCCACCTGGTTTGAACAGCTGGGCTATTGTCAGAAGGCATCTGCCCCTGCCCCCCTGGAGTTACAAGAGATAAAGAAAAGGAAACATCTCCCAGCTGCTTTCAACAGATGAAACAGAAGACATTATTTTTTGGTTACATAACCCAAGACAATATACTATTACATTTGTGATTCCTTTCATATAATGTCTCAATTTGAGCTTATTCCACTATACATTACATACTGACTTGAAGACAAGTTTGCTTTTGCTGCTGCTGTTTGCTTCACTGTATTTAGCCCTCTGAATTTCACACAAAGAGTTTCAGAAATTGTGGTAGCAGAAGCTGATTTCAAGAGCAAATGGGCAAAAATGCATAAAATAATTGCATTGATAAAAAAAGATGTAAAGCAAAGACAAAAGAAATTTTGAGAGATGTTCCTAGGTAAAATGCTATAAAATAGGATGGAAATTGATATTTAATATATAAGAATACAATTAAAAGTTTATTTTTGAATTTGAAAAATAAAAATTAGGCTTTCAAGCTTTTAATGGTTGGATCTTGACAGATTTAAAAGCAAGATTTATGCAGATAGACCAGATATTTTTAAATAAGTTCTGAAATTCAGGATGGTCTAGTGTTGTACTTACTAAATCCTCAGTGCTCAGAGTAGCTTCTGTTCAGTTGTACATTTCATATGCAGAAGTAATTTAATATTTTTCTGCTTCTCTATCTTTCTTTTGTTGTTAATTTTTAAATAGAGAGACAAAACATATTACTAACTTTATTTTTAAGTCTTTAGCTCTTCTGGAGAAAACCTGAAAAGATGGTTTCTGTTCTGCCCACAAAGACTCAAAAATCAAAATGAATTTGAACTGATTCCCCAAATATATTTTTCTAGGTCTCATTTTTCTCCAACTCCATCTCTTGTAATTCTGATCTGTTAGCCAAATGAACCTTCTCACCTAATTCTGTGAGGAAGACTGGAATACACAGGCAAAACATAGTGAATAGGATTTCTTTGCCTGTCTCTCTTCAGAAAGATTTATAGTTCAGTGCTCCTCCTCTCAGCTGAATTTGCCTTTTCCTACACCATACATACTTGTTTTGAACTCATCAGAGTGTTTTCCACAGGGAAATTTAACAATGCTTTTCATGGCAGTAGTTTTGTAAAAAAACTACACATATATGTGTATATGTATTTATGCAATTGATACAAACCAAAATCGAAGATTTTTTCATGTTAGCACTTGCAGACATTAATCTGATTACTGTTTGTTTTGACTTTGCTTTATGAGAATAAACTTTTGACAGTAGCTGTTGGTTCTTCCTAACTCAGTGATTTAACATCTCAGGAAAAGCTTATTTAAGAACCTGTTTTCTTAGCTACCTGGAACTGATGATACCTTGGAATAAGACATTATAGATGTCATCCTTCCCTGTGAAAAGTACAAAGTAAAGCAAATAATTTAGTTGAAATGTAGGATAAGTTGAATAATGATTTATTCTCTTTTTTAATGAAATGGCTGCAATATGCAGCCTTGCTCCCCTTTGGTTTATCGAGTATGTGTTGTGAAGGAGGAGGCAGATCTGAAAGTGACAGTGAAATCCTAAGGTAGCAGTAGTGAAGGTAAGAGTTGTTTGTCATTGTTGCTCTCATATCCCAGCTCTAAATCTTGGGGGGAAAATATTACCCATATATATTTTGTACCAAACCCAAGCCTCATTTCAGAAGTCAGACTATTTTTTTTTTTTTAATTTTTTTTTTTCAGAAGGGCCCACCTGTTTAAACATATTTCCAGTGCCCACAAAAAATTTCCTGAGCCTTCACTTCAATCAATTTCTAACTCTTCTCCAAAGGGTTAATGAAGGCTACACTTTGGCTTTAGAACTGCTGATGTGTCTTTGACAAGACAAAAAAAAAGAATTTTATAGCCAGGAAATAAAAGCTGTCACTAAACATGAATGCAAAGTGGGAAGTTAATATTCAACCACTAAGAAATCATTTACCTATTGTGAGTGAAGGACTCTATGAGGAGTGGTAGGGCATAGTTCAAACCTTGGTACATAACCTTTTAAGCAATGAAAAGATGTGTTTCATACAAATAGACATTTTGAGAACTCATCTTTAAACACTTACTATGAGAAAAATACGTGAACCCTACTCTTGATGGAGAACATGCACAATGAGATCTAATTAACTTTGGGGTGATGGCAGTTTTGGACTGCTGGGATTGAGGGACAGTGCAATAACAATGAAGAATAAAATTCTTGTGAAGGGCTCTCAAGGGAGCTTTTGGCTTATCATTTTGAGAATTTGAGCTGCAAGAAAAGAAAAATATACAGTGCTAGCCATGGCCATCATTCAGTACTACCATCAGCATAGAAATTTCCTTTCATTCATTTTGAAGCAGTTCTCATTCTTCTTTAAAACTTGTTTCTCATGATAGAGAAGATCAAGGGCTGGGTTTCTAGAAAGATGTGCACATAATTTCAGGAATGAAAAGCCCATCCATTTGAGCACTTTACACAGACATGGCCATATGGTTGCATTGTCAGCATGGTGAACTGCATCTGGAACTGCAAGAAGCCTGTGCCCAGCTGCCCTGCACATACAAGTGCAATGTGTGCATTTGTATTCATCAATAATAGAGGAACAGTGTGTACATCTATAAAAACTGTGAGTGTATATTTATAATATCTATGTTGGCATTTCTGAGTTATGGCTCCTGTCTCGCCTTTGGGCCTTTTTAGATGTATTAGCAATAAGATTTGAGTCCTAACTGACTTGCAGCTATATCAGAAAGCATACAAAAGTGGGGCAAACACCAACTTGTGTATAAAGCTACCTGATAAACTGTCCTCATTTTTTGGCCTTCTTTTCTGTCATAGTTATTGGCTCTTCGAAATTAGATTAACAATTCTTAAACAGGGTTAATATTTATTTCCAGATGTATCCAGTTCTTTACTGCAGAATTAAAGCTTAACTTGAATGATAGAGGATTTTATGTGACAAATTTTCTCAGAAAACTTCTATCAACACTGAGATCACTTGCTTAGACTATGGATTTTCTCTCTGAAATTAAATGGCTGTATACCAGTCCATTCCAATAACTCAGATATGTGAGCACTAAGTTGTGAAGCAGACAATTGAGATCTCAGAGGCAAAAATGAGAATCTCTAACAGTGTTTCTGAGGTGTTAAAAAGAGATTTTCTT
Source organism: Cisticola juncidis (assembly GCA_013400215.1). Classification (NCBI taxonomy): domain Eukaryota; kingdom Metazoa; phylum Chordata; class Aves; order Passeriformes; family Cisticolidae; genus Cisticola; species Cisticola juncidis. The sequence continues at coordinate 531,124 of VXBR01005079.1, forward strand.
TGATGGTATACATGGTGTTCTACAGATAAAGTGTTGATACCTCTTCACTTGTACTTAAAGTTTGTAGGTTGTCTTCTGGCCATCCTTTACTGTAAGTTCAACTGAAAAAAATAAAGAAAATTTTTGTTGTCTTTACCATGTACCACTGCACTCAAAGATTTGCATGTATTGAACTTTTATGCCCAAATATCCAAAGGAGTGTGCAAAATGTAGTATAGTAACCAAACATAAAATTGTGATTCTACAGTCTCATTTTGTTATTGAAAAGTAGATACTGAAACATAAATAAGTAGAAACCATGGATTGTTTTTTTTTTTAATAGAACAGGTCAGCAATAAAAGACAACAGAAAAAGAATCTGGTTTTTTGCCTAAGGTCCCATTTATTTCAGGGAAACAAAATTATCTTTGTCAAGTAGCTAATTTTGCTGGTTGTTCTAATTAATCTAAAACCTAATGGTCTGGTGCATATGTCTATTTTTATATCATTACTACATACATTCAAGTTTTTCCCAAAATCTTCTCTAGATGCCTAAATGCATCTGTTACTGATAGGAGTTTCAGTGGTTTTCACATAGATCACTCAACAGCATTGAACCCAACTTGGAAGCTCAGTGTCTCTCATTGATAGCTTTTTCCCATGTGTCAAATTGATCCATTGAGTTGGTTTTCTGTGGCCTTGCCATTTTCTAAAAATACAGCACATTCCAGCTGCTGAGAGCAAAATCCCAGTCCCAGTGGAGTTAATTTTTATCTTTTTAACAGCCTATTGTAAGAGACTGTATCAAAGGCTTCCAGGAGGTTCCAGTAAACTATTTTAACTGGCTCTTCTTTGCTGACTCTTTTGTTAATGCAATAAAAGAATTCTAGTATATATAGGGCAAGACTTGCTTTTCTCCAAACTGTATTAATCCCTGCTCACTGCTGTTCACGTGTGCAGTTTGGTTACTCTATCTAGCTTTAATTAGTATTTCAGGTATTTTACCAGGTACTCAGGAAAATCTATTCTGACTGTAATTGCTAGAATCTATTCTTCTTTCGATCTAGGTACATCATTTACTGCTTCCCAGTCTTCTGCAATAGAGCTGATTTTAATGAGCAACTGCTTGTGGTTAGTGTATCCGTAGACAATACTTTGTGTTTATTTCAGCTATTCCCTGCCCCCTGGAGAGACTTAATCTTCACTTACATCTAAATGAATATAAATGTGACTGATTAAGTGGACAATTAGCGTTGTTTATGAAATTATTTTTCAAGTGCTTGCAGTTCCTAATCGAGGTCAGGCTCTGCTTTGGGATACCAAAGGTCTCTTTGCAAGGACAGTTGGTCTGAAGTTTAAGGCCATGCTCAGGCTTGGAGGCTTAGGTGGGCTCTGTTGCCAGCTCTGGTAAAGACTTTCTGTATATTTGGCAAGTCACTTTATCTTGCTGTATCTCTGTTCCTTACAAGCACCATCATGCTCACCTTCTTTACCAATGAGCTGCTAAACCCTCTGGTTAGAAGGGTTTATCTGACACCTCTGTCTCCCTTTCTGAGCAGCTTGTCCACGCTCAGAGCTGGTGTTCCTGCAGCAGGGGAGAGCTTAAAATGGACTGCATTTTGCTTAGGGTGGTATTTTATGAACTTGGTCCAACCTTAACCTAAGCTTGGTGAAAACATTGAGTCACTACCAAGACAGTGGAGTTGAACAAGGTTTTCTCTTACATAGCTCTTATATCAATTTTCCTCTAACATAATTTCTGGAGATTCTCAATGTGTTAATTCTGTTTCAGTTTTCTGCATGAAGCATTTCCTTTATTACACAGAACAAATCCTCTAGGTCACACAAACACCAGACTGATTGACACAGGGACCTCACCTCATGATAATGAAGAAATCATCAACACCAATTCAAATTCAGATTTTCATCTCAGTCTTTGGATAAGACGAAAACAACATTAATTGCTTTGGCAGTGAGATTTTTTCTCAGGCAGTAAGAGGGGGAAGTGCCAGTGAATTTTAGTTATAAAGGTTAGAAGACAAACTGAACAACATTAAGGTAAATTTATAAAGAGCTCTAAAGACAAAGTACAAGCCTTACTGAATCTGCCTTTATTGCTTAATACCTAACATTTTATACACTCTAGAAAGAGGATTTAACTAGAGTGTAAAAAAACTGTGTAAATACTCCCCCAAACTCTCCTTTTTATGTAGAGCACCTTTCCATGCTCATAACACGAACAGGATTTTGCATGTATACCATCTGTGCAAAATTTGCTAAAGATTTGCTTGTATTTTATTCAAATGTTGAGTATGTTTGTTCCAGCCTTTTCCCCTGTGTGTTCTAATGATTTTTATTTTCTCAGTACAATACCTATAATGGTGTATTGGTCTCATGAAAGCAGCAGAGGGTTGAGCAACAGAAATATCTCTTTTCTAGCTCTAAGGGCAGAATGCCTGGGAAGGTCATTTTTGCAACCTACCTGTGGATCAGCAGATGGCACTCTCGCAGGCAGTATATCAAGCTAGAAACCCTCTTTGTAAAGAGGGAAAGGAATATATAACTCTCTTTACACTTCTGTGTTTTTGTTATCTCACCAGGTCACACCATTCTGTTGCCATATTTTTGATACTGACTTACAAATATATTTTCCAGCTTCTGCTCCTGCTCTCTGTTCAAATCAGTATGTCTTTTACATATGTTTCTAAGTCTGACTTTCACATCTCCTTTTAACTTTCTTCTCCTAGCCTGAAACTTAACATTTTCCAAATTATGTGGAAGTCTTATTTTACTTATTTTTTTGCCTCTGACTCAGAATACAAATTTGCTTTCTTTGTCTCATTTCAAATGGGTGTTAAAGCTGGATATTTTCCTTTCTTTCCCTCCTCATTCCTGTTTTTTCCTGGTTCCTGTCTTGACCAGCACTGCACAAAAGCTCACATCAGGTTGAGTTTTAAGTAGCGAAACCTCTCCACTGACTTCTCTCAAGCCAAACTAAGTGCAGTGTGAGTGCAAAGTGGGTGCAGTGTGGTGCAATAGGCAATGGCAGAAGAAGGCCAGTCCTGTCAGACCAGCTTGGAATTGCAATTTCTTGTTCAAGAGGAGCAGTGTGTCTAGCAATAGGCAGCTAGAGGGACTGTCTGCAGCAATGCACCTGACTGGGTCTGCCCTGGATGGTGTTAATTTCCTTCCTAGAGTGCTGTGCTTTGGCTTTGTGACTAAAACAGTTTTTATAACTCACCAATGGGGTTTTTTTTGGCTATTTCTGAGCAGTGCCTGCTCAGCATTGAGGCTTTCTGGTTTTCCTGCTCTGTTTCCCAGCAAGTAGGCGGGGAGTGCACAAGAAGCTCCCCTCCATTACCTCAGGCTTGTCAGGTCTGTAGCTCTCGCATCTTTTTGCTGGATTATACAAATTGTGGTCCTTGCTTTCTCACTCTGATCAGAGTGGGACACACCCTTCTGTGTACTCCTGGTGATTTGTTCCCACCTTACCCCCACCAATAAAGTGATTCCTGTTCAGTGGCATCTTTCTTGATGTCCATATTTCCTCAGAAGTATCCCTGTGCTGCTCCCCCATGTTGTCCCATGTTTGTGGGGCAGGGTTTGGTTGGTCACTTCTTTGCTGCCTGTCAAAGAGTCTGTCAGTCCTCATCTCTGCTTTGACAGGTCTTCTCTGCAGTGATGTTACTCCCATTAGAAATTAGTGCAGAGCCTGCAATTCAATATAATCATATGCAGACAACACATCATCTTGTACAGGAATCTGAGCCACTTCCCCTTCAATGGATATTTCCTTACATTTTCAGAGCAGTGCCTCTAATTTAGTCTGTGTGACTCCCATCAGCTGCAAAGAGTTAAATCCACATGTAAGTCTTCAAAAATCTGGGGGTGCCTTGCCAAGTCTTAGATTATCACTCTAATCAGCCCAACAAATCTGATTACACATCTTTCAAATAAATAATAATGGGTTTAGGTTTGGCTGGAGCTTTTACTGTTTTTCAATCTGTATCTATCAGCTGAAATTTCATGTGCACTCAGCAATTGTTATTCTGTTGTTAGGAATTCTGGTTTTGCTGGCTGCAATAACATTCATTTGAATGCTATGGATGTCAAAGATTCTTGCTCTTCTCATGCAGAGCTGTTAAATTTTAAGACAGCATTAGTTGAAAAACTGTCATTATTAGGAGAATTTTTATGTCTGATTTTTTTTCTTATTCTTATTCTAAACAGGTTCTGAAAACATTTTAGGTTAAAGTAGCACTTTAAAAAATGATGACACTATGGAAAAGAAATTCTCTATTATCACCTAAAATTCATATTTGAAGATGGCTAAGTTATGAAATGACTTGATATCATCATTTCCCCCCCATTCTTTTCAAGTTACCAAGTTTGAGTTAATTAAGATTAAGCTGTTTCACCTGTAACTCCTGTATGTTCCCAGAGCTGTGTGAAATAATCTGCAAGCATCTGCACACATGTGTATTTAGACATGACTTTTAGACATGTCCATTTACAGAATCACTGCTATGATGTTTTTAGTTTTACATTCAGAAACAAGTGCATCCACCTTTCTGATACTATTACCAAAGCCCTTTACAAACAAAATTGATGTTACTGGTATGAAAGAGATGATATGTTTTACAATCTTATCATGTTTAGTAAGTGAAACAGAGTTCATCCTTTGTCACATTAGAGGCTGTCCCTACAAAAATGTTTCAGAACTTTTCAGTGTTGCACATATTTGTGCCCTACCCGACTCAGGGGACATAGAGGTGGGAGGGGAATGCCATTAGCATGGAGAACAGTGGGAGAGTGGGAGTCCTGAGAGTGCCATGTGTGTCAGGCACTGAGGAACTGGCTTCAAATGCAGACTGTTCTAGTTTTGTATCCAGAACTGGCAATCCTGAGAAGAATTTAGGCTTCTGATTGTCTGTCTCATTCAACTGGCATCATAAATTTTTTAGTGAAAAGGTGCATCTTGCTTATAGTAGTGTCAGGCTCTGTAGCAACTGAGAACAGTCACTAAGAGTGCACAAAGAATTCCTGATGAAAGCACAACTAGTGATAGTCTTGGCTGGGGCCTTTATGCGTTATAAGAATTATAAATGTTCTTATAAATGGTGAAGTCAATGAGAGTCTTGGTATTTACAAGGAGCTCTGAATCACACCTGCAGACAGCAGATCTGCAGAGCAGCTCACCAGTGCTGCAGTCAGGGAAAGCAGGCACTAAATCAGCCACACGACGCTGTTCTGTAGTGCATGATATTGTTGGAAACATAAAGCTCTTATATAAGATGTAAATGTGGTGCCTGGAGACTCATTATTAATAAAGAGCAACCGTCATTTATATTTTTGAGATATCAGAGGTATTGACTCTAACAGTCTGGGTAAAATCCAAACTGGCAAATACTTATCTGAAGCATACAAAGCATTCCTAATGAAATGCAAAGCTGATAGCAATTCAAGTTTTTCTGTATTTTATTACAGACATCAATATGAGCTTATCTGAGTGGAGTAAGTACACATACTTTCAAGTAAAATTAGATGTCATATCCCAAGAAGGTGGAAGAAACATTGAATCTATCTGCCTTGCTGAGTGAAAGTGATCACATTTTATAGATAAGCCTTTCATGTTAAAAGGATGTGAAAATTCATGTTCATATAGAAACTTGCATTGTATTTCCTCTAAAATGCTTAAAAATAAAATTATGTGAATTTGGGCAAGATAGAAAAGGTATTTGGGCAAAGAAATATAATTTAAAAATAGGATAATATATTTTTTGATTTTAATTAGATTTCACACAATTTTAGAAGGTGTAATATTCTCCATATAACTTCCCTCCAGATAGTTCACATTTTATAAATCTTTCCATTACTTTCTGGGAAACTATCTATTGTGGCAACCAGAATGGATTTAGATGTTCAGATAAACTGTAATCTAGGTCTGCCTATCCTCAAAAGCTGAAAACCTAGCAACACCTGCATTTTGGAACATTAATTTCTCCCAGGAGTCTAAACACAGTCACCAGTGTATACTCAGAAATAAACCAAATAAGACCTAGATATTTATCTGACATTTAAGAACCATTGGTAGTCAGGAACTGAGGATGGGAAGGCTCCACTGAATTTTCCAAGAAAGATCATACCATACCTAAACAGCACAGTGTCTGTATTTTCTATACAGATGACAGTAACTTTATTCAAAAAAGAAAAAACACATTTAAGGCTCATCTCAACATGAGCTGAGCAACCCCCAGCTTATATTTTCCAAGAGACAGTCCTAACATCAGGTGATAAGGCTCATACACATTAAATGCAAGATTTCTGGAATCAGGGAGACAACTGGCATGCTGGGTCCAGTGAGATGATGACCCCCCCCAAATTTGTTCTCAGTAGAAGAAAAACTTTCCATTTTATTTCAGTGCCTTCCTCCTTGACAAATACTATCCAGCCTTTGTCTGACCTTCATCACAGTTGTAATTTGTTAGCATTTATAACAACGCAGATGGGTCTGCCAGTCTTTCAGAGAAACTTTGTCATTCTGCATTTTGCAAGGGCAGAAAGGCTTTTGGAAATTAGAAATGTCAACTACAATGTCAAGTTGAGCTAAGTGTCCTTTTGTGCTCGTTCTCACTTAGTCACTTAGCCTTGGAGCTTTCACTCTCTGCTGTCCTTCTGCAGCTGCAGTGGTGCTCACGCTGACAGGGAGAAATGACAAGATACATGAAGGATGAGCCCAACAAGGTTCTGAAGGCAAACAGAAGAGCAGGGCTTGCAGAGACAGCAGCAAGAGCTTTGAAATAATCTGATTCACTGAAAGGTTTCAACAGAGGAAAATCTACATGTGCAGGGAATATGTTGAAATGGTCGTGGTGCTGAAAGTCTGAATAGGGAAGGAAATGAAATTTATGATTCATTGAACATCCCAGGTGAGTCCTGGTGATTTGCTGATCAGCACAGCTGTTCCCACATGCTTTGGGCACTGTTCTCCCACTTAGTGCTCACTCTCTGCATTTTCTATGTAGTATCTCCCTGATACTTTTTAAGGTTAACAAATTCATAAAAAGTGATATGGTTCAAAGGCAACCAAGACCTCAGAGTTTGGATGACAGGACTCCAGAAATGCAAGGAAGAGGGTTAGTGAGGGATAAATCTAAATAAATGCAGGAAGACAAAGAAGCATTCTCATTTAGTTTTAATAAAGACATAATGAGATAAGAGACTAAGTCTAAATCTGTACTGTTTTTTGAGTGCAGAGTTCTTGCAAGCCCATATTCTAACCTTGGTTTTGAAACTCTCTAGAGATAAATCTGGGATCATGAGTGGAAAACCAGAAAACTGTAAGGCAAGAGAAGACACAGAGCTTGAGCCTGTGCTGTCCTTCAGAGCAAGCCAAAAGGTGACCCCTTCTACTGTGTATGAAAGTCAAGTGTCAAAACTACTTCTGTAGCCAGAGTGTTTTGGTTCCTGAAGAGGTTAGGAATCACACCATCATTCTGGAGTGTTTTGTTGTGTCTGGTCTCAGTGAAGAACCAGAAACATGCATAATTTCTACTGAAAACCCAGAGTGCTTAAATATTCATATCATATACATTTTTAATGTAGAGACCAATTTACTGAGTTTAAGTTCAGTGAAAAACATGTTCCTCACTGGGAAAAGCTGAATACCACAGAAGAGAGGGGTAGAGACTTTTACATCTCATTGGAAAAAGAGTTGTTTTTGACCAAATATGAGGCAGCCCCCAGCATAACAAAATGCTATTTATTCAAGGGCTGAAAGAAAACTCTCAAAAGAAGGTGATGGGTAGTCTCTTATTTAGGAAAAAAAAAAAAAAGAAAAAAAAAGAAAAAAAAAGAAAAAAAGACATTTGGGTTAAAAGTTTCAAACTGTTTTGTACTTCACAAGTGGCTTCAAGATTTGGCATGGAAAATTCTTGCTTTTCCACTGCAACATCTGGATATAAAGGGGAAAGCCACAGGGCATAAAATGACAAATCTGTGTTTTGAGAGTGGAATCCCTCCCTTTATGTCCCCCATGCCTACCTCTGGATTTACCCAAAGGTCCCTAGAAGTCAGTGGAGATAAATAGGCGCATCTAAGTGCTGAATTATAACACAAAGACAGGATGAATTTCACTTTAGAAGTGCATCTCTCTCCTGACCTATCTGTAAGAGAGCTTCAAGTGGTTAGTTTAGATACGGCAACTGGATCAGCTCACAGATTCAGACATGTAAATTTAGGAATTTTGTGTAGACACGTAGGTCAACACTGAAACACAGGTGTCCATCACATGCAAGGGTCCAAGGCACCAATTTATAGTCAGCAGAAGTCTAATCAGTGCAGCTACTAGAGTGTGGAGGTAAGTTCACATCACTCTAAAGTAGGTGTGAATCCCATTGCTGGCATGGCAGTGCCTGTGGAAGTCGCAGCCGTGGCTTTCCATCTTCAGGCTGATCCTGCACAGGATCAGGTCCTGTGTTGTATCTGTCAGCTGAATAAGGATGTCTTGGACAACACAGAACATCTCCAATAGCACTACAGGTCTGAATTTATACAATTGACCTCTTCCCCCAGTCGCTAGCAGGCTGAAACCTATTGAGAAGTTGTCCATAAAGCACTTGGGGAGGTGAGGCCCCAGGTGTCCTAGGCATCTTCATTTAAGTGTCCTTAGCCCTGAACTGAATTCTTACTCTGTATTTGCTCAGCTGAATCCCATCATGGGAGCTTGTTCCAGGTATTTTGTCCTCCAGTCTTGGTTTTACAAAAACCATTTTTGAGTTTTATAGGAATACTGCAATAGAGCTGAAAACCCATAAAACACCATGAATTCCAGCTTTAGGTCTGTGAGCTTTGGGGTCAGACAGAGCTCTGTGACAGTGCAGGTAACCCCTCCCTGCTAGACCTGCTGGCCTAGACCCCAGGCAGGGGTCTGCTCATGCAAATAGTTTTTTGCACTTCTAGTTGATGAGCAGGAAGAGTTGAAAAAGATGGAAAAGTGCTCAAAATTACAGTGGCATTAAGGTGGGAAACTGGGCCAGAAAATGTCTGTCTCTGTGACTGCTCTTCAGAATGAAGGTGCTGGCATATATGGAGCTTGACAAAAGAGACTTTCTCAGAGGCAAAGCCCTGACCCTTCTGCCACAAATTTCTTTGCCCTAGGAGTGCACAGTGGCAGTACTGGGACAACAGGAACCAGAGCTGTTAGAAAACCACCTACTGTTCATTAAAGAACCACTGAATACATGAAGTTCTATGATGGTGGTTTTCATATGGTTTAGTGTTTTTCTGTTCTTTCTCATGAAAAGAAAAAATAAATCTCATTATCCTTAATTTTCCTTGGGAAGACAGAGACATTCTCTTAGTCATGGAGGTTTCCCTTTATCTTAGAAAGAAAATATTTGGAAAGCTACTTTGCTACTGCTGCTTCATCTGTATCAGCCCTGTCTTCTGTACTGAACATCTGAGCTTTAAATTTGCTTAGAAACCTATACATACATAAGTAATGAAGAAAAAGACAGTAACATGACTGAAAGCTGGAACACAGACAAGACAATTGGTTTCACTGTATCTTTGTCTGCTAAGGTGCATTAATCTTGCAAAAGCAAAATGATATTAATGGTAATTTGAAAGAAAGAAGTAGGTTACTTTCAGACTGATTTATTTCTCTGGGCAGCTTCACTGATGCTGTGCATTTACAGCTACAGTCCAAGGACAGTAATGTATGCAAGGGCTGGCAAACCAGGTAGCCAGACACATTTTCAGGCTTGATAGACCAATGCCCATTTTGCCACGACTTCTTTTTTCAAAATAGTTTCTTTTTATTTTCAACATCTGTTGACGGAACCCTAAATATAGGAATTATGCTAAGTCTTTGCTCTGACTACAATGCTTTTGTGATATGATCTATTGCAGAAATATCAAGCTGAAATTGGATCAGGAAAGCATACTTGCAATTTTGAGCTATCAAAACAATGTAGTGTTGTTATACAGTATAGTTTCAGAAAATATAGTGACAAAAAAGATTGCTGTGGCTATATTTTAGTTGTGAGAATATAAAAGTAGAGGCTTGCAAGGCTTCTTTTTTCCAATGCTGCAATTTGAGACTTTATGTTGACCAAAGAAAATATATTTAATGGGAACAAAAAAAAGTACTTTTTAGAAGAATAACTTATAAGAACAGTTATTTAGGGTAGAATATCAATCGTGAGAGTTATTTTTCTTCTGAGGCAAAGATTCTGAAATGGACAGTGCATACTTTGCCAATGTTCAGCACTGTAATGGGACCATTAGAGTAAATCACTACATTTGCTTCCCTGAGTACCCATGTAAATGATTGTGTTAACGTCTCGTCCATCAGCTTGACAATATTCATTACAAAAATGTGTGTTTCAGCTCCAACCCACATAAAAGGAGGTCTGATGAAGGAGATTTTGTAGAGTTCTGTGCTGACAGATCCCATTGCAGGACTGATATGTGTAACTGAAAGGGGTAAATTATCACTGGAATCAGAAATTGGCAGTAATATGTTTCCAAAACCAGGGTTGACTAGATCTAAGTCACTACTTATTTACCTGTACATGGATCTGTTTCCTTTTTCCAATGCTCCAAACCCACAGTCACAGCAAGAGCTCACACAGAGCTATTTCAGTCTGTCCTGATATCTTGATGCTTAAAAGAATGTGATGTTCTATGTACATGAAAATTCAGTTTAAATATAGCTAAAGCTATAATGAAAATCATCAAAGAAATGTAAAGTTCCCCATAGAGTCTCTCTTAAGATAAAAAATCTTGCTAAAATTTAGTCAGGACCTGCATTGCTAATAAACCAGAATGTCATTTCACAGTAGAATAAGTAAAATGGAACAGTTTTTAATCCAATTTACATTTGAAAGAACATGTGTTAGATCTGCTCTTAAAACTTGGCCCATTCCCACTCAAAATGCTCACCAGTCTGTTACAAATTGTCTCAACACCCCATTCCATGTTTTACTTTGTGTAACTACAAGGTCTGGGTAAAGTCTAGTCAGGATTTTCCAGTTCTTCGTGTATCCAAATCTTCTGGGAAGCAGAGGCTGCAAGGAAGCATTCCCCAGGTCAGCCTTAGGGCTGTGAAAATGCACTCTCATCCCACATGTTCTCTCTCCCAGCTTCCTCCTTGGAAGATTCTGCCTTGATGTCTACTTGGACAATGCAGGAAGAGGCTGAAAATACAACAAAAGGCTGAAGTTTAAATTTTGTAATCTGGTTTGGTGTGAATAGCTCTTCTGGGCAACACAATAACCTCACTTTAGACTAGATGAGATTAGATGGATTGAGCTAATGACATAAAATAAAATACACACATTGAAAACCAAAAGGGATTCTCAAAGGCATTTGGAATTTGACAGAGATGTATGTCACCATGGCATTTCTTCCTGTAATCCACTTACTTTGGGCCAGAATTTTGCACCATGTGCTGCAAATGCTGTTTCAAAATTTTTGGTTGTTGGACACCAAATATTAGGACTGCTCATAAAAGAAAGAGACATTTAATACACATACTGAGGGACGTGAACTTGAGAGAAAGAAAAGACAGCATAGTCTGCATGGTCTCTTCGATAATAACTTCATTAAATGCAAATAGGACTTCAGGGAGGACATTCTTCATGGTAAGGAAAGTTATGACAATATGGTCTGAAGACAATTGCAAAAGTGAGTTGCAAGAGTTGAAGGAGAATGAAAGGAGATCTTGGTCCTCATAAAATCGAAGTGCTCTTGGTTTTCTGCCCCTTAGTTTTCTTTAATGATATTTTAAACCAAGCAAATTTTTTATCGGTTACAGAAGCTGTGGTCTAAAATAAAAGAAAATAATAAAGCAAATATCTCACTTTTAATTCCCTAGTTTAGCAGTATGATTTCTTAAGACTTGCATATAACCTCCTCTTTTTGTGATGCTAACTGAAAGGGGAAAAGACACAGGAACCTGGTTTATTCTGGAAACAGCAGGTAGCTTGATCTATTTTTACTGCAGATCATTTCCCAGGACACTGTGATTCTTATATTTTTAATCAAATGTGTGAATCGAAAACTGTGGTGTGACCTTTGGAAAAGACACCGCAGGACATCGGCTGAAGCTGAGAATAGTTTAAGTGCAAAGAGGAAGTTGACTCAGTTGTTCTCTAACAAAAGACTGTGGTAATTTATGGAGTTGGAGCTGCAGTTTCAAAACATTTTTAATTGCTGCATTTGATCTGCTATGCAGTATTGTGTGACAACAGCTTAGAATGAAATGTCAGTGCCTATGTTTCAGCATAAATTTATACAGTGTGAAAGCAAAGAACCCTGTTGTTTCCATCCTTTCTTTCTCTGATATTTCAGGTTTACCTGAATTACTTTCAGGAGAAATGGGGAATTAAGAGGTCCTCAGTCTTGTAAAGTATTTAAGTAGATGCATAAATTTGTTATTATTAAATCCACTTGTGATGAAAAGAAAATTTAATATGTAGGGGAAATACAACGAGAAAATATTTCACAGTGACCTATGTACCTGGGAAAACTCTTTGATAAATGGGGCACTTTCAGGACAAAAATGTATTAATACTTATTCTCTTTGCTTTTAGTTGATTATTATGGTAACTTAAGCCTAAGAAAATTTCCAGAAGTTTTCCTTACAGGAGTGAAGTTACACATATACTTAGGAGTAACTAATTTATCTAACTAGAAAAAAATCCCCTTTGTCATATTTTATAAGACATTAATTTAGAAAAATAAAACCCAAAAACAAAACCCCATGCCTACAATTATGGGTTCAGAATCTCCTCAAAAGTTTATAAAACACAAAACCCTTCCTACAGAATGCCTTTAAAAGTCTCACTCATTTACTTCCATAGAGGACAATACACCATACCAGTGGGTGCATGCTGCCTTATGGCAATATCTGATAAATACTGTGGGCATCCAAGTCTTCCCATAAACCATGACAATGAGACATAAGTCCTCTGTGAACAAACTCCTGAGTGATTTCTAGAGATATCCACTGATTTTTAATGGCATCAGAAATGTGTAACCCCATTGGCAATTTTTATGCAGTAAAATAGGTAAGCCACATAATAGATATGCTATTAAAAAATCCCAAAAAACCAAACTGATTCTGGCCCAAAATGTGTTATCATTTTCTTAAACAAGGAGGGAATTTTGAAGGTAGTTGTGATTAATTATAGAGCAAATGATTACTTCTCTGTGGCTGGACAAATTTTTATGTTCCTACATCAATCAGGAGCTATGTTTTGAAAGCATCACCAGAAAATGCATGTGAACATCAAACATGTGGACATTTATGTACTGATGCATACTTGTCATTCTCAAATTTCCCAGAGGATCATGAATCAGTTAAGTTTTTTCCTTATTTTTCCTGATGTCTTTTACAAAAAATGGCTTTTGAAACAAACAAAATAAGAAGAAGAAGAAAAAATGTTCAGGCTTTTTTTCATTGTAGATGCTTGGTCCTGTATTATCAGTAGGTAAATGCTGAGAACTTTGACAAGAAATTTTGCACATTGGAATATTTGCAATGTAACACTATAGTTAGGACCAAAAGCATTTATACTTGTATAGAAATTGCTTAGCTTTCACTGGGCAAATCTTACTTGGAATGCATTATTCAGAATTAAAGATCTTTTTCATAGTTATTCTACTAACATTTAAAAAAGAGAGTTCAATTTCATTACTCATTTTTTGGTACCATATTTTATAATTGATTTTAAATGTACAGTTTTATCTGTCAGTGTTTTGAAATTAATAAATCTGGAAAGCTCTATCTTTTCCTTATGGTGTGCTCCATTGTCTCTGTAATCAAAACATCTAATTTCAGAACTACCTGTTTAAAACCTTAACAAATCAGTTAAAAATGCTGCAATATATTTGCACACAGTACTATCAACATGAAGTTTGTTTTAGAGCATTTTTCATATGAAAATTCTATAGTGACAAGAAACTCATCAGAAAAATTTTTATCAACAATTTCAGATATTTTCAGATTTGGATAAAGGATTTTAAGTCATTTCTTGTGTACTTGGTCTTAAGGAAAGTACTGGAAGCCGTATTGGGCCCTTTCCCTTTCTGCAAGAAGAAAAAGACAGTGAGGAAAACTGACAGCCAGAAAAATGGGATGAACTACTTAGTAATTTTCATCTGGTAAATAACTGTCATGATGCTGAGGAAAGGTTTTTCTCCAGATGAATAAATACAAAACAATACACCTGCATTTTTTCCATGGAAAAGTCACAGCAATAATTGCACATCTTGTCAGTAGCCAAGATTCTCATTTTCAAAATCCTGACTGCAGTGAGAATTTTAATAAATGAAGTAAAATAAAGAAATGCAAAATGCAGACCCGAGCCTTTGACTCTCCCCTCATCTTAAGGAGATCACTGCAAACCAAGGATTATTGTTCGTGCTGTTATGATACTGAAGGGAAATTCTGATCACTTGTGGCTTAAGACTACTTCTCAAAAGTTGCATGGAACAATAGAAATGAGAATTTTCAGAGCAAGTAATCATTAGACCAAAACATCTCCTGTAAGTGTCACTGACAAAATATACATGGAGTGCAGTGGGGCATAGGCAGTCCCCATTACAGTGGGTGTTTTTCTGTTGTTCTTTTTTGGCTTCAAGAGTCCAAAATCAGAAGGAAGAGGATTTAATCCTCTTTAAGACTTGGAAAAGAATACCAATTTTCCATCAGAGATTTCCAAACGAGGTTGAAATTCCTTCTCTATGGATGTTGCTACCATTCTGGGCAGATCCAATGATTATTATACTTATTCTTCCATGCATATTTTTCTTCCTTTTATACTTTCCCTCACATCTTGGTCATCTTTTTCTGCCCAGAGTTCTTTGCCCTCCAGGTGAAGCACCCTGAGATACTGGTCAAGAAGTCAAAATTGCTCAGTCAGAAGGAAAGATGTGTTCAGAAAAGCCATCTCTGCTTCATCATTGAATTCTGATAAGGTCTGATACTGGAAAATAAGGCAAGATCAGTATAAGTTCAAAAGCCATTTTTGGTGGTCACAGAACTTTATGGTCTTTAATCCAAAAAAGTTAGCAAAAATCACATAATAGAACAGGGTAAACATATCAGAATTGCCTGGACATTTTCCCAATGAAATTAATTTCTAAGTAACTTAATTTTCAGAGAAGTGATTTACCAATTTAAAAAGTCACTTTATCTCTTGTTGAATAATAGACTTCAGAATCCACATGTTTGGGACAGGTTCACCAAATTTCTGTCAATGGACTCCCCTCATGCTTCTGCAGAGTCAGGAGCCTTCAAGCCCCAAGTGCTTCTGATGGACCAAAGGTTCCTGGGTTACTCTTCTGCCTCTGCATTGGTGATGTCTGGAGTCTGGAGTATCTCTGTTGGAGGTGTGGATTTTCTATAGCCAGAGTGTTCCCTGACTCAACTCTATAAAAATTGCCAAAACTTTTCAAAGGATGTGAAAGAACAGTTAACATTTTTGGAACAAGAGAGAAACTGGGAATAGCTGAAAAGTGTAAGTTCAAGATTGATTTTAGAGAGCAATACCATGTAAGGCTGATTATATTTTAAGCAAACAAATAAATAAAGACAAAGCAAAAAAAACACAAACAAAACAAAAAGCCAAAACCCAAACACCGGATAAAAATACAGAAAAAGACTTAAGATCACAAAATATATATTTTTTTTCATTATAGAACGTGATACATTAAAAAAAAAGTCTCACTGGATAGAATTTCCATGTTTCAACTCTTTCAAGAACATAACATTCACCAAGGGAACAGACTCTTTATGAATAATAGCGTGTGACTAGGAAAAGAGAGGACTGCTTCTGTGTGCAGTCAGATCTACCACATTAAATCCCCAAGTACCTCCCATCACAGGGAGTTCCTACTGATTTGTTAGACACTATAGAGCTGGAAAAGATGGCTTTGAGGTGTCTTGTGACAGTTGCCTTGGCCATCGAGTCCCTTAGTGAAATATCTTTTCAAAGAATATCTCTATCTCTCCTACTGTTCCTAAATATGTTGTTTACATTAAGAAATTTATAATTTCCATTTGGCAGTGAAATAGAATGTTCTTAAGGTTAATTACCCTTCCTACACACAGTGACAAGTTCTATAAGATATTGTCTAGAGAACAGCTGGGACATTTTCTGGGGTTTTCAAAACCCTAAATCTCCTATGAGATGTGAACACTTAGTGTGGCAAATGCTTTATGGTAGTATAGAATGATGTGTTTATTTAAGTACTGCATACATACACTGTGCACTCCCTCAGCCCCATTACAGCCTGCTCCTTGCTACTGAATGTGCTTTTTATATTAAGAGAGATTCAGCACTTGCAGAACAGTCAATAGTCAATGACTTATGGACTGGATCCTGCTCCATTGAAATAATTGGAGTGACTCCCATTGACTTCAACAGGAATTGGATCATGGCCCTCAGCAAGTAATTTCAGTTCAGCAAACCTGCACAGACTGAAGAAAGGTTCTTGTAGCACTGAAAGTTCCAAAGCTGAAGATTTGTTGAGAAAGCTTTCTGAGTGACTCTGAATAAGTAAGGAGTCTGAGTATATGAACATTTCCTGAACAAACTCCTTAGATTTGCTCAAGTAATAATGCCAAATAAAGAAGAATAAAATGGTAAATACTGAAATATCAGTGAAAAAAGTCATGATGCTTTTATATTGCTTTTCTTTTTACATAAAACATGTTTTCTAGATTTTTGTCCAAAAAAAAAATATAGAAACTTAAAGCACCTACTGAAAGATGGGTCTCTGTACTTAGTTTTGGAAACAGAAATGACAGGATTAAGTCAGCCCAAAAATGTAGCCCATACACAGAAATGAGACAGAACATACAGATTGTATGTTCTGAGGGTCTCAAGCAGGCCTCCATCTGCTGACTGCCCCTTTCTCTTGTGACCTCTTCATGTTTACTTTGACTTCTTTCTTTGTGGATCTACCAACTACAACTGATTCTGCAACTGCAAGTTGATCTGACAACCAAAGTAAAGCAGAAATTATTAGAAAGCTGTTGGATAATTAGCATTTCTGTCTAGCTTCCTTTCTACCCCTAGAAGTATATAAATGTGTTTGACCCATTGCTGTGTACTGACTCCTTCTGTCTTCTGAAGTAGACACTGGGACAAAGTCATGCCATGCTCAGTTTTATACTGGTCCTTTGTAGCAGAACAAAATGTACCACATGATCCAGAACCACTGCTGGAACTTTCCTGCTTTCACTTAATTCCTCTTGTTTTATTGCCAAGTAGATCTGTGAAAGAAAGAAAACAATTGCTAAAAGCCACAAGAAAACCAGACTATTTTTACAAGATGTCAATCCCATTTTGAATCATGATTACTCTATTTTGAACAAGAAATAACCAGAAAAGTAAAGTTATTACAAGTCTTAATTATCAAAGAAATACTTAGAATTACCTAAATAGTATAGGTAACAGTCTTTTATTTAATCACTTTGTGATTAAATATATATTTAGATAGATTTAGATAGATATAGATATATATAGTGTATATATATATATATATATATATATATATATGTATATATATACACCTAAATATAATTTAATTGCAAAGTGATTAAATAAAATACTGTTGCTCCAACTTTAGGAAAATGATTCAACACTGAATCGTTTGACTGGAAAACTGAAACAATTATTTAGATTGGCACAAATGTGGAAATGTATTTTTTAATCATAATGCCTGAAATAGAATTTGGTTTTTTTCCATAATAGAAGTAAAAGAAGAAATACACAACCTTCTGAATCTTCAGAGAGAGTTGTGTTTCAGTACAGTGGGATTGCATTTTTACAGAATATATTTACAATGTGAATGGTGGGAATACCCTGAGAATGGTGGAGACTAATTGGGGGATATTTGAAGATCAGTTTAGAAAACAAATGAGAACTGCTCTATCCATTAGACAATAACTTCCTTAAAATATTAGCTAAGTAGCTCCCAACAAAGCATCTGAGCTGCCTAAGCCTGCCTCCAAAGTCAGTAGACAGTGGCATCTCAATGGAACAGTGCATAAATCCCATTTATTAACCTAATCTGGAACTTGTGTGATGCTGTGCACAAGACTGTCTAAACTCCTCTCTGTGATTTATGTGTCCAGTGTCATATAAAACTGGTTCTTTAAGGTTTGTTGTTGGATTTTTGTTTGTTTATTCTGACATTGTAGAGTTTGTTAGCACTGTACAGAACAGGTGTCTTGGGGTTTGTGTCTGTCCTCCACATTTCCCTTCCCTCAGAAACATTCTCCAGGGATAGTCAGAAATATTCCCGAGGGACAGAAATCAAACTCAGCTCTGCTGGAGGGTGACTTGAACCAGAAGAGACAGACTCCACTGCAATCCCCTTTTTTAGACACTATTCAACCTCTCCTTCTCCCAGTCACTCTGTCCAGTGATGCTGCTTGCCATAGGGGCAGGGATGATCAGAGCCCAGTACAAGGGGGAGCAGGCAGCCCCTCCAGCCAGCCACCCTCAGGGCTGATGCAAAGACAGTGCCAGAGCTTTCCCTAATTTCTCTTCTTTTCTCTGGCTTATCTGAAACTGGGGTCAGATCTTACTGCTGTGTCTTAGACTTGCACTCACATGGTGTGGGGTCACTTCCTCAGCACGACTGTTACCCTGACCCAAACTTAGAAGAAAATTGTTTTTCTACCTTAGGGACTAGACACAAACAGATTCTGGCAGGAGTAAGGGGAGAATATGAGGGGATAATAATGAAGATATGGGCAGTAAGTCAAGAAAAAAGACTTGCTGTTACATGGAGAAACACTCTTCGGGTGTTGAATGTAAAATAATTTCCTGTTCTCAAATGTAAACACAATGTTTGCCTCTCAGAGAGGGGTAGAGACTCACAAAGACCTCAGGCCATGCTCAGCTGCCATCCCAGGATGTTCTACTCCTCCATTCCTGCAAGCTTGATGTGCTCAGGATGTGAAAAACAAAGAGATCCACCCAAATATCTCACAGAGAGGTCCTGACAGACCTTGCACAATTCATACAGGTGTGGATCAAGTACAGATCTAATTTTGTTTTAAGGCTTCTTCTAGATAAAATAAATTTGAATTGATCTCTAAGTTTCTCCCCATACTACTGCAAGGATCCAGTTTCTTTCAACTGGGGAGTTGATTTTAGCTGCATTCTACCAGGACTGCTTGGGCAGCATATTGGAATTTTTTTATTTCACTCAGGCTGCAGCAAAGAAGTTTGTGGTTTCCATCATTTAAGACAGCAAAAGACCAACAAAACATGTTATAAAACATTGCTCCTAAAAGTAAATAAAACTTACATGCAAATAGTGAAATCCATCCAAACAAGGAGGCCTCCTGATAGCTTAGATGATGATTCCAATTTTCTGGTAAATTAGAAGAACAAAGATGAGAAAGCAATGGAGCAACAGTGGCACGTAGAAAAAACAGCTTTAACAGATGAATAAAAAGATGTGAAGATGGGATAGTATGCCAGTTGCCATGCTTGGCAGGGTTAGTTTGACAGTACTGCTGGGAAGACAATAAAACAGAAAGGAAACACAGTTTTCATTTCAGCTGCCAGGCTTACCATATTCTAGGGGTTTGCGGTGACGCTTTTATATTTCTGATCCTGAGAAATCAGAAAAGCAGAGAAACAGAGTGGAGAGGAGAGATACAGAAGAAGAGAGCAACAGCAGCTTTTCTGGCACCAGCTCTGGTCCTGGTGGCTGGTTACAGCATAAGCCTTGTGTCCTTGGTGTAGCTCTCAACCTTCCTTCCCTTTCCACCTTTTTCTGTTTGATTATAACCTGGCTTAGCTTGGCTAAACCTCTCCATTAATTAATTAATTTATTTATTTATTTAGTTAGTTAGTTGTTTAGTGTTTTAGTTATGATTCTATTTTCTTAATTTTCATGTTGGTTTTTGTTTGTTTGCTTGTTTTGCTGTTGTTTTTATTGTTGTTAACCCTGAGACCAGAAAGGTAGCTGATAGCAATGTCTTAGAAAGCCTGACACCAGTTCAACCCTGCCAGGTTCTTGGAGTGGCTGATAAGACTTTGTGCTGTGCTTGTCTTTCTCCAGCAGCAAGGTTACAAATCAGAGTCTACAGAACAAATAGAAGTGAGGTTTTTTTGGCTATTTTCCCTACTGTCTTTGCATATGTGCTTGTCCTGTTTAGTTTTTGAAGGAGCAGGCCCAGATTCCAATAAAAGCAACAACAAGTACAGCTCCAGCCATCTCAGCTGCTTTTTCACTTTATTATTCTCTCCCAAAGGGGAGGTTAATATCATCTTAATACTGTATAAAAAGACACTATCAGCCAGGGAATTTTCCCCATAAAAATGCTCTGCAGCTACCAGAAAGGGGAATAATGAATGCTGCTAAAATGAAAGTCTCCTTGAACACTTACATAACAAATAGATTATTTCCTTGTGTTCTGCATGTTTCATAAAAGATTTAAAAGATTTTAATACTGATCCTTTGCTGTAAGATTTAGTGGCCACATTTCTGCAACCCCATTCCCATGGAAGGTGTGGCCATCTGTGCTCTGCAAAGAGAAATTCATGAGAGTTTCTTTGCCCCCAAATTTCTGTACTCCAAATGCAAACAATTCCCAGAACACGTGCAATGCCACCCTGCAGCCAAATTTGTTTGGATATTTATTTTGGTTCCTAAGATTACTTATGTTGCATATTTAGGTAATTTTTGCAATCTTGAAACATGAATTTCCATCTTTTTGGAGGAGAAGCACAAGATTCCTTCAGGTCCTTAGCTGGGGAAGGTGCTCCAGCTTGACCCTGTCCTCTGCAGAATTGATTATCTCCTCTCTACGGGGGCTGGTGCAGTGGGGCAGGTCCCATTGTAGGGTGGCAGTTCACAGGCCAGAGAGGTTGTCAGGCATCACTGGTGACTGTGGTGTTTCAATTCAAAACTCTGCATTATCTCTAATGCCATAATAGCAAAGGGCTCCTTGGGATGAAGGGAAGTGAAATGTGAGGCTGTGTCACTGTCACTTGTGACAGCATGAAGTTTTCCTACTGCGCAAAAACACAGGTTATCAGCTCCAACCTGAAATAGAAAATGCTGATATTTAAGAAAATGTATAATTTATACACAGAAGCTGCTGGAAAAACAGGGAAAAACCCATCAAAACAGCTCTACTTTTCTCTTGTCTAAGAGTTGTAATGTGTAATGACATCTCTTTTCTCCATCTTCCATTTTTTGGAAGGGCAATAGAAAAACGCACAACTGAGATTCATCAGTCAAGAATTTTTCAGTGCTGAGGATCTTTCTAGCAGAATGTTTTTCTCATAGAAAGCACTGCTTTGTCCTTTGCACAAGGGCCAGCAGCACTGACTGGTAGTGCATAAATAAAAAAACAACATTTAAAAAGCAGTAATTTTATATTTTTACATGAGGGGGCTTGCGTTTACAAATGAATAAAAAATGGTTTATTCAGTCAATCCCATATAAGCTTTTATAGTCCTGTATTCTGTCTTAAGCAGTAACCAAAACTGAATACTGAAAGTGTGCCAATATGTTTTACATACAAAGACACACATGTACATTTGTATACATGCAGCATCTGTGAAATTCCCCACATCTGACATCACACAGGGGCTGTGATCTGCAGCTCAAGGCCTTCCATGTCCACAGTGGGATCTTTCACTGAAGCATTTCACAGGGAAAATAGCAATCACTGGGTGTTAATGATGTGATGAGCAGACATAAAGGTAGTGCTGAGGTATGATACATGCAAACCAGAAATAGAACCAAATTAATTAAAATAAAATCAGGGTACAGTTATATAAGTGAGCATATTTCTGGTGGAGCTGGTGGACAGGTAAAACCATCCATCAGAGGAAACAGGAAAATTCCAGCCAATGGCAAAAATATTCACAGACTATTGAATTGCATATTTCTCTGTGATGGAGAGAGATGGAGGAACATGTGACTAAACAATGTGTTGAATCAGATGCCAGGAAGAGTTCATTTTTTATGTTCTTCTCCCTTGGCCTTTTCAAATTGGGAAGGGATCCCACAGGTACCCAGCCATGTAATCTACAGCAGAGAAATTGCTATGGGCCCCAAGACACAGCTTAGAGACAAGAAGGGAAGATGAACTCATTTCTTCCCACACTCACTGGGCTGTTTCTGGTCAAGCTGTGCTTGTGCAGGCAGGAGCTGTAAAGGATTCCAGGCACATGAACTGCCATCTCAATTGCTTATAGCAGCACTTGGGGATTTGGAAGCAGGTGTCTTTGTGCAGGGATGTTGCTCTTTCCAGGATTGCTCCCTTTGTCATCATTTCAGTCCCTGAGGACAAATCAGCAACAGGAACACGTGTTTACATTAACAAATTGGACCGATATGAATATATTTTTGAAATCAAAGTTTGCAGGTAGCCAGCATGTGCCTTTCCCCTTGAACTGAGTCAGTTATTTCCCAAAATGTCAGAGAATGGAAAAGATGTTGAAATGAGGTCTTAATATTTTCTCTTAAGCTGTGAGGCACTGTTACTTGCCTTGGCAAAGGATTCTAACCCCTCCCTCCCTTAGCATATGTGTATCTTAGGGCTGTGAGATCTCTGTTCATGGTAAGTGGTCTCCATAGATTGCTCTGAGGGAGTAATGGATTTTTGCAGTGGCCTATTTTCCTCTGCAATTCCAGGGAAATTCCTGCTGGCAGTGTGCACAGCACAAGGCTCACAGTGAGCTCTGAACCCACATTGGAGAGCAGCTGGAACTGAGCTGTCTGTGCTGTATGGGACCGACAACCTCCTTATGGAGGCTGGACAAGGATTTAGCACAGCAAGACTAAAATAATGGAACAGAGACTCCATGGAATATAAATATAGGAAGTGCAAATAATTTATTTTCCTCTAAATTTCTACAAAATGCATAAATGGTCCTAGTTGGATGCAAAATTCCCTAGGCTGCCGTTTGAATGGTAAGATGGACACCCACTTTTCATAGACAGTGGGCTATTTTCCTGTACTATATATTAAAAATGGGACCAACCAAATATACCACAATTCTGGGATTTTTGGGATCCCTCTGTCACTCAGCAGGTGTTGTGGGTAAGCCTCACATGGCCACCCACTCACATCCTGCTGGTGGATGGGGGAGAGAATTAGAACAGTAAAAGTGAAAAGCACATAGGCTGAGATAAAAATGATTTAATAGGCAAAGCAAATGCCACACATTCAAGAAAAACAAAGTAAGAAATCCATTCACCTCTTCCCATGCTCAGCCATCCCTAGAAAAGCTGGGCTCCATTTCATGTAACAGTGACTTGAGAAGACAGGCACCATCCCTCTGTCTGTCCTTTTCTTTTCCTTCTTCTTTCCTGATCTCTGTGTTCTTACCCTGATGCCAAATGGACTGGGATTTCAGTGGGGTCAGCTGGAGTCAGGCTGTGCCCTCTCCTACCTATTTGTGTTCCCCCAACCTCCTTCTAGTGGAGTAATTTGAGGAGCATAAAGGAGATTGACACTACACAAATACTGCTCAGTAATAATTTAAACATCAGTTTAATATAAAACATCATATTAAACAGCAATAATTAAAACTGTGTTATGAACACTGTTCTCAGCACAAATCCAAACCACATTCCCGTAAAAGCTACTATGAAAAAAATTAACACAAGTCCAGTCAAACCCAGCACAAGAGGTTCTCCCTTTCTGGGACCTTCAGTTAAGTTAATTAGCAGTTGCAGCCAACATCTTTTCATGGACCCTCAACATAGGGAAACTCAGGAACAATTCAGAAAGTTCATTGGGCTGATTTAAGAGCCACTCTGAAAACAAGAAAAAAGTCTTTTCAGGTATCTCCAAAGGACCACGCTGAAATCATTGGGCAGTGAAGTGCTGATTGGTTCTTTCAGAAATACCAGTGCTCTTTGGGGACCTTAAGGTGAAAGCTCCTTCCTGAACTAAGCATATTTTGGCTCTTAACAGCACAAGATCTGCCTGCTGTGCTAAACACAGGTTACTGATCCTAACTGAAAATAGAAAATGCTGATATTTTGGAAATGATATAATTTATACACAAAAGCTGGGTTAAAAAATTGTGATGTTTCCATATCTAACTAGAATTTAATTATCCTAAAAAAAAAAAAAAAAGAATTGGCAGCATCCAGCTGTGGGTAGTCTGTATCTCATTTTTGTAACACAGAAGACACTTGTCCTATGTGATTTCCATTCAGAGGGGAAAATACTTTGTAATTGTCCGTGATTATTAAAAGTTAAACAATGCTGCTAGAACACATGAATTTGATTTTGTTTTAGATTTTATAGGGATCTTTATTTCTTTCTATCTCTCTCTCTCTTTTTTTTTTTTTTTTAAAGAAGCCACATTCAAAATAATTTCAAAATACAGTTAACATGCAGAATTATGCTCAGTAGAGATTGCTAGAAAATGTGGAATCCTTCTGCTCTGGTTTAGTTGCTCTCAGGAATATGATTTGAATGATAGATTCCATATGACGAATTTAGATTGACAGTAAAGCAGTGAAGTTCTGTTTTATTGTGGTCAGCTCTTCTGTCCAAGTTCTGTTTAAGAGAGTAAGAAACCAGACTGTTGAGATTTTAGCAGAAGGCTCCAGTCTGTATTTTTATATCTTCATCCATGCAGACTGCCATTTTGAAGTCTATCAAACTTGTCAAGGATGTCTGTCTCCGCAGCTCTGATATTTTCTCTTTAAAAAACCAACAGAAGAACATGAAGATGAGAGTCTTTTCTTCACTAATAATTTCACTTCAAATTGAGTGCTGACAATAAAGAAGGTATAATGATGAAACTAAGCTTATTGTTTGGTCACATGTGATAAATCAGCAATGATAAATCTCCAAAGGTATAAACCCTTGTAAGCCTGACTATCAAGAGCCCTCTATGCAGGTGGACTCTGGCACTGTGGCTGTGCTGTTGTGTAAGCTGTACAAATATTTATTGTGTACTTGATGTGTTCTGGTGATTGATTCTATCTTATCTAGTATCAAGTAGGCAGGGACAAATTATTTGACTTAATTAAGTTACTATGAGATTTTTTAAAATCTGTGTTATCAGTGACACTCTAAGCCAAATCTTGCTAACTACTTTTTTATTTAACCTCACAAAATGTAGACTACTTGAAGACTAAGTTAGACCACCATGTGATTTCTAAAACCCTTTGGGGAAAAATGGAAATAGAAAAGACGTAAAATATTGTATACATTTAAATATATATATATGTTATTTTTAATAATTATTATACATTTCATTGTTTTCAAATTTTATTTTATTTTCTTTATTTTCAATTTGAAAAAGTGGAATGACAAGAGAAGAAAAGCAATGGCTGGGAAAATCACTAAGATTTTTACCTCTTCATTGAAAACAAAAAATTAAATATTAAAACATTTCCAACCTCAGAGAATGATCGTTTTTCAAGAAAAAATAATTGTACTGAGCAATTCATTAATGCAAAACATTTCTCTGTCTGTATCTGTATTTTTATTGGATTATATTCAGATGTCAATTTGCTCCATCAGCTGAAATTGCTGTCTAGTTCAGCATCTTACTGAAATCAGGGATGGAAGGGAAAACAAAGACAAACCCAGAACATAAAGACTGTGTCATAGCTTATGCTAATTTTAAAAGATCAGTGAAAGAGAAAGATGAGAGAAGTGGAGAAATTTGCTCAATCATCTTTCAAAACTTATAATGTCATGATTTCATAAAAATTTAGAAAATAATAAGCTACTCTATTAGCAGTAGAGATATGTTGGCTAAATATCTAAGCATTTTCCTCTCATTTCACCACTGACTAAGGACAGTGTATCTTAAAACACTAATCTGAATAAAAGGAAAAAAATTACTCTGCTTTCTTTCAAAATCCAAAAAGACCAAGATACTTTCTTCTTGTTCCATTCCCAATCTTTTCTTTACAGCATTCTTCAGCACAGTTCGTGTTTACCTACAGGAAATTGCTATTAGCTAAAATAAATATTTTAGAATTGCATTATCATAAAGCACTCATAAAGCTACAAGAGGAACTGAGTTCTAGAGTAACTTACAGAGGTAGAATAAAAACTCCCTGAATATTTTTTTTTTTTTTTTTTTGGAAGATGCCTAGTTTTATATTCCTGAATTGTCCTTTGGCATAGCTGCATACACCAGAAAGCAATTAACACAATGGATGTTGCATTTCCTTGATTATGTGCTAAATTGAAATATTTCCTTTAGAACCTTCTGGCACGGAATTCATACTTCAAACATTTATTACCTAACAATTTTAAAGAATACTGTAGCTCTGATGTTCTAAAATATTTAGACTGGTTAAGTAATCAGCATCCACTGGCAATGCATGGTCCCATACCCATGGAATTCTCACTTGTGATGTGCCAGTGGCCTTTGTATTGAGAAAACAAACCCTGTCTCTTTACCTGAATTAAGACTATAATCTTTTGGTGGCCATATTTTTATTTTATATTCATACAATATCTCCATCAGTACTGATCTTCTATGTATTACTGGACTGCAAATAACCAATAATATTCCTTATTACACATTTTTTGGGGGAAAAAATAATAAAAAAAAAAAGTTCTGTTTGAAAAACATAATATCAAGTTCACATTTCTCTGTCAGAATAATCTTAGAATAAAAACAATTCCAGGCTCAGTGACAGAGGGATATGTCTACAGTGTTTTACCTGAGATTCCAAGCTGCAGATAAAAATACATAAACAACGTGGGCACACACTGCCCAGAGATTTAGACAGTTTTAACAGCTTGGCTTTTCTGAAAATTAACAAAACCCTCAAAACAAATAAAAACTTTTGAGGGAATATATCTGTTTAGAAAATGCTTCCTTAAAAATTCATTGGTGATGATTTCACAAGGAACAAAAGTCATGTGGAATTTTCAAATAGATCTTGCCATGGATAGGGAAACAAAACAAATCTCAGTGGGCTGATTCTGTGTTCCTGCTCGTAGTTATGACTCAAATGATTCCCTGTACATGTTATCCACTACTCAAAGTCTCTGCTATCATCATGGGTCTGCAGTCCTCTGTACTGTATTACTAGAGTCAGAAATACCTTGTTCTGTACAGAAAAACTACTTGCTATTCACATAGTGAAAATATAATTCTACCATACAATAATGGAAAGAAACCAGAACATAGTAGGCATAGTCACTTGGTCAGATTAAAAATGCCTTTACTGTCATAACTTAACACAACATTATCCTGACAAGTCCTGAAAATTCACAAATTCAATGGAGAACCTATGGCTGATATTAGCAAAAGCAGTGCCAGATTTCTGGTATACAGGCTTCCAGTTGTTTCAGGATTCAATCTGTGCATCTCACTCTTTTGATTGGTTTTGCCTTTTCCACACCCCCATGAAACAGGAATGCATTGTTGTTCCATTATCTCCCCTACTGACACGCTTTGTAGGTTACATTACTTTCTGAAGGCTAAACACAAAGTCACTTGAATTAAAATTGAGTGTGATATACCCTGGTTGAGCATCTTCCCAGTTAAAATACATTCCTGCACAAAGTGAACTGAGAATTTCTCTGCCGCCATATATCCTGATTGTGGAACTTAACAATTAGGTATTCATTTCTAAGTTATGCTTTTTTGTCTTTATTTTAACATTGCCTTAAATTTGACATGAAAGGTTTTAATGAAGGTGTGAAATACTTGGCAGTTAAATCTGGCATATGCTGTAACACCTGTTAATTTCAACTGTTCATTTTAAGCTGTTACTTTATTCTTGGCATTCAGTCTAATTCATGCTGTGATTCTTAGTTTGAAAGAAAAAAAAATACAAGCTGCTTATATATTCCTTTCTACAGCAACTTTTACTTAATATTTTGTATTTCTGCCATCTTTTTAACATTGTGCATTTGTATGGAAAGGATGTTAAAATCAGGATTGCAACCTTATGCCACAAAAGATTAAACATGGAAGTTAACTGATTGAAGGTCCATCTTGAATTTTCCTAGGAAAGCTTGGATCAGCTCCAATCATTGGAGGCTCATGGCAACCTCCACCATTTAAATTTGATTTAAACATAGGTTTGATTTTAATGCTTAGTTATGACTAACACAGAGATTTGACTTTTTGCATTAAAATTATAATTTTAGCAATAGGTGTGTGATTTAACTAAAGCATATTGTCACAGTTAGGATATCTGAGACAAACCTTTAGGTCCCCTGACTCCAGGGTAGAGGGTGGCGAGAAAGTAATTAGGAGCAGGAGCAATGGTTGGCACTAGAAAAAGAATACTTTAATAATGGATAAAAGAAAATAGGGGAGATGCCCCAAAACCGTGCACAATATCCAGGAGAGCTTTGTGGGGGTAACCAACTGAAGACCAGAAAAATGGAGGGTACAGCCATATATAACCTTAATGAAGGAACATTCTAGCAACATCACCATATAAGGGACACAACTGGCCAACAGGGGAACAGAATTTAGGCTAATTAACATAACAACCTGAGGGTCTTCTGGGTAGAGGTTTCTAACTCGACCAAACTGCAAGGAACGATACCCACGTCCTTGAATTAATTCCTGACTCATTGTAAGCAGGAGCTGGCTCGCCTTCAGCCCCTACTGGCTCAACTCCTACAGTATCTAAAGCTTTGTCTTTATTTTAAGATGATGTTGAGCATTGTGCCCCTTGCAGTGTTAATTCTCATGGTAGTTAGAATCAGCTGGATTAGTTGTGTCATGAAATCTGGGACTGTTCCAGTCAAAATCAGTGAACATTCAGATAAAGTAGTGATCAATATTCAATGCTGATTCATAAGGGTGCTTCAACTGCATTTTACAGAGTAGCCTAAATATGTATCTCTCTTCTGTGTACATACCGAGTACTTCATTATTCTGTGGGTAAAATGCCAGAAGATGAACCACTGTTAAAATAGGCATCATAATTACACATGAGTGTGGCTGTAAGGTGACATTGTATCACACAGAGTTAGTAGACCTTAAATACATAAACAGCATCATAATAGAGTTCTCCTCAAGGTTATTATCACTTTTTACATTCCACAGCTGCAACATCTAGGACATTAATAATCTGGAAATCCAGGTGTTTCTTTCATTTCTCAGAGTACAGGGACTCGAGACATTTCCAGCTCCTTGATTAGGGGAATCAGTGCGTATTAGCTGTTGAGAGCAGAGCTCAGAACACTAAGACAGAGCTTCAGTATAAAGTCTTAGTCAAATAGGATTGAAGAAGACTTGTAACAATCCTTTTACTTCAAGACAGAAGCAACTCCTTTCACTTTATGATCTGTTGAAGACTGGGGCATGGTATATAGCTAAGGAAAGTAAACCAGCAAATATTTGTATTTAAAGGAAAGGAAACAATGCTTCCTCAAGACAAAACAAAACAAAACAAAACAAAACAAAACAAACAAACAAACAAACCAAAAAAAAAAA
>VXBR01005079.1:560564-574153 GCA_013400215.1 Cisticola juncidis
AAAAAAAAAAAAAAAAAAAACCCAAACATTTTATTGATGGATGTACTTCTCTCAGTAAGTGGCATATTGCATGTCAGGAACATTTTCTTCTTTTGATTGAGTTGGCTATTTTTTCTTTTGTAGATGGTTAATTCATGTATGACACATATATGTGTGTCTTAAATTTTCTGCTCTAGAAATATTTACTGCAGTAGAAGTACTTGGCACAAATGAAGAGACAGGGATTTGATGAATGGACCACTCAGTGGGTGATGAACTGGCTGGATGGTGGCACTTGGATGGTTGCAGTCAATGGGTTGATGTCCAAGTTCAGAGCAGTGATGAGTGGTATTCCCCAGGGATGGGGGTTGGGACAGGCACTGTTTGACACCTTGTCTGTGACACTGACAGTGGGATCAGGTGCACCCCCAGAAGGGCTGACAATGACATCAGCTGTGTGGTGTGGGTGACACACTGGAGGCAAGGGATGCCGTCCAGAGGGACCTGGATAGGGTTGAGAATTGGGACCATGCAAACCTCATGAAGTTCAACAAGGCCAAGTGCAAGGTCCTTCACCTGTGTTGGAGCAATCCCAAGCACAAAACCAAGCTGGGCAGTGAATGGATTGAGAGCAGCCCTGAGGAGAAGGACTTGGGGATGCAGAGTGACGGCTGAGTGTGACCTGCCAATGCACAGTCATTGCCCAGAAAGCCAAAGGTGTCCTGGGCTACCTCAAAAGCCACATGGGCAGCAGGCTGAGGGAGATGACTGTCTTCTCTACTCCACTGTCATGAGATCCCACCTGGAATACTGCATCCAGGTCTGGGGTCTCCAACATGAGAAGGATGTGAACCTTTTGGGGCAAGTTCAGAGGAGGCCATAAAGATCATCTGAGGGCTGGAGCATTCGTTGTTATGATTTTACTCTGGGTATAATTAGTTCTGGACTAGTAATTTTCAAAGAAGTCTTTTGGAAATCAGGGGGTGCAAAAGGTTCAGTTCCATTCTGGAAACAAAAGAAGTGTTTAAATCTTGAACACTAACTTTGTTTGAAACTGTGGTTTACCATGAAAGATAAGCCTTTTGAAAATTGTCACCCTGAGTGTTGATTTACCCTGAAAACAAAAGAAACACCAGAATGCAAAGGCCACCACGCAAATTAAATTCCTCAAATGTCCCAAGCTACCATAATGATTCTCCTTTTAAAATAGCCACAATCCCTGTCTGATGATAGGTCTCACAAATCATAGTTCTCAGATTTCATTACTAATGAAATTTGTCGTCTAGGTTTGGCAGCTGTGATTGCCACGCAAATATGAGCCACTAATTAGATTGATTGTCTATTTGATGCCTGCTGATTAGCTTATGAAAACCCTCTGTATTCCTGACTTCATGATAGAATGTTCCTGACTTCATGATTGCTGATTGATGCTCAGAAAATCTGATTACTGTCTTGAATAGCCAAGTAATGGCTCTGTCAGCTTTCCAAGGATATAGATATTCACCTGACAAGGCTATAGGCTAGGGTCTGACATTTAGTATTTGCTATTGTATGTTTAAATTTCTTTCAATTAGAATATTTATGATACTTTGAACTA
The DNA here is from genome assembly GCA_013400215.1 of Cisticola juncidis. Lineage (NCBI taxonomy): Eukaryota > Metazoa > Chordata > Aves > Passeriformes > Cisticolidae > Cisticola > Cisticola juncidis. The sequence continues at coordinate 562,141 of VXBR01005079.1, forward strand.
TGAATGGTAAATATTTAGATAGGGGTCCAAGATCTTCAAGGAAGCAATCAGGTGTCTACTTTCCGACTTTTGACCTGGAACAAGACCAAGAGATTCAGACACTATCAGGAGCAAACTCTCTGATTTGCAATTACAGGAAGAAATACATCTAGTGACATTCCATTCAGCAATCAGGTTATTTATGGCAGAGAAAAGAGTGTTACATGAGATTTTTAGAATCATTTTCCTCAGTGAGTTCAAAGAGAAGAGGTAATTCCATATGAGGTTCAAAGTCCTTATAATTATTGTCCTGGCCTGTTGGACACTCCACAGATTTATTATTGCATGATATTTTGATCCTACACTATTCTGTGAAAGTGAATATGCTACAATTTAGAATACATTTTGTACATGTGTCTTACAATTTCATAAGTTAGTTTTCCACCGTTTCCTGTAACTGTGAGGTCTCTTATTTGATACTCAAGCTTACAGAGGAAGCAGAGATTTGGTCCAATGGAGGTATCATAAAGAAAACTGAAATCTGAAATTAGGCATACAGCACTCACCTGAAGGTACTGAAAAGGATGTTTCTTTCACTGTGGTTTGAGCACAAATTCATGTAAAGGTAAAATTGTGTTGCACTGATGTCTATATTAACCACAAATACACTATGGTAATCATAATATGGTTGCCTAAAGCACATAAACCTCACCATTACTCTTCAGAAAACAAAGTAATGGCATTGTGCTTATTGTAAATCTGATTCTGACATATTTGTCAGAATTACTCATACCCACAAACCAGACACTGTTCCCAGATATTCCAGTCTGCAGAACAGGTATCCTAAAAGTATTGCACACTCAGGTGGTGGGACTGAATGGATGAGAGTGCAGAGATAAAGTTTCTCCCTTTGGAAATGGCTTAGTCATTGATCTGCTATGTAGACTTGGTCAAGTTGTCTAAATATTAGTGTCTTCATCTTCCTGTTTCAAATTGGATATCCTTGGTGAAGCACAACAAATGAAAGTTGCTATGTAATCACTGACAACTTTTGCTGCTCTGATACCTGCCACCAGCATAATTTTGTATTTCAATGTATCATAAAAAACAGTATCTTGTTAAAAGAGAATTGCATGGTACTTTTATGGCTTATAGATTGTCAATGACTATTAAATTATACTGGAAGGTATACTTGCTTGATATTAGTGACATTTTCATTGACTTTATTGGATTTATTTTAAAAGCCATTAACTTCAAGAAAACGAATAGAGTAGCAAGATGATATTATGCCTTACAATACTGTATAACAATTATATGCAAATTAATTACCACACCAAAGATCACGGAGTTTAAGTGGTGCAACCTTTCGTATAAATCCATTTCAATAATCTTGTTAATAGCAAAACACATTTCAAGTCCTTATTGTCCTTTTAACACTTTATTGTATATGTATTATGACTATTGAATGAAAAATATGTTGATATTTGGATTTTATTATGACAGAGAGCCAGTTATGTGTGAAGCCCAAGACACTTTAAAAAGGCTGATTACATACATTGATTGATGATTGGCTTCAAAATAGTTTTCCTTGCCTAGATGAGAAAAGTGATGGTTTTGACCCAGCTCATTCAATCAAAATGTTAATGCAACAGAAAGCATGGCTGCCTGCACATTCAACAAGCCAGGAGAGAATCTAAATTATTCACTGTTTGTCACTAATGGACGCTTATGAATAAAATTGTCATTCATTCCCATCCTCTCTGCCAGTGCTGAGGCCCAAATACATTTTTGTCCCATCACAGTCAAAAAAGAGATTCTGAAGGAATAAAGGAACTGGTTTTAGTATTTAGTATTTCCCTTGAACTGGAATTATTTCTATCTTTTAAAACACTATTTTCTGTAAGAAGTCCAGGTAGGATAAATGCATATGATAGGAATGCCTTCTGCATACAATTAAAAAAAATTGCTCAAAATATATTTACTGAGTTTTCCACATTATACAAAACACTACATAAGTTACTTAAGAGTTTTCTTCAAGTCCCCTTTTCTATCCTTCCTTTCTTTACCTTTTTCCCTGCTGTTATTTACAGATGAATAAATGTAATTGTACATCTCTTCCTCACAGGAGCAGGAGTTTTAACTTTCCAACTGAAACATCTGTGAAGATGGAAGATAATCTTTTCTTCTAGATAAGAAGTAGAATGAAAAGTTAGAAATCAACAGGAATATAGTGAAAGTGTCTAATATAGTAAATATTAGCTGCTGACAGATTTTTAGTTTCCTACCGAAACTGATAGATGCATCAGTTTTTGCCAGTGTTTTTATTTGATGTCACTATTTTCTGTACTTGATCATGATTTGCATACTTCTCCCTCTATGCAGCTTTTTGTGGGGTTTTTTTTTGTTTNATTCAAAATCAAATTAACAGACTGTTAGGAAGAAAAACTAATTGACCAGCCTTTAGCAAAGAATTTCAGGTATAAGTGCTTTGACTGCAGCTTTTTCTTCACCAATAAAAATGTATTTTGAATTTCTCTTATATAAATCATCTAAATAAATCCAGCTTGATCCTCTGTTGTCCTTAAGGGAGGTAGAACAGTAAAACAACATGAAGCACCCATAGACCAACAGTGACCATAGTTGGAGATGCCCACCAGAGTGATCAAAAGCCGTGCTCAGAGAGCTCAAGGGAAGGACACAGAGGAGAGAGGAGAGATGGCATTGACACCCAGGACAGGGAGCTGGGCTAGAAGGACAGGTGGCTGCAAGCTGCAGCTCCTGCCAGCTTCTTTCCATCCAAAACCAGTGACCCAAAGCCACCCAGCCTGGCTGTCACCTCACTGAGCACCTGAAACAGCCCCAGTTTGGGAGACACGTGGAAACCACAGGCAGCACAAACCACATTCACCTCTCCACACTCATGGTTTAGAAATCATTTCAGCTCAGCCAGCTCAGGGAAGGCAAATCTGCCTCACAAAGAGAGCTCGAGACAGAACAAAGAGGCAGAGAGATCTCCAGGAGAAAACTGCCGTGTTTGGCAGAGTCTGTTGACAGGAGCTCGTCGAGATTTTTCCAGTGTAACAGGTTGCCAGAAGAAAATGCCAATTTAAAAACACCTAAATGATTTCAAGAATGTACCAATTTAATTTAAACCTGGATGGGAAAATTACCAAAATGAGACATTTTGATAAGGTCAAAACATTTCATTTTGACATTTATTTTATGTTATCATTTAATATATAGTAAAAGTAAAAAAAGATGAAGCAACTTTTTCAACTTTATCAGAACTACATTTTTTTACCTTATTAAAATGTAATGCTTCAGAGCAGTTAAAACAAAGTTTTCTGAAACTTTATGCCTCACAGGAAAACCTTAGATTTTGACTTCTGTTCCCCTTTAGAAATGAAGGCACATTTAATGTTTGAATTTTGCACACAAAGAAGTTCCATTTGGAAGACAGTTCTAACATAGCGTTCACCTTTTGATCTTGTAATGTATTATTTCTGAATCAAATGAACTGTTGAACAGCTCCTGACAGCAGATGATGAGGTTGCATTAGACCTAAAGGGTAGAATTCCGTTTTTGATTAAGCTATCTAGATGTATGAGGGCCCGTCTTAAACTGAATTTCCCTCAAATGTGTAGAATTAAAATGTAAATATTGATAAATAGATAATAAGATTATTAGACTTCAAGAATCCCAAAAAGAAAGAATTTTGTATGATTCCTGGGGTCAGTGATGAGGAGCTATATGTACCAAATTAATGATGTTGTTGGAAACATACTTAACAAGAAGAAGGCATTTAATTTGGAATGGCCAGAAACTTCTATAGGTGGCAGTTAACTATGCCAGGTATTTTCTTTGGCAATATTAACTTAATTTTATAATGTACAAGGATTTTTATTCAGTTGATATTGATTTTTTTGATATTTTTGAAATATCAGTAACATGCACATGCTTTCCTATAATACAATTAATAAATTCTGAGGTTTCAGACTGACATGATGTTTCATTTGAAATAATTTTATTATTGCATAGGAATTTTTCTTTCTAGACTTATTAGCATTGCAGTAGAAATTCAGGTTGTAAATCAGGTGACAGAGTCTATAGTTCAGCACAATGTCTGCCAGTCATCATGGTGATAAGGTCCTTAGAAATTCTTGTCCATTATTTTTCTTGTTTTCACAGTGGTGATCTTGAAAACATGGCTCTGCCATATATATCCTGCATGAACCTTCAAATCTGCAAGAGTTCCTCAAACTTGTGTAAGATATAGCAGCTTTTATTTCAAAAGCAGACAGTTGTTGTCTTCTCTATTGTAAAACATGAACTTTTAAAGCTGTTATCCTCTGGAGGTATGTAAGGAAAGAAAAAGAAATCAAGAGATCAAGAGGTTTGGTGGGTTTTTTTCTGTTTGTTTGGATTTTGTTGTGGTTTTGTTTGTTTGTTTGTTTTGGGGGGTTGTTTTGTTTTGTTTGGGTTTTTTTGTCTGAACTGGGAGAGGAATGATGCTAGATATTCTGGGCATCCACAGCACTGAAGATCAAGTAACTGTTAAGGGCTATGGGTACAACAGATGTAAGGCTCTTTTTCCTCAGAAGTGCAAGTATCCAGTGAAAATCCCAGTGCCTTTCTCAGCCTGCTGACATTCCCAGGAGACCATGGGAGCCTGTGTCATGTAAAACAAGCCACTGCACGATTCATTTCATCGTTTCATTTCAAGCAGAGGGAAATGTGCCTTCTGATTTCTCAGCAAACCATGCCCTTAAGTTCAAGGGGTCACAAAGTAATAAAAACATTTTGTTTGGTTTCTGCCAAATTCTATCTTTGTGGTTTATTTTTTTTTTTTTGCTACCTGAATCTTTTGTGGTTTGTACTGCAGACAGCAAAGCTGGTGTGATACATCATGTCAAATCATACAGAGATGCTCATGATGTCCAGTCACACTTCACTGCATGCAGCACACTGTTAGGAGGAGGTATTGCAAAATTCTATGACTATATCACTATATGTATGCATGAACAGGTAGAATTGAGGGATTCATTGATGCTTTTGAATCAGCAGCTGGTGGGATAAATATTATTTTCCCTCTAAGGAGAGCAAAATGAACACTGAAAGGAGGAAAACCAACACAAAACAATAGAAAAAGTGAAACATACTAATATTTTTGGTCCGGAGATGATGTAGAATAAATAAAAGGTAGACTAGGAAAAAAAGGATAATTTGGTTAAAGTCAGTGATTCTCCTCATGAATGTTCAGCTGGAGTGTCATTTTGGGGTAGATTTATTACAGAGCTATCACTGAAACTGACCGCCACATAAAATCTAAAGGAAAATGTCCCTGCACATGGAAGGGGGTTGGAACTTGGTGATCTTTAAGGTCTCTTCCAACCCAACACATTGTGTGGTTCTTTCTCATTAGTTTCAGCACTGTGCTCCTCTTCTCTTTTCTTCAGCTCAGAGAAGTCCCTGCCTGACTGAAAATTATATTCATATCATTGCTTATGTCTTGTTAGATTTGTTTCTAATTTCATCCTATCTACACACAAACCTCTCTTACGTGACCTTCTTGAAGGGTTGTCTGGGCTAACTGGCTAAGCTGGGTTCTGCTTTCTCTTGAGCTGACAATCCACCACAAAAACAGCCACAGACATAACAACCCCTAGCAGGACATTTGGGGTCTTTCTTGAAGAATTGGGGAAGAATGGTACTTGACATCTGTATCACAGATGTCCTCTGCCCTCACACTCTATCATCAGTCTTCTTCATGTGAGACTTCTACACAATCTGATTTCAAAAAACCCTCAAAACAACAACAAACCAAGCAAAAACCCCCAAACCACCCACCACAAAAGACCAGTAAAAACCACATGTGAAACCTAGATGTGGATCCAGGTATTTTGTAGTAGTCAAGATGGCTCTTGAGGGTATAGTTCAACAAGCTTCAGCAATGAAATATAAATTCTCTGCAAATATCCTCTTTGCAATTGATGCAGAGTATGTCCCCAGAATACCAAAGGAGTGAGTAAGAATAGACAACCCCAAGGAGGGTATTTGAGTATGGCCCTGCAGTATAAGCACTCACATAGAGCAGAGAGGTTAATTTGGCTGGTAAAGCCTGAAAAAAAGCATTTCATTACCTCTAGAATGGACACATACAGTTAAGAGGATTCAAAGAGCATATTTGCTGTTTTTCTGTTATTGTTTTTAAGGGAGAAAAGAAAGAGAGATTAGTGAAACTTGAAATCTTGCTGTTAAAGTCTGATGCTATCTCCTGCTAGAAAAAGCAAAATAAATGGACATAAACAAGGACAGAAAAGAACAACAAAGGCAGCTTCTCTCTTTGTGAATTATATTGGTTCCTGACTTTGCTGTGGGAGAAGCAGACCATGCACACTGAGGTCTGACATGCTCTTTGGGTTGCTGGGCTGTACAGAGAGGTGCTTCCTTCTAATTTGGTCCCAGGTTAGAGGAAAAGGTGAATTTTATTCTAAGAAAAAAAATACTATATAGCTGAAAGGATAGGTGAATAGAAATACCTGGCTGAAGGACAACTGTGTAAAAGAGGAAGTTTTATGTTAAAGGTGAAATTCAAGTTTTAGCACATACAACAAAGGTGTTGTAACACCTGGTTCCCTTCCTCTGTCCTTTTGCAGCCAGGATGTGTTTCATGACCTGCCTGATGAGTTCAGAATAGCATTGTGGAAAATCCCAGGACTCTGAGAGACAACAACCACAACAGTGATAATGAAAGGTGATTCTTCCAGCTGAATTCAGTCCCAATAATCCACAAATATAATCCTAAGCAGGATACCAGTCTCATCTTATTACAGTTAAATGGATTTCAATTTAAAAATTTCTGTTAAAAATTTAGTCCTATTTGATAATTTCTCAGTTCAGTATTATGCTCTTGACACTACTGGGAACTTGGATGATTTCTGATGACAGTTTCCTTTTTCTGAATGACTCTTTATTTGGAAGGATTTTACAAATAGTTTCTCTCTGCACACACTACAGCCCAGTCTAGGATTTCACGCCTTTAGGTACCCCAAGGATTAATCACCAGTGCAAAAGGTTAGCTCAGAAAGGCACATTCAGATGATCTGATGCCAATACAGGGCATCTAATGAGGAGAGTGGCTAAAACAGTAGCAGAAGTCTTGCAGCAACAGAAGGATTTGCACTCCTTTCTGCCTCAGTGTTTTGCTTGAGCTCAGTCATGTCAGAGCTGTTTGGATGGGGAGAAGGATGAGCTGAGAAAACCCAGTGCTCAGTTCCAGTTGGGAAAGCTCTCTGAGCCTCAGCCTTTGCACTTGCTGCTAAGGAAAGGGGAGGAGAAGCTCAGTTTTAACAGTCAGTAAAGGTCAAATGCACAGCACACATTTGGAGCAGGGAGGGCTCTTTCTCTCCAGGAAAAGCAGAAGGATTTTGCTGTTATATCAGGGAAATCATCTCTGGCATTGTAAAAGGAGAATTTGAGTCTTCTCCAGACTTGTCTTGCAAACTGAGAAGTTTTTACTGCTGTGAATTTGCATATGATCTGTTGTGCTAAGGAGTTACAGGCCTCTACAGGTTGCAAACATTATTTGCTTCCTGCCCTTGAATGCCATTGGCTGTTAAGGCTCCAGTGCCTGAAAAGCTGACTGACCATTCAGGTGGACTGGCTGGTGACTTACAGGTTTTGTTTCTGACAGCATCATTATGAAGGAGATTGGCACTGGAATAAGTGTTAAATGTAGGAGGATTGATCTCTAATCCAATAGGAAAAAGAAAGGAACAAGAGATCAAAGCATCACATTCTAAAAACAAGACAAAAATGGGCAGAGGAGTAAATCCATACGTGTAATAGGAGTTTGTAAGTGAGAGACATGAGTGTAAATAGAGAAATAAATAGCATATCAGGTGAAAGTAGATTTTTTTCATGAAAATGTAGTTAAGAACTACATTTTATCAGACTAAAACCAACTTCTTGTTATGCATTAAAATGAATTTTTGTGCATAGGTGTTCACAAACATCCTTTAAGAAGTGATTTGTGTCTTTTGTAGAGTGAGACATGAGATGAACTGTTAGGATTCACAAGGAAAAACTAGAGTTTAGAATGAAGCTGAACTGGCAACCCTGATTTTTATTTTAGCTATCTGTACAAATGTATTAGTCCCACTAAAACAAGAAGATAGCTAAGCTGAATTTGAAACTAGCATATGGTTCATTGTTTGCCCATCCAAATGAAGTTGGAATGCAGCTTCAACTTGTCAGATTATGTTATAGAGGACATCCAAGATTCTATTATATTCTTATTAGCTGTCCAGAACTTAATGAGCTCAATAGAGATAGATTGCTTAATAAGACCCCTCAAAGTGTATTTTTTCTGTCAGGAGATGGGGAAGTAATTTGACTGATCTTACTGTTCAGGAGTTCAATTTTTTAATCACCTAGATGATGAAAATAACCCTTTCCCAAGAACATCAACAGGAGTCAGATTTTTCTGTTACATCATTTATATACGTGTATATATAAAGTAATTACACTCCATTTACTGGGTCATAGGAACTGACATCTAACTTTGAAGTGAAATGAGTAACAATGAATTCACCTCTAATAGTTTCCCCATTACTCTGACCTTGCAAAACTACACTGAGGTTTATTTTTTGTTGTATGAATTTACCTTTTGTCTTGCTAAACACCTGTGTTGGGCAGAATAGAAAACAAAAATCAGATGGAAATAACTAAAGTGTTAACTTTATTCTACACAGATCACAAATATGATCTTTGTAAACCACTCATGCACTGGTCAGGAGTGTTTCACTTTATCAGCCTGTGAAATGGAAGACTACAAACCTAAGCTCACTCTGTGGGCCCTTCCTGAATCTTGGCAGACCAACCAAATTTGCACTTGTGGACAAATCTGTATGGATTATGTTTCAGAGTCAAAAAGTTGCCTCCAAAGTTGTATGTATATTCCTTCTTCCATGACAAAACATAGAGTGACTTTCCTGGTATCAAAAGTTCTTTCCTTTTTTAGAAGCAGTTAAACAAAAGTAAAAAAACCCAAACAAACAAACAAACAAACAAAAACCAAAAACCAAAAAATAAGCGATAAAAACCCCCAAAACCCCACAAACAAACAAACAAAACCCACCAAAACCCCCCACCAAACACAACAACAACAAACAAAACAAAACAAACCCAAAACCCCCAAAATATTAATCTGACCCCCTTTAAGATAATAGTCCTTGCAATAATAAATGACTGGGTGTCTTGTTACAGCAACAATTTTTCTCTTGCCATTATAGCAAAAAAGTCAGATAAACTTGAAATGTGCAATTTAGAAACAATTCATTATTGCACCAATTTTTATATAGTTTTCCTTTATTTTATGATGACATAAAAGTTCAATAGCTGTGTGTAGACAGAGATTAAATTTAGCCTTAAGTGCAACTCAATCTTAAGCGAGACTGAATTTATCCTGGGATTTTTATTTAACACAGTGATGCTGATGATATTTAAATCTCCCAAATGACAGTGATATCATAAAGTCAGTTCATTTTTTGAAATTTAAACCTTTCATACTGAGCTGTTTTGGACATATAATGACAACGTCCTAGACAGATCTGTTCTTACAGACAACTCCAGGACTCTGAATGTGAACACTAAGCACAACTCACACACAAGATTGTGGTTAACACTCAAATAATCTTTGATCCATTTGTTTCAGAAGACCTGGTAGCTGAATGTATCACTAGAGAACCTTGCTGTGATTTGGAAGTGATTGTCACAAGCAGAATGTCACAGCACCGTTGGGAGGTACCCCTGGGTGAAAGTTCACTTCAGACTGCAGCCAAGGCCATGACTTTCACATTCTCTAGTAACATGGTAAATTTCTGCTTTCCACAAAAGCATCATGTTTAGTCCCATCCCAAAAGGTTTTTTTTTTCTTTTTAAACTCTGAAGTGAATCCCTTTTGATTTTTTAAAGCATTTCATGATGAGACACTGCTTGACTCTTGACACTGATATAAGTCAAAAAGAAAAGGATTTCCATAGGAGACAAGACTAAACCAACAGTTATTCTTTCTAATCTATGCTGGAAAGTTTAAAACTGTCTACCAATCAAGCAGGCAAGATTTGAAGGCCAATCTGCTTTTCAGACTCTTGATGTACCAACCTTTGCATTTTTCCTATAGCCCAGCAAAGACCACAGTTGCTGTATAGGGCAGCACACAAAACGAGGCCCCCCAAAATCCTCCCCTGTGGCAGAGCTTAGGGCTAACCTGTGCATCTGTGGAAAAAGGCATAACATTTCCCTATGCACTTATGACAATTATCCACGGGAACAAAACCCTTTTGTGTCATCCAAGAGGCCCTAAGGATAAAAGTGGTAAGGTGTCCAACAGATGACTGTCAAAACTCAGGGTTCAATTGCTTCTTGTCAGAGTCTAATTTTATCTTACATTATCTGTTATAATATCCAATCAAGGACTAATGGCACAGAAAGTGCTCCCCCCACACAGTTAAAGAGCTTTGTGTCCTCTTCAGCCTCTCCCAGGAGAGCTTTCACGACATTTCACATGCATTTGCTATTTTCCCAAACCATTTGTCTTCTATCAGAATAAGTATTTTGATTTTTTGACAAATGATAGAACATGTTACCAAGTTACCTTTAATTTTTGTTTTCTTTTTTCTTCCCTGAAATAGGTTTTACAGACAGTAGCAAGAGAAACAATTTTATTGGAGATTTTACAGCTAAAATATTTGGGGTTGCAACACAAAAATAGAGGGATTAATCCTCAAGTGGGATTAATGCTGCTTCTGCTCTGTACTTTGCAGGCAGAGTAAGAGAGTTCTTGAACCACTGAGTTTAAAAAAGAAAAAAAAAATCAAAAAACCAAAACAAAAATCCCAAACCAAAACAACAACAACAACAAACCCAATGCCAAACATTCAAAGAATGAAAGAAATGAAAGCAAGTTTCTCTAATTTTAACAACAGGAAGATTTTTGGAATGGGTATCAAAGAACCACTGAGAATTTTGTAAAGATAGAACCTCTAAAAATGAATACCATAAAATTGGAGTGGCAAATTAATTAATTTTTAATTGTAAAGGTAATTATATGGAACCTTATAACTGCAGTACTAGGAAAAGTGATGGTCATTTTTTTAAGGTTGAATTAATAGCTTGTATTGATAATTTTGATTATTATTCATGTAAATAATTGTTTTGATGTGTTTGATGCTTAAAAAAGCAATGGGGTGACTCCTTTATTTTGTAATATATTATGTTTCAAATATGTGAGATATAATTTATGAAATGGGATTCCAGAACAATCTGTACAGGAATTCATAAAATAATAAATGTCAGGGATAAAGAATGAAGAAGGTAATGAAAGTAAATTGAAAAAAAAAGACGTAAAAGAAAGGGAAAAAATAACTTTTAGAATTCATTTCCCTTTTTTTAAATTAAAAAAGTGCTCAGAGTGCATGAAAATATTGTTTGGAAAGTTATTTAGAAAATGCAGGTTTTAGTATGGAAAAGAAAATTTTAAGGACTTAAGTTTTTCAATTAAAAAAAATTCTAATTTTAACTATGAGAAAAGTTACTAATAATTTTCAAAGGTTCAGGGAAAGAAAAAAAAAGTACAAATATGGCCAAGCATTAGGTCAGACCTCAGGGGACTTATACAGAATCTGTTTATGAGATTTTATTAAAACAGAAAATTAAACAATCATCTGAGTGGTAAGGGTGTTATTGACACTGTCTAAAAACCATTTCTTTGAATTTTTCATAGTTCTCTTACTCTCTGATTGCATTTCTTTGCCAGAGCAAGGGCAAGGGAAGGGAAGGTGCGGGAAGGTGTGGGAAGGGAAGGTGTGGGAAGGTTTGGGAAGGTGCGGGAAGGGAAGGTTTGGGAAGGTGCGGGAAGGGAAGGTTTGGGAAGGTGCGGGAAGGGAAGGTGCGGGAAGGGAAGGTGCGGGAAGGGAAGGTGCGGGAAGGGAAGGTGCGGGAAGGGAAGGTGCGGGAAGGGAAGGTGCGGGAA
>VXBR01005079.1:574551-669481 GCA_013400215.1 Cisticola juncidis
GGAAGGGAAGGGAAGGGAAGGGAAGGGAAGGTGCGGGAAGGTGCGGGAAGGGAAGGGAAGGGAAGGGAAGGGAAGGGAAGGGAAGGGAAGGGAAGGGAGAAAAAACTGAGGGCAGTGGTAACAGGAAGGCAAATAGAAGTCTCAATGCTAATCAGATATCCCAGGACAAATATTTAGTTCTACAGATGAAAGAAGTTCCCATCTTTCTTGCTTTCTTTTTCTATAACTGTGGGCTTGATATTTCTGAAACCTGAGAATTGCTAGTTTTTCCAAGGGAAACTTTTCAACAGTTTTTCCTTTCCCAAACAACTTTGTGTAAATGACTATTCTTCTCATAACATTTCTACGTAAACAATAATCTTTTCCCATAACAACCCCTCTCCCATGTGTTGTTTGTGTTACTTAACCAATGGAGAGAAGTATCCATCCTATGGACCAATAATCTGCCTTTCAGTGCAGCATGTTATAAAAGGCTGAATAAATTTTAAATAAAGACTTCTGACTCTCTTCTGCCTTCTGACTGGAGTCAAGCATTTTTATTTTGTGTACAATAGTGACATATAATAGTTTCCCAAGTGACTATGAAAAATTAATGGCACAGATCTTGCTTGAGTTTGCAGTTTACTCTTACCAGTCTCAACTGCTATGTGCAATGATATGTCCAGAGTTATTATTTCAGTGTCATTCGTGTCTCTCTGCAAATCTGACAAATGCAGATGCCAGGCTCTACTGGGTTTGTGAGGCAAGGTTTTGGTAGTGGGGGAGCTACAGGAGTGACTTCTCTTGGAAGGTTCCAGAAGCTTTCCACACACCTTCCAGGAGCAATGCCAGCCAGCTCCAAGCTGTACCAGCTGCTGGACAAGGTCAGACCCCTCAGTGGCCATCAGATATTGAGTTTGGGAAGGAGGAAATAGCTGCAGAGGAGCAACTGCAGCCTGAGAGAGGAGTGATAACATGTGGAACAGAACTCCAGAGACCAGAATCAGAAGTAGGAGTCCAGCCGAGACTCCCTTGCTCTCTGGTCAGGTCAAGAGTGGAGCAGATTTTCAATGTTTTACCCTGGTCAGAAGCACAGCCCCACAGAGCCTCTTACTCACGTGCTCCTGGTGGGATGGAGGAGAGGATGATAAACGTGAGAACTTGTGCATTGAGACAAAGACAGTTTAATTGTTAAAGCAAAAGTATGTGTACAAACAAAGCAAAACAAGGAATTTATTCATCCCTTCCTATGGTCAGGCAGGTGTTCAACCAATTCCAGGAAAGCTGGGCTCTAACACGTGGTGATTTGGGAAGACAAACACTGTGTCTCCAAGTGTCACCTCCTTTCTCCTCAGGGAGATTAGGCAGAGGAGTCAGAACTGAACCCAAAGAAAAGGGCTTGTTTTTATCTCTCATTATCCTACTCTGAGTGACAAAAAATTACTTTCCCTGAGTTTATGGCCCTTGACAATCATCGTTGAATAATCTCCTTGACCCACAAGTTTTTCCTTGTACTTTTTTCCTCCTGTCCAGAGACAAATGTCTAGGAGGGCACTTGGTGTCCAGCCAAGGTCAGTCCATCAAAAATTCACTGAAGTTCCCTCAAGTAGTAAAGAATTCTCCTTCCAACAGAGTTGTTGTAGCTGAGATCTTAAACTGACCAACCCTTTGCAGAGCTCAGAACAGGTGTCTTCAACAGACCTTGTATCACTGATTAGTTAACAAGAGTCATTGTTGCAGGGAACAAAAGAGTGTTTCTGGAGAAGATCATATAGATGCAGGAGTTTTCAAATGAAAGTCTGCCAGTTTTGAAGCCTGCAACTATATTTTCCAAACTTTTAAAAATTAAATTCAATGTTAGACCAATGGTAATGAAATGCTTCTATTATTTCCACAAAGTTGTCTCAGCTTGAAAACTTGAGACAGTTTGGGGTTGTGTAGGGATCTGTTTTGAAATTCTGAAAAGGTGGGGCTGCATTCATTCTCAAACAGGTTGTCAGAAAAGCTTCAAACAAAGACTTTTGTTGTGCTGAGGCAACAGTAATCTTAGCCTTACTTTATTTCTGACTAAAGTGGCTCCCAAAGAGATCTCAAGGTCTAGAAAAGACATGAAAATAATTGGTGGGTTTTAAGGAAAACCACACTGTACCTCCAGAGAAAGTGTTGTCTACGAAGTTTAGTAGTGAGCTGAAGTTGTGTTTCATCAAAATTGTGGAGGAAAAGACAAGTTAACATAAAAGAATATCTGATAATCAAATGGCCAGTCTGAAGGGCCTTCTCTCTGGGTCTGTGGATTCCCATATCTGTATGCTGTTGAGGCGATAGTTAGAATTTTGATTACAGAATAAAGCACCTCCAGAAAGTGTTATATGCAAATACTGAAGAGCATGGGTCAAAGTTTTATGCTTCCTGGGACTGCCTAGCATATTAACAGGTCTAGGGAAAAATGACTGTGGTTAAAAATTAATAGCACACTGACAAGTATGATTTAAGCCTATCCAAATCTAAATCAGTCAGTGCTAGTAAAATCTTCAAATCCTTGAGAGGTAACCCATAGCCAGTGGTGTCAAAAAGTGCTATGAGGATTGGGAAATTAATTTGCATTTCTCTCACATAGCAGTTTTGTCCTTGTGTGAAAAGTAAGTGAGGGATTTTGTTGCCCTTGTGTCTTTTATTTAACCTCCATTAGCACTGCATGTAGTAAAATGCTACTGTGTTAAATAAACATTACTTCTTTGAAAAACAAATTAGATTGCAAATAATATGTTAAGAGCTGACTGAATTTTTCCTACCCGTTCAGTTGAGATAAATCTCCTTTTTCTTCTGTCAAGCAGTTGTTGCTTGGAACTTCCTTTTGTCCATCAGAAAGTTGGATAAATCATTTTCAGATGCTGGACTAACTGGAAATTGATTGCTTCCTCTAACTGGTATTTATGGTGTAGCTGGGTCATCTTAATACCACAGCACTGCTTCTGCTTACTAAGTAGGTGACAGAGACTTCCATAATTGGAAAGCAACAAAGGAGTTATAGTTATTTACAGAGAAATGTTTGGAAATTTTGAAAATGTTTCCCCTCTTCAGCTACTGTCCATATGTTAATCAATCATCTGACCTTACACAATACAGCAAACCAATCTTGATTCAATTATTAATGAAAGTCCTTTCTGAAAATTCTCCGCCACCTCTGTATATAAAAAAAACATTGATGGCACTGTGCAATACAGAGATTGCAGTGATAAATCAGGCTGTGGAATGAATGGCAACAGCCATATCTGGCTCTAGATCCAAAATGTCATCTATTTTGTTATTTTCTTTATGGTAGCACACTGTATGTGTTAAGTGCTTTGCTTTTAGGAAGGACAGGCGAAGATCCTATTTAAAGGAGTTCAAGCTGAGGACAGGCCAGTAATAAAAAGATTACAGAGAAAAGTGGCAATAGTAGAGGATTCATACAAATATCATTTGGGCGCTTTGCTGCAAAAATGTTGGACTTTTTTTTTACAGAAGTTTCAATGTGGAGTGGAGAGAGGTGCTTAGTGGTAACTTCAGTTGCATTAGAAGTTTATTTCACTGGCTGATTCATTATAATTTTAACCTCTAATCACAGCCTTTTTCCAGTCTTTGCATTATTATTGACTAATTGTAAACTGGGAATCACTTCTGTCTGAGCTTTAGACAGGTGTATTTTAATTCTGTTCTGGTTTGGAAATGCCTCTAGCTGCTTCCAAACCAACATTAGAGATCTGCTTCAGAGTGCATGTACGGTTTTGAGGTGTTTCAACTTTCTCTATTTTCTTTGCTTTGATTTGGTTTGCAAAATGATTCTGGTACATAGGAAGCAGACTTCTGACAGAAGGCAATAAATGAGAAATCTCTGTACACATGGGTTCATAAAGTTTGCTGTCCCCTAATGGAGAATAGAGGGAAAGAAGTAATACCCAGGCACTGAGACAGCTCTGAAATAGCCAGAGGCTATGCTTGGATCAAGGGGCCAGAGTACATTTATCTGAAGAACGCCCTTGAATCACTCCAAATTACTTCATAACAGAAGCATATCTTTTCTGTGTCCAGTATGGCTTCAGGTGGCTTCATTGGTGTTGTTTACCTGATGCATACATTAAATTAATAGTGCTTAATGAAGATGGAAAGATAGAAAAGATATTAAATTTACTGATATAAAGTGCCTTGAGAACTTTGGAAATTAGTCTCGTAAAATGGCAAGTCATTACCACCTGAAATAAATGCTTTATTTTCTTGAAATCAAATGAGGTAAATAATACAACCATTTTAAAATTAAATATTCAAAAGCATTTACTATTTCTTAATAAAGAAAGCAATAAGAAGGAAAGAAGGAGTGCAAGTAAGCTACTGCAATGCCTACGGCGACTCCAGGGTTAGGCAAAGAACTAGTATGCAAAGAAATCTCATTATAAAGAGAAACAATATTTGCATTTTTACTGTTTCTTTTGTTGAGTGTTACATTTTTTAAAAAAGGTAACCTATCAGTATTAGATATCTGATTTAGAAATTTAATTTAAATTGGTTTCTCTTTCCTTTTCAGTTCACCCATTTTTTATTGGATTTTATAATAGCATAATCATATAGGAAGAAAAGAGCAAAACTGGGTAATTATATGCACAATTATTTTTAAAATACCGTAACAATAGCAAGGATGTGCTGAAAAGTGCTCACACACTATTATAGTGTCAAGGCATAGTCCACACTTTAGGAACTTTAGAGGATTAGTATTAACGAACAAAAGATCCCTCTTTAATATTCTAGACAATGAAAGACAGACAGACACTTGGGAAGTGTGTATATATATATATATAAATATATATATATAGTTACCAAAGAAATTGCAGTGGAGGTTGGCTTCTTGCTCCCTTTCCTAGAATATGCTGTGAGCACAGCATCAGTGTGTGCTGAAGATCTTCCCCTCCAGTCACCTCATACACACACAAGGGACACTGAACCAGCAACCTGCAGGTTCCAGAACAGAAGGAACTCCTTTAATTTGACCCAAAGAACCAATACTATGCTGATGTCAATAAAAGGTGCTGCCCAAGAGCGTCACATTTATCACATCTATTCTTTCCTGATCTGGGTGATTTCATCAGTGATTATTAGCCTCAGATGAGACTCTAATTGACAATTCTTTTTTTATAGCTAATAAAATTTTTTATATTTTTTGCACAAACCATAAATAAACCACTGCTTAGTTGTATATTCAGAGAGAAGACTGAAAAAAGTAATCTAAAGCATTAATTCAGTGGAAACCTGAAGATAGGACTGGATTTTAGCCAGAACTTTGCATTGTTCACTTTTATACTGTAATCTGACTTTCAGTACAGATAATTGTTTCACTAGACATCAATATTTACCACATATAGAAAGACACTGAATTTTAATGGCTTAAAATGAAGGGGCTTTTTTCAATTCCTCTGCATTTCCTCTTGGCCCAAAAATATGCTCTAAAATATGCAAGCCATGATAATTTTTTGTAGTCAGACAGCCAGTTATATTAGTCATCTGAGGCTTAAAGCAAAGCAAATATTGAAATAGTACATTGATTCCTAAAGACTTCATTTTAGACATTTTTATCATGTAATGTGCAAAGAAAGAATTTTAAAGTTCTCAAAAGTTAATTTCAAAGCCATGAATTTCACTTTCCTAGACTTAAACTATAATAAGAATGGATTTACTGTAGGTTCTTTCTCTCCTCCAAGTCATGTTTTATTTTCCAGGAAGTATATTGCTTTACAAGAGAATTAAAATAACATCTTCCCACAAGTTAGTACTTATTGAAGGCTACTTAGAAGAAAAAATTGTTCTGGATTGGCACAAAAGCTTACAGAGCTAAAGATCAAAAGTTTTTTCCTGACAGAGAGATTTTCCCATTAGTTTTAGTGGCAAAAGAATCACTTTCATTCTGTAAAGGGTATGTTTGATCCAAATAACCTACTCAAAATATCCCAAGGGAGAACACTAATTACATAGTGATGTAAATATGTTGTTTCAACAAATAGGAACAGAATAAAACTTCTACCACCCACGTAAATGTCTAAATAGAATTCAGCATGTTCTCCCTTTCCCTGTGATCAGATAATATTTAAGTATTTTAGTTGCTCAAGGTCTTTCCAAGTTTTTAATGTCATTTTCATATTATTGAAAGAATTTTTTCATTCACTTAATTCTCAGTTCCTCATAAGCAGAGACATTTTGCATTAAAGACTGCATGACCAACTTGATAGCTAATTCACTTGGGAACCCTATGTCTTAAAGTTTACTTTTATTCTAAATCAGCAATAAGATTGAGACCAGGAATAATTTAGAGAAGGAACATCAGAGGCACGTTCATCAGATAAGCATATGTGTGCACATGTATGTGTGTGTGCTCCTATGTGTTCAAACTCAATTCAGTTTTGTCCTCCTTCAACACTGCAAGTATTAAACTAAAACTATTTAATTTCTTATTAAATAAAATTTTAGCATTTCCTGCATGAACTGCCTTTAGAGCATAGTCATCCTGCTTTGCTAGACTCCTTGTTGGAAGTTTAGCTAATTTTACCAATCTTTTCTCAGATTTTCTGAAGTTATGAACCAGCTGCTTTCAGAACAATGTTTTCCCACTGTGATCTTGGGCAGATACAACAGAGGTGCTGCTGTCTTCTAACCCCCTTTACTTTCAACCCTGGTACTTCAGTCTGGGGAAACAAAAGCATTTGTCACTCTTGGCATTGTTTGCCAGGACTGAGAAATGAGAAAAGGGGGACTGGTGAGAACTAGTCAGCTGATAGGTTGATAGGTGAGCTGATTTGGAGCTGATAGGAGGGAAATACTATGTACAGGTGAGAGTTCCTCACCTTAGTACAGGGAATGTGTCAGTGGCAGGCCTAGAGCAGGGGTAAAATATTGGTGAGTTCATAAAAACTTGAGAAGATGGAAATTTCACAGTGGATGGGGTGATATGAATACCTTCCTGCTTTGGGATTATTAGGCAAACTTTAATTCACCTAATCAAACTCCTACACACAGGATCATTAGAGAATTCATAATGAGATGAAGATAAAACTTCACAGTTTCCCAAACACAAAGTCTTTCCCCACAGAAAAGCAAACTGGAAAAACTAGTTGTTTTGGAGCTTTTGGAGTTGGCAGTGCAGCGAGAGAGTGCAAGGACCATTAGTAAGCACATCAAGGCAAGAAGTGCATTAATGGCAATTATGCTTATGACATCTGGTTCTGTTAACCAGCCAACTTTTCTAACTTCCTGTAAAAAAATGGGAAAAAAAAATCTTGGTGACTCCAGAACTGACCCTTACTCACTCTTTTCCCAGAATTTTACTTACCAAGATTGTCCACATTTCAGAAATTTCTTGAAGGACAGCATTTTATCTTTTGTTCTGTCCAAAGCTGCATCCCATCAAAGCAGTTTCTTTTTGAGTGCTGCTCCTGGTCTCAACAAGCTGAGAAACTCCTTATTTTCTGAACAAGATGAGAAAGATAAGAGAGATGAACAAAAGCAACATGGAGGGAGAAGACAAAAGAAAAGAGTAAAGGAGACTAATAATAATTAAGTACCTCTTTGTAGACATGCTTGTCCTAATGTTACAGACCCCCTTTTACTGTCACATTCTCAGACACATCACACTGAAAAGAAATCATAAATTACTGGCTTTTCAGCTCCTAAAGAACACAACAAAGTCACACAAGAATTTGTAACATATTTATATCTCTTTTCAAAGGAAATATCTGCATAGAAAAGACTATTCTTACGGTCCACTTCACCTCAGAATACACAGAAGGCTGTGGAGATGTTGACAAGTTTGGATATTAGGAATTTTATTCATTTAATTCACGTCTCTAATACAGAGAAACAGAAAAACAAATCCAAATTATAACCAGCTTTCTCTCCTCTGCTCATTCCATTACAAGGCTCATAAGTTGCCTAAGCATTCACTTTGCAGCCAGGTGTGACCTAAGATCTTCAATACATTTCTAATGATCTTTTTGCTTAGCTTGAATATTAAAGAATCATGCTCTGAAATTTCCCTTAGAATGTGCAATGAAGACATTTTCAAGGATAAAAGTTTTTCTGGTTCTTTATCATAAGGTTTTGTTCTGTGAGTTCCTGTTAGTGTGTCACCTTAAGTACCACACTCAAGAATATATTAGCTTGCTTAATTCTTAAGTATATCCCTGAAGTTATCCCAAGGCATTTTAGCAAGAGTAAGGCAGTTATGTATCATAAAAATTGAACTGTAAATGTTTCAATTGCATTCTTTGTTTTGTTTAATTTGAACTGTCTTCTAGCAATTTTGATATTTATTTCTAATTTTAAAGTAAAATTAACACTAAAAACCCTCTGGAAATCAAATAAAAATTGAAAAATATAATCTTCACAAAGATTCACCATAAAGACTGACCATATTTTGAACTTTTCTTACATACTGGCAAATATTCAGTGTCATACAATGGAAAAATCAATCTTGTTAGGATTCAGGAAATTCGGTTCAAATTCTTCTAACATTGTAGACAATCTAGTGGATAAGATTAAAATAATAACAAGACTCCAAGTATTTTTGCAAGTTTTCCACTCTTTTCAAAATACTAAACAAAATTAGTCTAAATTGACTTTGTCTGTTTTTCTAATCTCTCTTCTTCATGAACTTGAATGTATTTTCTTGTGTTATTTATAAGATAAGTAATATGATATAAAAAAAAATGTAAAAGTATGTATGTAACTATATATATATGTGTATATTTATAAAAAATCCCTTTGGAAACTCTTGCTTGCAACTCCACAGGCAAATGTAGGTTAAACAAATTGCAGCTCTGTTCCAGTTTGCAGATTTTGTTGTTGGTGTTAGGTCCAACATTCCTGGCTTTCTCTTTCCTCCTTGTTGAGATAGTTTAAGAGTCCTTCAATCCATTTCATAAAACATCCAGTGTTGCTCTTTCCTGGATCTTTCTACACTATCATGCCAAATAGGGGGAACAGCCAATCTTCTGATTGTCTTTGTAATTTACAAATTGCAAAAAAAATCCACCTAAATTGTCTGAGGGATGCACTTGAAATGTCCTTCAAGATATAACCTAAAAGCCTGAATCTGATTAAAAGGTCTTTTTTCTATTTCCTTTCTTTACATGAAGATTATGCTCTGGGTTCATAGTTTCTGTCTTTAGTTTACCTAGCATGGCCTTACTGTTTGTTTACATTTCTGAGACAAAAATTGCATGACAGAAGGAGATGGCAGTGGAATTTCAGACCTCTGAGCAGTTAGTTATGGAAGCACATGGAATTTTGTTAGATCATGAAAGCTTTGGGAAAAAAAGCAAATAGAATATCCACTTTTAAAAAGGAGATAAAGAAGAACTGTAGAAATGAAGATCAGTCAATCAACTTTACTAATTTCCTAGAAAAATACCACACAAGGATAATCAAACAATTTGTAGGTACTTGGATAATAACAAAATAGTGAATAACAGCCAGTGTAATTTGTATCAAAGCAATCTAGTTTAAATTTTTCATAGCAGGGTAATAGAATTTATGGGAAGAGGAGAGGCAGTCATGCTAACATTTTCATATGATTCCATTGCCATATATCTTCATTTTTTGACCTGGTCTTGGTTTGTTTTCTCTCACACAGAATTCTTAAAAGTTTGATATGGAAACATCATTTGCATAATATTAGTGCAGCATAGGTGCAAAGATGTTTGAAAGCTGAATATAAAGAGCAGTTTTCAATAATTCATATGAAGAACATTAGGTTGCACCAAAATAGTCCCTGCCAAGATATATCTTGAGTGGAACACATCAGTATTTTTATGAATAAACATTAGAATAAAGAGTAGATGTTTTAAATCTGTCACTAACTGAGGTCAAAGGGACTGTCACTATATTGGGATATGCAAATATAGCCCCAAAGTATCTTAATACAGGAGAGAGAGAGAACTCTTTCAGCAAAAATGCACCATTTGGTAGGAACAAATGCAAGATGCTATTCTCAAATGAGAATAATCTAGCATATGAAGAGGGGATGGGAGAGAACTGACTGAGAAAATGCTACAAAAATGGATTTGGGGACTCTTAGGGATTAAACCCCCTGAATTTTATTTAAAATTTAGAAAGAAATCAGATTTCTTCCTGAGGATAAAAACATAAGTAGCTTCTCCAGAACTCCTGAATAAATCTTTTCTCTTTTCTTGGCAGAGGCGAGAATTTCATCAGGTTCTCTGAGTGGCACTGTGTTTCTGTAGCTTTAGAGAATATTCTAAAAACTTTCATAACCTTATTTCAGTTACCACTTTTTTTACATATTGCTATTATTTTCTTATGGAAAGGTGATCATTTTGAAGGTTTTTTGTTTAGCTGGTTTAGGGGGTGAAGGAGTTGTTCTTATTAGGGTTGTTTTGTTTTATTTTGTTTTTGTTTCTTTGTTTTGTAAAGGTTTTTTTGTTTTGTTTTGATTTGGTTTTGTTTGTTTTGTTTAAGGTGGGGTTTTTTTTGTTTGTTTTGGTTTATTTTGAATTGGTTTGGTTTTGTGTGTGTGTTTGTTTTTTTTTTATTCGGTTTTACATTTTTTTGTTTGTGGGAGAGGGTTGGATGATTGGTTGGTTGGTTGGTTGGTGTTTCCACCCCCCCTATTTTGTTTGCAGTGGCCTAGCACTATTTTTAGCCATAGTTTTTGTCTGAGAGTCAGGACTCACATGAACTTGCTTCCTAGAGTCTTGTTCTCTCTTTTGCTCTCTTGATGTTAATAAGAGGAAGAAATGTGTGTTATCAGAAAAGGATTTCCTCTTACCAGCAGAAGTTCATGCATTGATTTGTCTCAGAAAAGACTAATTAAAACTTGCAAACTGCTTTAGCTGTGAACTTTAAATTCATGTCTTGAGGAAAATCTGCTTGCATACTTACAACCCTATTTTTCCATCATATACAAATACCAGTGTATTTTTTTTTTTTTGGGTCTGAGGAAATCAAGGCAATTTAATAGCTTTTGACCATTTCAGTCAAAAATACATAAGGACATTTATTGTGTATTCCCAGGCCATATAATGAGGTACACTCTTCTATCACCTCTTGAGTCATTGAATCTTTGAAAGGCAGAACAGATGGAGTAGTTTACTCTCTGAGGAGCCATGTTATAATCTTAAGACTAGCTTTGAGTTTTCCATATATATATATATATTTAACCTTTTTGTACTTTTCACTTCAATCACTTGACTATGTCTCTTAAGAGAGATTACCATGAAAACCTTCTTTGGGTTAGGTCAGATTCAAGCCCATCATTTATAATGTGTAAATAACTTCCACAACAGATTTCTTTCCTTTCTGAAATAATTGGATATTGACGTCAAGAAGATATGACACATGCCATATATTTTCACTCATCAGGGTTCCTTGAAAGCTTTCAAACCCCACTTCTCTACTATGGAGCTATTGTATAGTCTAGACATAATGAGGTGAACAGCCTTTTACTAAAAAGTGGTCAAGGCTAATACATTTGCAGTGGTGAAAACAGGAGGAATATAAATAGAAAATACTATGGTTTGTGGCTATGTTTATTTTAATTACAAAGCAGTGCCAAGGTTTTCTTTCTGGCCTCAAAGCCAAATGGCAAAATTACAGTATATTCATTTTACTAATCTCTCTTAGCCTCTGAAATAGAGTGGCCACATGCAGTGTGCCTAATGAGTACAACTCCTGGCCCAGGCTGCCTTCCCAAATACACCTGTTGTTTGAAAGCACTGATTGGCCTGAGTTAAAATCATTTCAGTATTTATTCTCTATACTGATGACCAAGTTCCAGTGCAAGGGCCTGTCCTCTCACACTAATTTGCTCTTCTGAGAAACCGAGATGGATGGAAATTTGGTTAGCTGGATGGATATGGAACTAGAAATAATTTGCCTTTGACACTGAAAAAGATACTTTGATTTTGTTAAATTGTTTAGTTAAATTCATCTGACATGTTGATTTCCTGGTTTGGAATGTGTTTATCTTGAAATGACATGTGCAGGCTAGGATGTTTTCACACCACAGATTTTGTTAAGATACTGTAAGATCCCTTAAATAGAATTAGCTATCCCAACATTCTGTGCATGGTATGACCATAGTTTTAAATGAATATGTAAAATTGCAGCTTGTGAATTGAATTATAGAAAGACATTTTGAACACTCATTTCTTGTCACTTTGCCCAAGATTTATCTTTAGCATCTGCTGCTCATTTGCTCTGCCAGGCCAAGGGACTTTGTGGAGATGAAGAGTAATATGGTTTTTCCTTTGTATTACTGTAATTGTGGATTTCTACTGTTAAGATTCCTGAACTTTGGTAAGAACTTCAATATAGTAATTACAATTAACTAGACAAATTAAAATGTGGTACTCAGCCTGAGCATAATCCTTCTGTAATTTGAGACATTCAGTATTGTTGTGTTCTATCCCTCTTTCCAAAACACACTGAATTCACAAATGTTACTTTAGATTTGGTACTGCTTTTATTTGCTGACACTGGACTGAAGACTTAAGAATTTTCTCAAACATAGATTCAAAAGTTACTTTTAAAGTTATCATGTTTTACTTTCAATGATATTTTGAAACAGATCATATGCTTTTGGTAAAGGGTAAAACACCAAGAAAATATTTTTATTGATATTTAATTGAAATATTCCTCCAGGAACTTTTGTTGATGAAAGGCAAGCCAGGTTTTGTGTTCTGTTTCTATAGCAAGTTCTATATCTATACAGTCAGAGTTGTACTTGCCATACTTTCTAAACATGTTTTTTTCCCCTTCAAGCTTTAACATACTGTTTCTAATCCTGAGAAGATGAAAAAGCACAGGGCCTCTTTTCTCTTTTCCCTTTTCTCTTTTTTCCCCTTCTCCTTCTCCTTCTCCTTCTCCTTCTCCTTCTCCTTCTCCTTCTCCTTCTCCTTCTCCTTCTCCTTCTCCTTCTCCTTCTCCTTCTCCTTCTCCTTCTCCTTTCTTTTTTTCTCATATGGAATCAATCTCATAGCCACTTTTGAAGGGTATCCCTCTGACTGCTGAAATTTATAGTGATATTCAGTAGGAACAATAACAAAAATTGTGCCATTGTTTCTTGCTGTCCTCTTTACATTAAACTTATTTCTTCATATTCCTTTTCGATGAAAAACCAGACTTACAGGTGGATCCAACCTATGGCTAAAGTTTTTAAGAACTGAGGAGTCACAAGTGAATGTTAAACATGGTTTAGGTAGTTTAGGTCAGTGGAACTGGCACTGTCCTTTGCCACCAAAACAGGAAGAAATCCATTTTGGCCCTTTAAAAATGCATTTCAGGTTGTTATTCTCCTCTTGATGCATGCAGTGTTTCTCCAATAAATGTCTAAGTCTGAGTGACTTCTGGTTGCTGTGTTTTTTTGGCTGATTTTGGTTAGTTGGTTATTTGTTTCTTTCTTTGTTTTTGTTGGTTTGGGTTTTTTGGTTTTCCTTACAAAATTAACTGAAGCTTTTTAATTTTAGCCAAATTGTTTGATTTTTTTTCTGGTGTACTTCACCCATATGAAGTAAAGCTGAATGTGCTGTACTCTTCAAGTGATAAGTTTCTTCTGTTTCTTTCTGCAATGTGCACATTTTGCTCTTCACCTTCTTTTCACAATTCAGAGTAGAGAAATAAGATCATTTTTCTCTTTGTTATTACTATATGTTATTTCACCAAACAGAAAGTTTCCCAACAACCCCAGTGCACTCTACCTGCCTGAACAGAGATTCTTCTTTTGAAGAAGCTCTTTTCTATTGTCATAGACACATGCACATTCCCTGAAATATTAGCACTACTCATCTAAATGTTACATTGCAGTTTTCTAGAGCCATCTTTAAGAACTTTGTTTCCTTTTAAAAGGAGAAAACAAATGCAGAATTCTAATATTTGTGATCCATCAATTAGTGAAATTAGAGAAAGAAAGAGGATTCTGGTCCCCATGTCCAAGCCTAGGTTATACATTTTTGCTGTAGAAAACCTTTCCAAGAAAAAGATGAAAAATGACTTGTTCTTCTGGGCCCATGAATTCTGGAGGTTTAGGCTATGTTTAAAGTCTGAGGGGAAAGGTTCAAAGATCCAGAACAACTGTTGTTTTCCACACTATCCTGGTATGTCTGACTAAGCTCAGATTTCCCTGTTCCTGGGCAAGTGTTCCAGGCACCCGTGTAATGCTGGGAGAGCAGATGGCAGCACCACCAAGAGCAGCAGCTTCAAAGAAAACAGCACTCTTGCTCTTTCTGCATAATAAAGACAAGAAAATGCATCATAAAACTTGAGGGTTTTCATCTTCTTTTATAAACATGTGAGAATGAAATTCATCTTCTGGTCACATTTATATACTAGACATCTAGTCTAAGCAGGTCATCAGGCTTCTCTTCATGGTGAAAAATAAGAATTAAATGCCATCAAAAGTGAGTCCATCCCATCGTAAAATAGTTGTAACAAATGATCTACTATAAATTTTTATCTCTCCAAGATAGAGCTTAGACACTTTAATTTTAAAATCAGCCTTCAAACACCTAAACTTAAGAAAGATGAATCTCACTTTTAAAGGGATTGACTTAATAACATATTTACTTTGGGGTACTATTAGGCTGGGATGATATAAAATTAAATCTTTTTAATAGTTTGCATAAGTTTTTTCCCCTGTTTCCCTCTTTCTTATGATGGCAAGATATTGTAAATGTATGGACTAGAGCTGCAGAATTTGGTCATTGGAGGCTACAATAGACCCATGAGGCTGCTGCTATGTATTCAATATTTTTCATTTTTAATTGGTTATCAATGACAATTGTATTTCCTGAATAAGAATGAATTGTTGTCTTCATTGTGGCTTGCTGAATATGTATATAATTGCCAAGAATAGGTTTGTGTTCTGTCTCTAGAACAAATGACTCTGCTCAAATCTCATTTCTCTCTGTTACCTTTGTGGGTTTTATCACATACTAATTCTCCAATACATTTTAATTGTGATCTGGCTTTGAATTCACTGAATTAACTAAAGGCTCCAGATTTTTAAGCTTTACAAAACCTGTGATTTTAATCTCAAGGTTGCATCATCAGCATTTCTAAACATTTACTTGATAAGGATAAGAAATCATCTCCAAGATCAATCTGTCTTCCATATCATCACACTCCTTTATGGGCTTCACACCACAAAGGAGTGCTGTGTGCTTTTAAGATCCTCAGCTTTTGCTGTGATTGAGAAGTGGATGATGTTGTATTCTCTGTCAGAGTCAATGGGCAGCTGAAGTTGTTTTTTGAACTCCAAATACTCCTTTGATGTTAGTTTCTTAAGTGAAAACTTAGAAAAGGAAATTGCTATTGTAAGCATCTTTTTGACTCATATAATCTGTTTTTATTGGTATATGTTGGCTGGAAGGTTTGTACTCTGGATTTAAGTGCAATCAGTTTTCCCTTCAAAAGTGCCTGCTTTTTGTTTGTGTGTTGAACTCTGCTAAACAAAGAAAAGATTAATTTTTCCACATTACTGGAAAAGCTTTCTTTTCAATTACACTCAAGCAGCAGCTCCACTTCTAGTACTCCACATGTAAGGACAACTACGTTCCTTTTCTGATGAATTGTGCATTAAGTGGTGAGAGACACCTGAAGTTGCATGCTCTGCCAAATTGTCAAATTCTGCCTGATAATAGTTCATAATTTTTATTAAAAATCCAATTCAAACCAAACCAAACCAACNTTTGGTTCTTCAGAAGCATTTTTGCATGATGAATACATGCAATCATGACCATCAGTATTCCATCTTCTTATCAAAATTGGGGAAATGTATTATGCATTTTGCTTGCTGCTTCTTTTTCTTTTTTCTTCTTTCAATAATTCATCTAGAGACTGTTATAGGAGGGGCTAACATGATTTATGCCATGATATCAGACTTTAAGATACTTAAATCTATTTTTTTCATGAAGTATGTGTACATATATGCCTATCTTCATGAAAACTAATATTTCATCCCCTGTTACTGGTAATAGAGAAATAGTCGATGCAGCCCTTGGAATGTAGAAATCTGACTCCCTCTAAGTACATCTATATGAGCAAATTAAACAGGGGGAAGATGGTGGCTCAGGTATTGAATGTTAATCATTCACAGTATTGAACTGTATTTCATCTAGTTTTAGATTATTTCCAAGAGTCCTCACCTGAATAATTCCCAGGCATGCTTTGAAACATAGCATAGATCAGACATTATTTACAAAAGATAATTTGGATGGTTCCATCATGTTTTTGACGCATAATTATACCATACTAGTTGAACTCCAAGTTTTAAGAGTTCAGTCATAATTTGTAGGTTTCTTCTGCTGAGTAAGTTTGCTTTGGTTACTCACAGACTGATATTTGCTGATACCTGAGATGTTCCACCAGGTGCTGTCCAGCCCTCAGAGCTCTGAAAGGACATGGAACTCCCCTGGATTCTCTGCTGCATCTGTGAGCAGCCAGGAGATGTTCCATATAATCTAGTGTGCCTCAAATGATGCTAGATATTTATGTGAGGCCAACTGAATGAAGACAAACACCTCTTCAGGGTGAGCTGAAAAGCTGCTGAGGTTCCATCAGTTGTATTGTTGCCAGATTCTCAGATGGCACCAGACTACTGTGTTTGCCAACTGAATGTGTTCTAGGAAGCTTAAGTATTTTTTTTTCCTTAGGCTTTCATAGAGTTTAGAACAGCTTAAACAGGACTAAATTTAAGGTTGCCTTTCCAGGAAAAAATTGTGGGTTAGTACGAAGGCCATTTTGAGTAGTCTGTTTTGTCATGAGATGGCATGAATCTTACAGGTACTCTTCCTGTCCAGTAAGTATATTCTGTACAATTAATTCAGAAATAGGTGCCTATTCTGCAGATATTCAGTTATTAGTCTACTCATTGCATATCAGTATAATGACTTCTCTTTGCAGGAGTGCAGAGACCATTACTGAGCTGCTTGTTTTGCCAGTGTACCTGCAATCATATTGACGTAGTCAGATGTTAATTATTTGTATGTAGAGTATTTGTATTTGTATTTGCCTTAGGAGTTCAGCTGACCTGCCACAGGTCCTCAATACTACTTTTGATGACAATGTCAATCACTGCTTGCAAGCCCTGCTACCTCCTTGCAGATTCTTTTTTGTATTTACCCACAGTTTTCCCCTTGTGTGACAGCATGTGAGTATTGTGCTTGTGCTTTTTTCAATCCTTTGATGTTTTACAGCTTCTCTACTAACTGCATTGGCTCTGTTGCCAGCTGCTCCAAGAGAGGTGCAATCATAAAGTGGTAGTTATACTGTCTACTTGGGTTTGTTGCTTTTTGCTAATGTCAGCATGAAGCTGAATTGGAAGTTTTCTGGCAGTTTCTGGCTCTTTTATACACACAATATTCCTGTCTCTTCTCATTTCTTCATGTAAGTGAGGCAATGTGTTAAGTGGTACTAGGCTCTCCACAGCTGTTTTCAACTTAATTTAGTTTAAATTAAGCATGGGATCTTCTGCCATCTTATGGGTAGGTGAAGATCAAACACATAAGACTTTGACTTACTGCTTTTACCCTTTTCAGTTAGCAATTCCAAGAATTTATTGCCCACATTTCCACTGTGAAAATTTAACTTTTATCTTCTAGTATTCCTACTCAACCCATACAACTCTAAAGTCTGACAAACCCAAGAATAAAATGAGATAATATTTATTTTAAAGATGTTGTCCTTAAATTCTGGAAGTTTGGAAATGTCCCATAAGAACCTTTTTGTCCACATTTGGTCTCAGCCTCTCAGGTCTCTGTCCTTTATTTCACTGATTCATGGAAACTAGTATTGCTGATATCCCTGTCTTTCCGTCTTTCTCTTTTTACCCCATTTGACTTTCTCACAAATGGGTAAGATCAGGAATCATCATCCACCTATTCCCTTATCTTAGCCTTGAGGAGTCAATTAAAATCCTGTGCTTCCTGTAAACCCTCTGCATTTTTGCTTTAAAAAGAAGATGAGTCCTTCCTCCTGCTGGGTTCCTATCCCCATCTACCCATTTTATGGTGAGTAAAAATAGGCCTCCTTGAATCTCCTGTGACATCTCATCTGTATTGAAATTGCCATCTCATCTGTACTGAAATAATTCCTATGTTTGGAATATTTTATTTCATTCCTCATTAACAAATATTTTCACGATTCTGTGAATGACTGTATTATTATCTTGAATGTATTATACATATATATATATATATGTATAGAGACAAATGGTGTGAATTTGAAATGATTTGTGTGTGTGACGGTGTGAATTTGAAATGATTTGTGACTGGAAACAGGGTGAGGTGGATAGTGTAAGAGTAACTAGCCCAGAATTAACCCTGAGCACAGTATGTACTTTCCCAGTCCCACTGTATAATGTCCATTTTTTGTGAACTACCCCAAATTTCCTTCCTCTTCTTTTTTGGTTTGTTTGAGTTTTTGTTTTCTTGTTTTTTTTTTTTTTTCCTTGTTTTTCCAATACAGAAATTCAAGTTTTTATTCTTAGCTTCACTTGACAGCAACTAGAGTTATCACAAAATCATAAAGTTTGGGAAAGGGCCTCAGAGATAGTGCTTGATGCTGGTTGTATGCTAGGCAGGTAACTCCAACATGGAAAAGAGCACCCCTGGAGAGATGTATGATAGACTGGGCAAGGGTGAGAATTCCCATGTTGTCTCATATCTGATTCTTCAGGTACCACTTCACATGTGAGAGGCTATCAGTTGTGAATGCCCATCACATTTCTGTTTCCTCATATTTCAAAAGTATATTTTTGTTGTTAAGATTCAACTCTATAAGCCTTACTTTTAGTTTGACCTTTTTCACAGTCCACACCATGTCATCTTCCACCTAATTAGCTTTTTCTTCAGAGATATTTTGTGAGTGTGTCTCACTTCTCAGTTTTAGACTCTAAGCCTGATTTGATGAGCTAATGATCCTATTAGTAGACTCAGCATGGTAGTGACATTTTCAGAAATAGTTTACAGGAAAAGATTGGGAAATAGTTTGCATTTCTTATACATTACTTATTTTCTTCATGTTCCATCCTTCAAAGAATCTGCATTATGACATTTTAAGGATAAATAGAATAAAAATATTTTATAACTGGGTGGAAACAATCTGCTGATTCTCAATTTGCTTGAGAAAACTGCTCTTGAGGTCAGAATGTCTTGCTTCATTCCTAATTACCTAAGGAGGTTTTGGGTGTTTCTGCTGTTTACAAAATTTTGCTTTATTTGTTTTCATTTGAACTAAATTGTGACTGGTAATGTTCTTCCTATCTCCCATTCTGCCGATTTTCTACTCCAATTTTAATGAAAAAGTCAGGCTCTGACTGTAGCAGCTAATCTGTGGTTTGAGCAGCTAAGAATTCAATTGGTATTCAGGGATATGTTTCCAAATTTTAACTATTAGTTCTGCAATTAGAGTGAGACTGTTTGCCTGTGGAAGATAGGAGGGACCCCCAAGCTACAAGGAATAGAAAGATCTGGAGATATGTTTTACTGCTTTGATAAGGGCTGTGATTTTAATCAGTCTTCCACCTCACTGGACAAAATCATTCCACTTCTGAGCAGTGCTGGAGATAGACAGTGGCTACAATACTTAGTCCTGTGTGTGAGCAGAGCTCACAGAAAGCATGATATGACATTTTCATGGTTAGCAGATATGAAAATTGCAGCTATATATTTTCTGTTCAAAAATAATGATGTACTAGCTACGGCTAGTACTGCTAGTTATCAATGTTATCAGAAAACCTAGTAAGTTAGATATTTATATTAAGTCCTTATGTTCACAGTTTCATCTGGTCATGATTTTTCCTAATTATTACTGTGATTGGAAGAAGTAGGAGTACAGTTACAATCCACACAGATTTTCACAAGAAAAATAATCTTAATATGAATCTAAATTAGACCAAAGCATTGATGAATTTGAAAAGTTAATTAGGTAATTTTCCAGTATTTTCAAGTGTCCGGCAATGCTGATTGAGTACAAGTCATTGGCTTATGACAATTCCAGCTTTCCATGTCTCTGGAATGCAGCTGTGAATCCTGCATCTTGCCAAAGCATCACAAAGAATTGGTATTATGATTATGCACTTTCAATTCCAAAGGACTTTTAAAGTTTCTGACATAATTGACTATATTTATTAGTCTTCTATTTTAAAGTCAATAGTGTCATGTAAAAAAAATAAAATTAAGATAAAGCACTTTCCCTTTCTATTTTTAAAAGAAACCTATTTAGATATTTCAAAAAAATGATTGAAAAAGAGCATAATCTTTTAATGGTCTAGTTCTCTTAGAAGACCTCATCTTGTCTAAAATTACTTTTTTCTCCTTTCTGTAGTTTTTATATCTTATACTGCATTGATAAGTTTGTAGAATTGTATTCAGACTGTTCCCCAGACAGCTTGTTTACAAGCACTTTAATATGACTGACTACATACTTCATCTTTTGGACTTGCACTTTGCCTATCCTCTGTGCTGCTTCAGTGTCTCACGAGCAAATAGAAGTCTGTGTAAAAACGAGACAGACAACAACAACAAAACCCCAACAAAGCCTCACTTCTCTAAGCTATAGCTTGGATTTTTTTTTTTTTTTTTTTTTTTTTTTTAACTTTNTTTTTTTTTTTTTTTTTTAAATCTTAAACCTGTTTTCTACACCTTCTCCCTTGAATTTTCTTTAGCTCTTGGTTTAATAATGTACCCTTGCTAGGATTTACTCTTTGGAATGGTACTCAAGGTCTTCTCAGTTCTCTTGTCTTCTTACACAATTTACTTCTATGGTGTATTTCTCTTCCAGAACACCTAGAGAGCTCTTCGACCTTTTATTTCACTTTTAGTTTTGACCTGAAGCCTTTCACATATGAACTCGTTATTACCTGGCACAAAGCTAACATTCATAGAAGCAGATAATGGAGTAGCCTAGGAAGGGACCTTAAAGATCATCTAGTTCCAACCCCTTACCAGGGGCAAGAATGCCACCCACTGGATCAGTCTGCTCAGGGCCACATCCAGCCTGGCCTTGAACACTTCCAGGGATGGTGCAGCAGAGAATTCTCTGCACTGCCTCCTCCAGTGACTCATCATCTTCACAGTAAAGAATTTCCATTCAACCTGTAACCTAAATCTCTCTTCTTTTGGTTTAAAACTGATCCCTCTTCTCCCATCACTACCTGCCAGTGCAAAAAGTTGCTCTCCATCTTTTACATAAACTCCCTTTATGTGATGAGATGTCCCCAATCTTGTGTTCTCTAGGATTAACTTTCCCAGTCTATCTTCATAGGAGAGATGCTAGAGCCCTCTGATGATCTCTGTGACCTCCTCTGCCTCTGCTCTAAGAGATCCATGTCTGTCCTATTTTGGATTGCTCCAGAGCTGGATGTAACTCCGGGTGAGGTCTCACAAGGGTGGCAGAATCCCCTCCCTTGCTGTGCTGGCCACACTGCTGTTGATGCAGCCCAGGATGCAGTTGGCCTTCTGCTCTGCAACTGCACATTGCCAGGTCATGCCCAGATTTTCACCAGAATCTCCAAATTTTTCACCAAATTTTCACCTGTGGAGAAGGATTTTCACCAAATCCTTCTCCACAGGGCTGATTTCAATGAGTTCATTACTCAGTCTCTCCTCATGTCTGGGACTGCCCCAACTCTGGTGCAGCAGCCTGGAATTGCACTTGTTGAATCTCCCTAGGTGTGTATGGATCCTGCTTATCCAGCTTGTCCAAGTCCCCTGGATGTCATTGCTCCCTTCTGTTGTGACAATTGCAAATCTCAGCTTGGTGTCATCTGCAATTTCGCTGTTATCATGCTTCTCCAATTTTTTGCTTGCTTCTTCTACTCTTCTCCACTCTGCCTGAAACCTGTAGCACTGCAGGGAGTTTTCTGAGGCTAGTGCAGGAAGGACCCAGTTATCTGCTATCATCTCTGCAATATTTGTGCAATTCTTTTTAATACTTTATGAAATTAAATATGGATTAAACATTATTTAACAGGCTAATAAAATCACCACGTGTTTTAAAAAATAATGAAGTAATTCCCCTTTCTCTAGTCATTAAATCTCCTTTCTGTATCTGTGCTTTTCTGTCAGGGGAAATGCACATTTAGGAAAGAGAAAGTAAGACAAAGTGTTGTTGAAAATTTGCTGTTGATAAGCTCTATAGCTAGCTCATCCAACATTTTATTTCATATGTCAGATACAGTAGATATATCTCCATGCAACTTTGCAGTCAATTTTACCAAGACATCCATTGAAATATTCTTCTAATTTGCTTGTATATGAAATTGTCTTTGTACAACCTACTGAATGAAGATCTGCACTGCTGTATGCTGATTTTCCTCCCATTTGCTTTGTTCTTGAAGTATTCAAATTATGTTCAACATTCTTGCAATGTAAAAGAAAGCAGCTTAGTTTTTAAAATATCTATTTCTTCTCTTCTAAGTCCTGATACACATGATCACATTTATCAATTTTATCTTTTGGTGTAAATGAAAAAAAATCTGAGAACATGGTCTTTACTTTTACTATTCTTCTAGCTGTATAATTTCTTAGCATGTTATGTGGATGGAATCTAAGTAAATTTGTTAAGATTATTAACAAATAGCTGTAAAATCAATCCTTCAGTGGTGCCTTTCAATTATATAATTATCTTATTCATTCTGTCTTCATTTTCATAAATGATGCCTCCTCATGTATTATTCTAGATGTAATTTTCTAACCACAGTGCTTCAGAATTTTGATTGTTGACTGGAACTCCATTGTGCTCAATGCTGAATGCACGTGGATCAATAAGGAAGTGAACCTGTCTCTGTTATGAAAAGTGCAAGAATAAGATGAAAGACAACATATTGACACAAACAGAGGGGATAAAAAACACAAAAGGAGACAAATTTTCCCTATTTTATCAGTATTACAATTTGACGTTACAATTTTTATTTTGAGAATGTGTATTTTAATTTGAATTGACTCATGTCTGAGAAACAGAAAATTTTTAAAAACTGCCTTGGTTTTACATTTTAAAAAATATAACTAGTTGTTTCTTCTGGTTTTAAATCTACAGATATGAACTCTAATACACGATAAGAACGTTTTCGCTAAGAGGACATTGTCCATTGTCATAATTGGCATGGTGTTGGCTGCATTTTGCTTGTATATCTCCAGCTAATGACTTTCTGGTCTATGACATTCTATTAAAAGGAAAGGAATAAGCCAAATCTGGGACTATACTTGAGCTACTTTGGGAAAACTGACATATTTTCAGGGTCTTTTTAATGTTATTGTATTTCACAGTATTATTTTTTGTTGAAGGTACTTTAAGCCTGTTTTATCTTAATATTTTCTGAATTTGAAAGTATACTGTAATTCTCACTTCTAGACCACTACTTTCAGTTCTGTGTATGCTTTTAGACTTGTATTCTCGGGCCCGATATGGTTAAAGGCTGGATTTTCCACGGAGCTTTGGCAACAGGGAGTTCTGATGGATGGTGAATTTTTGAGTTCTCACTTCCTTTGACAGTGCAGCTGAGCCATCAGCAAAATACCACAGTTTAGGACTTGTACAAGACAGCCCAATGGCTGTTCTTTGACAGAGGGAGGATAAGCAGATAAGCAACAATTCTGGGACTGTTTCTTTACTTAGCTGTAAAGTTTTGCTCAGATCTGTGATGCTGGCTTTGACAAAAGCCTGGTTTTTCTTAGCAGGGGGCCCACAGAGGTGGCTCCTGTGAGCAGCTGCTGGAGCTTTCACCACCTCCAGCAGAGCCTGTCCCTGATGGCTCTGAGGATGGACATGCTGCTGGCCAAGGCTGGGCCACTGAGAGAGACTGGTAACGCCTCTGAGATGACATATTTAAGAAGAAAATCCAAAAAAAGTTGGGTATGAACAGTTTTCCCTAGCTGGAGAAGAGGAGGAGGTGAGAACATGTGAGGGAAACAACATGGAGACACCAAGGTCAGAGAAGAAGGGAGGGCAGCAGGGGCTCCAGGGGCCACAGCCGAGATTCCTCTGCAGCCGTGGTGAGGCCACGGTGAGGCAGCTGTGCCCCTGCAGCCCCTGGGGATCCACAGGGATGGAGAGATCCACCCACAGCCCCTGGGGATCCATGGGGGATGCAGAGATCCATCCAAAGCCCCTGGGGATCCATGGGGATGCAGAGATCCACCCACAGCCCATGGGGATCCATAGGGAGGGAGAGATCCACCCACAGCCCCTGGGGATCCACAGGGATGCAGAGATCCACCCACAGTCCCTGGGGATCCACGGGGGCTGAGAGATCCACCCACAGCCCCTGGGGATCCACGGGGGCTGAGAGATCCACCCACAGCCTGTGGGGATCCACGGGGGCTGAGAGATCCACCCACAGCCCATGGTGGAGGTGCCCATGCCACAGCACCAACACCAACAATGAATTCACAAACATTTTTCTTCTGAATTCTGTACAGACCTCACTTTTGATATTCCCATTAGAATGGACTGTGTGATCCTTGTCACGCTTCTGATCAAGGTGAGGTAAGACAAGGAAGTGGTGAGTATAACTCTAAGGAATTGCAATCTGTTTTAAGCACTGATTATTATAGAAACAGCACAGATAAATTTGGCTCATTTGGACATCCCTGCATGAATACTCTGTGTCAATGGCTTCTCTCAGGCACAGCATGTGTTAGGGAGGGCTGTGAAAGAAGCAAGGTCAACTCTTAGTGTAGAGTTTGCTCAGAAGTAGGGTGTTTTAGGTATGGGAAATTTTAAGTGAGTGTTGTAGTTTATTTACTATCCACATTAAATCAAAAGCATATCTTTGCTCTGTATGTCTAGAGTTAGCTTAGATGCTGTAGCATCTTATGGCAATTGGTGTTCCTGTCAGTTTCCCAAATAATCCCTGCCATTAAAGTGAAGAGACTGTCATCTCCACTGGTTGCAGTGGTTGTGGCTCTTGAGCAGCTCTATGAATCCAATTTGAGTTTTTCACAGTTTGAGAGATCCCTGTCCCTATGGCACATCTACCAGGAGTTAAAATGGTTCCCTGGAAACCCATCTCTGCAGTCAGTTAAACCCAAGATATTTGAAATGAGGCAGTTGAGCTCAATGAATTGCATGTTTCTGTGTAACTTTATTTTGTCAGGGCTTATTTGACTAGCTGTACATGTTGGCAGTTGCTGACAGACAAATACATTATCAGTGGTCTAAACAGTTTGATTGTTTTAACAGAGAAAAACGGATTGTACTTGATGCATTTTCCAAGCGTTTTAAACTAAACTCTCCACACTACAGAAATGTGTCTAATGCTTTCACAAAAGTTATATGCAGTAATTTAAAATATTCATCATCATTCCCCATTTCCTTTCTCATATCAGTTCTGTTTTGTTCTGTGAAGATTTTGTGATCAGAGATAAACTATAATGCGGTGTTTTGGATACAAATAATGATAGAAAGAATTATATGGAAATCAGTTATCAATTTCAAAAAGCTGGGGTACCTCATTACAATGGGAAACATAAATGTGAGCCTTGATCTCCTATAGCCCAAGCAAAGTTCAAATCCAGATTGTGTTGCACGACCATGAGCATTCCTGTAAAATTCTGCTTTCAGACACCTGCTTTAATAATTCATATTTGTTTCAAGAAAGGAATTAAAATATATATAATTTAATTAAAATTACTGGGGCTTAGAGATGTTCTCTACGTTGCTTCATCCCCATTCTGTTTGACCTCTGTCACAGTTAAGGAGTATCAGTACTGTAAATTTGCTAAAGCACCATCTACAGCTGCTTCAATGCCTGCATCAGAACCACTGCTTCCCACCCAAACCAGTGCTTTAGGAGGGAAAATGCCATACTCTAGGTCAAGCTATGATTAGGAGATCCCTCTCTCTAAAACACACCAGAGTTATCAGTACAGACAGATGAACACTGAAGTCTCTGTAAGTGTGTCAGAAAACAGACTTTAGAACAGAAATCTATCAACCCAGAAAAAATTATTGTCTCACCCCTTCAAGCCAAACTCTCAGTGATGGTAGGTGTTCCCAAGCTGCAGTCCTGCCATCTGTGCTATAAAGTCATCAAAAGTGGTATGTTGCTAAAACATGTTATTTCTTTCTATTACAAAACTGAACAGGCTTGAATTTATGCCATTCCCTTAAAATTAACCTCAAAGTGTTAATCCTGTGTTATTCTTTGATTTGTAAAAGTTCTTACTGTTTCTCAGATATCTTCAGCAAGCTAGTGGATTTTGGTTTGCTTTGTTTTGGCCTTACCAGTGAGATTTCTTAGAGAAAAAAAATTTAAGTGATCATGTTGTATGTCTATCTCTCCCTTCCTTCTGCTTGTCCATAATTTTTTAACCTGTCCACCAAGTTCAATGAACTTTGACATAGACACAGTAATTTCAAAGATACTCTGTTCCTAGACATATTGTGAAAACAGACATCTAAGGACTGGAGAGAGAATGTACAGCTGTCTGCAGTCTGACCTCAGCCCTTGTCAAACAGCAGGGAATACACATAGAAGGACTGCATTTAAAACTTCAGCCCTCAGATAAATTTTATGTCCAAATCATATCTTCCTAGATAACACTGGAAACAACTCCATAGGAAATCAAAATATATGGTTTAACTTGTTCATGGAAATGTTGTTTTTACATTTAAAAATATTTCTTGAAAATCATTTCGGTTGTACATTTTACTGTATTACATTTTTAAAAATACCCAATACTACATTTGTCTTTTTACATTCTCACTGTTTTCTTTTTCCTTTTGTCAAGAAACCTAGAAATACTCAGTTCATACTTAACACCTGGATATGGAGTTGTAGAAGCTGTAATGAGATTTTCTTTGTATTTTTTGGCTTCTAAAGTATCTGAGCCCTTACATTCTCTTTCCTTTCCTACATTGGCACTAAGGGAGCTGTTTTGGAGATTAACTTTACCATTTGATGTCCTGCTTTCTATAAACTATCCTGAATCACCTTTACGAGATCTGTGCCATGCTGTGAACCTAAGTGTTGCAATCTGGACAGCTATTTGCCTCCTAAGCCACAGCCAAAGTTTTCAAGTTAATAGCATGTAATTAATGAACAGGAAATCCTCCTCTCTTGCACTGAGTTCACTTTTTTCTAGACCATGAATTCATAATGGCGACCCAAAACACTCAGGGAAAAAAAACAAAACAAAACATACACACACACACACACAAACCCCAAAAAACCATAAGGGAACAAAGAAAATGAAGGTCAGGCATTTTGCTCAGTGCAGATGGAGCACATCCTCATACAGAACATCCTGAGGCAATCTATCCACCTGAGCAAGAATATCATTGTCCTGAAGTTTAATATGAGAAGTCTGCTTCTAAATCTCTTGTTTATGCTTCAGGATTGGAAGACCATGGAAAGATCACAGTGGACTTCTTTATCTACCTTTATTTATTGATCACACATAGGAAGAAGAGAGCAGACAGAGGCCCTCACCCTTATAAACACTGAGTGAAGTACCAAGCTCAATGTGTGGGGAAGGATTTTGTACATATTACAGAATAATAAGAATGAGATATCCATAATCAAATTTCTTTTACTGTATCCAAGCATCAAAACACCTACAGTGTGGGGTGGGCTCTCCATACACACCTACAGTGCATCATATGTTTCTTTGCAGGAAAAAGACATCTCTGTTCCTTCTAACCAAACTTGCACAGAAGCAGCTGTTCCCAAAGCACCCCTGTGACATAATTCCATTCTGTGTCTGAAGTCATTATCATAGTCCTGTTGTCGTGACAACAAAACACTCTCTGTTGCTAATGCATAGGTCTCAGAAAGAATTAGAGAAGTACCACTATCCCCAAGTTGACTTTAATTAGATTAGTTCAAAAATTAGTCTCTAATACCATACACTGGGGGAAAGTTTGTGATAAATCTCTTCTTTAATAAGTGATTCCTGGCAGAAGGAGTTTGGTTCAGCTATATTCCCCCTTTATACTCTTAACCTTTTAGTTGAACCTATGAAAAGTATGTGAAATCAAAAATTCTATTCCTACTACTTTAGAACATGCAATAATCACATTTAATCTGGAAGTCTTAAAAGGAAAGTGAGCATTTCTTGTTAAATGCCTTGCTTCTTCTGAATATTTGAAAATGTTCAGATCTAGAAAGCTTTAGCTTCTTATTGCAATTATTTTTTTTCATCTTGCTTTACAGTGGTAAGATGGGAATTCACTACAGGATGCATCTGATTATACAAACCTATCCCTTCATAAAAATGGAGATCATTTGCCGTGAAGTTTTCAAGGCTCATTCCATATAATCTTTATTCCACCTAAATTTTAATGATATGATTTTCAGATTTTTTATCTCACATTTTCTCTTAGCTCTTTATACCAATTTTCACTTTGATGATGTTAATAGAGACAATACAGCAAAACACTGTTAAGGTCAGTGGGACCTTAGTGGGACCAATTAGCCTTCCAGGGCTATTCTACCAAGCCAGTGAATTCTTTCCAGCCCTGAGCTTCTGCACAATTATAATGTTTTTACCTATCATGATCTGGAAGCAGAAAATGTTTGGTATTGTGAGCTTTAGATATGTAATCAGACATTACAGATTCACCAAACAAAAAATATTCTTCAAAGAGAGAATTTGTTGTAAGATCAATCATGTCAAAGTTGCTGGTTCTGTGTTACTCCAACACTCTTCTGAACACCTTATTTGCCAGGTGTCACTATAACAACATGCAGATGTCATGTCAGAGAGCAGCAAGTGTAACTGTCTTGAAACTAATTTCTTGTTTAGTTAAAAACATGTTCCATGTGGAACATTTTTTCCTTTTTGTTAGTGGAAAATGCCATCATTCAAAAACAAGTATTAATAAAAAAGCTCACTGCTTCAAAACAATATTTTAACAACTTATAAAATAAAACACAACACCCCCACAACAGTATATCTTTCTTTCTTTCTTTTTTAATATACAATGACAATAATGATGGTAATAAATACTATTGCAATTCAATATATTGTTCAAATTACATTACTTTATATTCTCACTCAGTGGCTGAAAAAGTCACAACTGCTAGATTTGGTAGAGTTGAAAAATGATAGTATTAAGCACTAATTGCTTCCTAACTCAGTAATTTCTCTAGCATCCAATTAGGTGAAGAAATGAGGTCTTCACAAAGAAAATGGGGCAATTTCTAAATACCCCTCAGCAAAACTGATGGTGGCACATGTGTGATAAAAATCCTTCCTCAGCTGAGAGACAGTGGATCTAAGCCCTGTCTCACTTTGTAGCTGAAATGCACATCAGTCTGGTATAGATTCAGCCCATAAAATCAGCACCTATAATGGCATAGAAAAACTTCATGTGTTCTTGAGAAATCCACGGATGACCCATTTTGTCAGAATTTTGCCATTTTTGAGGATATAGGAATCTCCAAATTAAGAACTGGCTCAAAAGATCTAGTGGCCCCAGAAATCTATCTACAGCCTTCTAAGAAGAGATCTCAGCACCATGACCACATCCAATCACTCTGAACTCACCACTGAAATCAGATTCCTCAGGACAGATGGTCTGGTGGGAAATTACATGAAATCTTCAGTTTCTCAAAGATATATGTGGTTGTGTACATGCAGCCTTTGAGGAAAAGTAATTCTTTAGCTACTATCAGACACTTTTTCAGATTTTGTGAACTATGTGAGTCCCTCATTTGAATGCATTAGTGGGTGCATGTAGAGTCCTCCAAGAACCTGTCACCTGAGTGAATTCAGTCAGATGACACTGAGCAGTTTGACATAAAGATCACACTTTGACCACCTTCTCTAAAGGCTCTATTTCACACTAGATTTCAGGAGGATTACAGAAGATTAGGATTTCTATACAAAACAATCTTTGGTTGTTTGTTCCAGGTCTGGATAAATGGCAATATGTCCCTCACAGGTTTTACAGGCATGCTATTCATCAAGGG
The DNA here is from genome assembly GCA_013400215.1 of Cisticola juncidis. Classification (NCBI taxonomy): domain Eukaryota; kingdom Metazoa; phylum Chordata; class Aves; order Passeriformes; family Cisticolidae; genus Cisticola; species Cisticola juncidis. The sequence continues at coordinate 604,484 of VXBR01005079.1, forward strand.
ACTCACCTAAGAGTCTTCTCATTAAGAGAAGACAAGCTGTCCATGCCTTGGAACTATTTTACAGACATGAGCATTAGGATTGATATTTTCTCTCTCCTTGTGGTTCTCTCTTACCTTATTTAGACACCTGACCACTCAATATTTTCCATGTATTTTACTATTATCTCATGCACTGCATTTGGAGGCTGAAAAGATGTTTTGGGATAATACACATTTGTTACCCTCAGAGGAACTAAAACTGAATGTTACATAACCAGAGAAACAAATTTATAGAAACTTTTTTCTTCTTTTGTGATAGGCAATAGAAAACACACTAAATACAATTAGAATAAAAATATTAGCAAGGCTGTTTCAGAGAGTCCCCTGATGATATATGAGTAGACCACAATGCTGCAACTTATATAATCTTTATTTTATTCTTTTATTAAAGATGCAGTTAAGCTTAACAAGCAATGAGTCTCTTCATATTTGTTGTGGGTGTTTGAGAATTAAAAAATTTGGTCTGTGGTTGGTAGCAGGGACGATGAGTGTTTCTGCTGGAATTCTTGCTGGATTATTAGTTCACACAGCTGCTGTTCCTTTCTCCTGGAGATGTGGGAGACTGAAGAGCTGGGCATTTAAATGCTGTTTCCTATGTCTATTTTAGCAAGTAGAATATACAAAAGAAGGTCACTGGATCAAAGCAACTAAAACCACATGTGGATCATGTGGTGCCAGCAGAGAAGCTGTGGCTGCCCCAACCCTGGAAGTGTTCAAGACCAGGTTGGAAGGGCCTTTGAGCAACCTGTTCTAATAGAAGGTGTTTCTGCCTGTGGCAGGGGCATTGGAACTGGATGATCTTGAAGTCTCTTCCTACCCAAGCCATTCAATGATTTTACAATATAGAAACATTGGATTGCATTTAATGTAAGAACGGACAAAATATTCACAAACTTTGGTTCAAATCTGTCTGAAGAATGAGTGTTTCAAACTTCATGACCTCATCAGGGTTTGAAATATATTTTTCATGCACCTGAAACTCATCTTCCACTTCTCTTTTCTTAGGTAGAATACTTATTTATGTACATTAAATCACCTCTGAAATGGAAAGTATCCAATAGATGTGGTTACTGGAGTTTTGTGTCAGAACTACTTAATTGCTCCATCCTAAAAACTAATACTGGTCCAGCTTTTGATGAATATATTTTATTTACTGATCTGGAAACAACTGGTATTCTCTGGCATCTGGTATTCTCTGGCATCTGGTATTCTCTCAGGACGACTGTAAAAATATCGCTCCTTTTGCCAGCTTTTCCAGTAGAGACATTCCTGGTCAGAGCACAGTGACCTCTGGCAATTTGGAAATGATATTTAACAAAGACACCAAAGGGTAGAAAAATGGTCAAGATATGAATGATGAGGTGACAGAGATGTGCCTAGGGTAAATAAGGATTTTTAGTGCTTGTTTCTTCTATACTGTATATGCTTTGAAGAATTTAATGCTTTTCAGTAGCTCATTGACCTGGGTTATGTAACCAAAAAAAGTTTATTCTATTTGCCATCAACTGAAATTGGCTGGGGAGGTTTTATCTTTATCTCTTGTATGACCCATTCCTCATAACTCCAGGGGGAGGGGGCAAGATACCTTCTGACAATAGCCCAGCTATTAAAACCCCAGGTGGGGCAGTGTTTCTTATCTCTTTCACCACTGTCCCCCCTCCAGGGGATATCTTCTGTTAATGGGCCATTGAGGCTCACCAGTGACAGGACACATTACATCATCTCATTGGGAGATGCTCCACCCAGTGGGGAGAAGCCAACCATTCCTACCAAGATAAAAACTGAGATGTGGGAAAACCAAGCAGCCTGTTTGCCACTGGATTCCCAGAGGAAAACCAGGCCCATCTTGCCATCGCTAGAACTTTTTCTACAGGATCATCTCTACTCCACAGAACAACATCTGTTACTCCAGGAGGATTTGTTTGGACTGCTCCCAACACCCTGAACAACAGGGTGTCAGGTTGTATCTCTGACTCTGTCCGGGTTTTCTAGGATTTTTGTTTGCTTGTTTTTTTATACTACTGCATTTGTATTTTTAATATTCCTAGTAAAGAACTGTTATTTCTATTCCCATATCTTTTCCTGAAAGCCCCAAATTTCAAAATTATAATAATTTAGAGGGAAGGGAGTTACATTCTCCATTCCAAGGGGAGCATCAACTTTCCCTGGCAGACACCTGTCTTTCCAAATCAAGACACTCTTGTAATGATAAATTTTATTTTTTAATTATTCTGATGTCTCATTCTTTTCCATCTTGGTAGGTCTGTTCTAGCTCCCAGAGCAATCAAGCTGGATAGTGCTCTTTGTCACAAGAGTTCTACACAAGCCTTTACTAAATGCAACCTCTATGGGTAGAATATAAACTTTGGATCACTTACTTCATCAAAGTAAACCAAAGAAGTGTTTTTAAAAGGACCAAGCATTATTAATATATTTATTATTATTATTATTATTATTATTATTATTATTAAATTTTATGTGGTGTTTGTACAGATTACTGCAATGTTCTAATGTGAGTTAAAAAAATTACAATAGGAACGACAATAATAAATTCCAGGCAATTATTTTACTCTTGTGCTTCACATCATTACTTTTTACCAAGTCCTTTGGGCACAGTAGGTAACAAAAAATCTCAGGATCAATAATACGAAACCATAAACTCCACAATAATTTTGTGGTGGGCAATACCCAGATATATAAGTTATATCAGATTGGTCTTCAAAAGTCATTAAGTGGTGTATTTACTTCATTTAAAAATCAGAATCCTTTGCTAATTCTCTTTGAAATATTCACAGATATTTAAGGTGAAACATTTATAAAGGAAGTCTGAAAATTTTAAAAATGTCTCCAAAATGTATCACGAGACAACTGAGGCCAATGTAAACCTCAGTTGAGAGAGGAATAGTGTCAAAGAATTTTACACTGGGTACAGATTTGTTCCTGTTCATCTCCACCTGATATTGCTGCAGATCACTAAGATCTCAAAAGCAGAGTGAGAGAATAGCATCACAGAGATTCTTATTCCCCTCATCTTGGGTAAAACTGATTTTGGAGAAGAAAATCAAATCAAGAAGAATTTTGTTTTGTTTTGTCTTTTCCTTCCCTGTTTCATTATCCTTCAGAGCCTAAGCTTGGAAAATTCATGGAAACTACTAGGGGTGAATAAAAGATGAGCTAGATTCCCAGATGAAAGTGCGGATGAGGTGTGAAAATTGAAATTGAGGGACTTAGAACAGCAAGCTTACAAGTACCTATGCTGCATCCATGGAGATGGTGAGGACAGGAAACAATCTCCTTTGATGCTGGATACATGTTCAGATAGAGATGATGATAAGGAGTATAGGATTTATTGTACTGAATCAGACAAGTTTTGTATTCCTTTTGGTTTCTTGATTCTTGCATTTTTGCTGCCTTCAGAAGTGACCAATGTGTGGTACTTGAGGGGAGGTTGAAGAAAAGCCGTTAATGAACTTAGCTAGTTGTGTGAAAAGGAAGGCAGAGAAGAGAATATCTTCTTGACCCCTGCAGCTATCAATTTACCCTCAGAAGCATAACAATAGACTACTTTAAGATTCATATTTGTGTTATTACTCACAGAATTATTCAGCCCTTTAAAATTCTTTCATATTTGACTTAATAATCTCCTGCTAGAGTTAATTCCAAGGGATGACAGCATGCTGTGAAAAGTATTCACTTTCACAATTTTTACTCTACTTTTGTGTTCCATTTATTTCATTGTATATTCTTTATGGATTTATTATGTCATAAGGTTAAAAGTGGGGTTTTATCATTCTGCACTTCATAAAAATAAATAGGATAGACCATTCCATTTTCCTATGTGAAATAAAACTCAAGCTGTTTTCATTTTGTGTATATATTGAAGAGTTGAGTTTCTCTGCTTTCTGTATCTGCAAATAGAGAAGGTAAGGATGACAAAATTGTTTATGTGGTATATTCTGCATATACTGTTTCTCTGTATCTTTTTCTATTATCTATATGTTGATTGACTTAAGAAATTTCAGGAGCACATCAGATATTAATGGAGAAAACAACATTTACCTATCAATTATTTTTTGGGACTCATCATCCCCATGTTTGAGTTTTACTTCAGAGTATCACATGGAAATGAGAATGGGAAATACTACATTTTTAGACCAACAAGGGAACATTGTGTTTATCCTGCCATATGCACAACTTTATCAAGAAAATCCTATTTTTATATTAAGCTCTATATCATAAAGGATCTGAAATCCTTCAAACCATGATTCTTAGAATTAATTAGAGACAATTACATTTATATCTGTGAGTGCTGGACTGAGATTCTTTCAGCATGTTTTTAGATTACATGTGATCTTGATTCATAGATCATCACACTTTCTAGTGCAAAGTGGAAATAGAAGCTAAGAAATGTACACCCAAACATTCCAAAGCACCATTTCAGTAATACTTAATAGCATGTGGAATTTTACTGTTGGTGAGAATCCCCAGAAATGTGCATACCCATATTTGTATATTGACAAATACAGTCTTAATTAACCTTTAGCAGAAGTAGCTGATGAAGCTACTTTGCCGTGAAATCATATCCTGAGCATCTATATTGATTCAGGTAAGCACAGATAATTATTTTTCTTCCTCTTCTAAATCGAAACTAAATTGTATTTACCCACTATCACTATCTACATTCCTTCAGGCAACTCCCTGGTAGGAATGGGAACTGTGCTGTAGGTTTTAGCCTGCAGGTCAGTGTGGTCAGTCAAACAGACTGAGTGGCTCCAGAGGAGTTCCAACCTCAAAGATCCTTCTATTTGTCCTGCTAGCTTTTCCCAGGGCATCACTATCTGAGAGAAAAACACAGCCTGAGTAACTTTATGTTTCTCTTTCAACATTGAAGTGTGTCTGTAACTGCACAGGATGATGAGAAAGGGAAGATTGGAAGGAGTCTGAAAGGGCTTTAACAAAGCTTCTTGCTCCTTTACATTTCCCCAGCTCCTCTCTGTATTTGAGGGGCACAGCATTGTGCCAAATGGGTCACCAGAAGAGAAGCTACAGGGTATCCCCTGCTCCTCATGCTTGGCTGCTTCCTCTCTGTAAAGGCTCCTAAACTCCAGACACTTCAGTTTGGGTCCTTTGTATTCCCAGTATGCTGGAGGTCTGCAAATCTGAAGTATTTCTATTTGTTCACATGTAGGAAAGATGGAGTTTACCAGAAACTGATTTTTTCTCAGCCTGTCTCTTCTGAACATCTCAATGCATCAGCTGTCTGCAGAACCTTTTTATATACCTTCTGAAAGGGTTGAGGCCTGCACAAAATGGAATTGCAGGAGTTAATCTCTTTTTTTTTTTTTTTTAATAGTACAGAAAGAATTGATGTATATTTCAGAGATCTGGGTTTCCTTCAACAACACAACTTTGTATTAGATGGTTTGGTACATTTTCTCAGTATTTTCAGATGGTCATCCAGGTGTGCAGGTTTCTGTTTAAGCAATAGAAATGTTGCCATGCTGACCAGCCCCTGTAATCAGATCAGTGCTCCATCTGCTCCTGGGTAGTAGCCTGGTAGTTTTAAAACATTGAGTCAGTATGAGTGAATGTTTTAAAGTAAAGTGACCCAGGTTCAATTTCTTTTTTCTGCTTGAGGAAGGGTATTACCTGTGAAATGTTTTATGTTCATAAAAAAGTGAAGGAGTTTTTGCTCTGTTTTCCTCTTTGAAGTTGTGTCTGTGTGTATAAATGATTGCAAGGTCTGCAAAGGGAAAGAGTTTAGTGGTGTAACTCTGCACCTCAGTGCTGAGTAGTGTTGCCTCAGAGAAAGAAGGCTGACTGTATGGAATGTCTTTATGTCCTCACTCTATTTTGTCACAGGATTGGCCCTGGGAGCCGAAAGTGATATTTTCCAACTGGCTGGTGAATGAGTGTCTTTGTGTTGCCTTTGTACAGAGGTCATTAATTTGAGGTTGCTGAAAGCCCCTATTCACTGCAGTGGGTACCTGCATGCCCACCAGAAGTGCTGGATGTCACAGAGCCATGTCATTAGCTTGGGGTGTTGCATTACTGAAGCTTTTAGGCTTTTAAGCATTAAATTGGATCCAGTTTGTGATGTCTTTCACCGTCTGACTTTTTTATTTCTTGCTGTTTCTTCTGTGCTGAAGATAATCCAAATTTGTGATGCTGTTACACTTTGTTTGCTTTCTCCTTCTTACAGGAAACTGTTATTTTTGATTCCATTTTATATCATTATTTTCCAGCAATAATTATGGCTCACTTGATCAAGATATTCAGAGGTTGGTAGTATGAGTCACTTTTCCTATTCAGTTTCCATAATGTCAAAATGGCACTTTCTTAATCCAAACACCTGCCAGTCCTTTGCAGTACCAAAAGCAGTTCTATTCTCCATTCTTACCATTTCCAGTCTCTTTTTTGTTCAATCATACAATTTTTGTACAGTCATATCATCTGCATTCTCTTCCTGCAAGTCATTTATTTCACATCAGTGTACATCCAACAGGTTACTTCCTCCTGTGCAACCAGTACCTCTTATTGTTAATGAGAATCCACCCTTAAGTTGCTTTTGTCTGCCTGTAATGTAAATCTTATGCATACAAATATATCTATATATATATAAATGCATTACAGATATGACCAAAACCAAAACAACCAGTTTCAACTTTGAAAGTACTAAACTGTGTATTCTCAGCACCTGGAGAATTGTAACAGCTGGGGATGGAAGGAAAGCTGACGGGTCAGGCTGTTCTTTCCCACTGCCAGATTGCTCTCAACAATATATTCTTAACTTTGCCTGGCCTATTTTTAAATGCAGCTTCTTTTGATAATACTTAAGTCTGGAAAAGTGAGAGACAGATTACTCTTTTATAGCAGAATGACTATCTTTGACTTAATGACAGTTAAATTTATTTTATTTGGTGTATAGAAGAAGATTAGGTGCATTTAATTTTTATAAAGGTCTAAAATATGGGTAATATGAAATCTAAACTGAAAAAGAAACTGGTCCAAAGACACTAACAAATTTGTGCATTTTCAGGTTCTGAAAAATGTGTGATGATTTTCTGAAAGACTATTCCTTGGCATTTTTTGTTGTAACTTCTATACTCTCAGTCAGATAACTCTTCTACTAAACTACAAATAGGCCAAATACTCAGCTGTTATAAATCCAGTATCCCTGCTGACAGTGCTGCTCGGCCAATTTGCACCAGCTTAGGATCTGTCCTTTTGATCTGGCCATATGTTTTTTGATGATAAGCATCACAAATTAGGAAGGGATTTACAGAAAATCTCTTTTTCTCTTTTACATCCCTAAGGATACATAGGTGACCAGAAGTTTTCAAACATTTCTAGCTCGGACTTTGGCATTAATGGCTGCTGTTTCAAAACACACTGCTCTGTTGCAAAATTTCCAGTTTCCAGACTACAGAAATGATGTTGCAAGTGACTCTTAATCAGCTCCTGCACTGAGAAATTATATCATCAAAACTAACCAGAAAATCTTATGGGAGCTAAAGTATTAAAAAAAGGTACTGAGCATGTACCTTGCTTTTTTAAGTTTAGCCTATAAATATTATTTATTAAGCTTTAATTTTTGTTCTGATTTTATTGGATCCAAACCAGAAAAATGCATAATTAGAAATGGGGGAATGAATGAGAAGTATGTGGGAGGAGCAACAAAACTGTTCAAACAACAAAATAAGAGAATCAACACCAAAGGAAAAGAGCCAGGTCTCCCTGCTGCTGTGTGATGTGCCAGTGGCCTAGGAGGACCATATCAACAGAATGAAGTATCCTTCAAAAATTTTGCTTTTGCCAATATCAATCAAGTCTTACTTCAATAAAAGGAATAATAAAAAAGACCCACTTAGAACTAAACAACATGCAATACACAAGATAAAGGGGATATAAAAGAAGAATCTTACTGTGAATTGAGTTTGGTTTTTTGGTGATTAATTTATCATATATATACCTCAGCTTTTTTGAAACTAGATTAATTTAGCACATTATCAAGTAAGTCCATACTAAGAGGATAATCTCAGAAAGCAAATGGCTCAAATATTTTTTTAACTGGGGGCAAAATTCTGAGCAGCAATCACATATAGACTTATGGAAGGGTTGATGGTGCCTGGTACAGAATGAACTGCACTGTCACTATGCAGACCTGATTCTCTCTCTTCCTGATTGGATACAGGATATTTTGCAGTTAATTCCTGGCACCAGCACTCTGAGGGCTTGCATGCAGGGTTGGGACCTAGCTAAACAGGCTGCTGTAATTACAAGCTTGCTGCAGCATACTGTTGGTCAGAGTGTATTATAAATGTGTTTCTACAGGTCAGATTTTGGGATAGAATAATTACATCAGTGTAAGGTTAAAAAATAGCCCAGTGAGCCAAGTTTATGAGAAGCATTCATTGCTTTGCTAAGAAATGCTGCTAAGATGGGTGTCAAAAATGTTCCTCAAATGGGAAGATCACAAGATTCCTTCATAATGGAAATTGCTAGGAAACCTAAATAGATTAATGGGTCCTAGTTCCTCCTTCACATTCTCAGGGCAAAGATGTATAATACACACCAGATAACAGCACATTGCAGGAAGGTAGCTTGGTTTTAAAGAAAATGTCAAGAGTCCCGGTATTAAAAAAAAAATCTTTTATAGCAGAATGGACAAACATGGGAGCAGAGATGAGGTGGAGAGGGAGGAGTGAATTCTGCACAATGATGGCAGTGTTCACCCTTTACTGATTCAACCTGTACCACTTCCACTTCCCTAACAATTATTTAACATGCAACAGTGACTGTATTAACTATTTTTACTATTCCCTACAAAGCCACCCTGGAGGAATGGCACAGCAGACCTGCTAAGGCTCTCAACTTCCATGCTTTTAGCTCCATCCTAATTAGGTGGTAGAGTGAATGAAATTATTTTGCCATTCCTGTGTCCCAACTTGACAAACTGGGACTTGGCACTAGCTCAGATTAAGGCACTCCATGCAGCTATATATAGTATGTGTTAATGATGCTATTAGTAACACATTGCTGAATGTTAACATGTTAGAGCTTGTAGTTTCATCTCTCCATGGAAGCGACTTGATTAATGTTAGAACTTTTTAACAAAGGTATAATTTCTGTGCCACTGTTTTATATCGTCAAAGAAAGAGGCATAATCTTTACACTGAGTATTATTATGTTTAATTAAAAAGACGGTGCCAGGCTTTGTACTCCCCTATCCACTTGCACACATAAAATGTTTTTCTTTGTTTTTTTGAAAAGGGGGCTATGATTTGAGGGGCCATTGGTCACCTTAGTGAGTGCCCTAAAGCTTGGTGTGCTTAGGGCTGACAGGTACATAACAGTACAGTGGTTGCACAGGGATGTGTCCAGCCAGTGATGTGCCACTTCAAGATATCTGCAGACCTAGTATTTTTAAATGAAAGCTTGTCAATGGAACAACTAAGAAAGATCTTCTAATGAGAATACTGACACAATGGGGACACATTCATCAAGGAATTAGCAGGTAGGGTGTTTTTTTCAGAGGAGAAGATTGTTAATGATTAAATGGCAATCCTACTAATTAAAAGTCAAAAGGAGATAAATAAGGGATAAATCCCATGATAATTGCCAAATTTATAAATTTAGAGAAACCTAGCACATCATAAATATTAAATTGGGCTATTATCCGCAGTGTATTTGTGCCAGGGATCCATAAATAAAGACCTTAGGGACTAATCACTAGAAATTTTCATTATTTATCACCTTCCACATTTTAACAAACAGAAAAGCTATGTCTTAAGTGTAAACCACAAAGAGAACATGGTTTTTCTTTTTTTCCCCTTTTTTTCTCTTTTTTTTTCCTTTGATGAATCTTTTGAGGATAAGAAAAGAAAGAATAATGCAAAGGGGATGTACAAACCAGAGGAGAGCTCAGTCATGAGAAAATCTTTCAAGACAAAGCTTGGCTTCTCATTTCTTCTGAGCATTAACCTCCTATTAAGTACACTGGTTTTATGTCAATGTGTAGCTCCATTGACTTCAATTAGGCTATCTAAGATACCCACCCTGCTGAGAGAGCAACCACACACTTTTAAAAAAATCATCCTACACAGAAATGCAGGAAGAGTAGTGAATTGGGTCATTTGCATAATTTTAATCATTAGTACTGCCTTGTACCTTATGTAATAATTTATGTGAAAAAAAAGTACCTAAAGGCCTTTTTAGGGCCTGTGGTATTGATACTGATATTAATGCAAGTGTTTTATGTTCATTTTTGCAAGACAGAATGTGTATTATGTGCACAATTTTAGGCACAGTTGGCTTCACTGGAAGAGGATCTTGCTCTGCACAGGGTCTGGGACTGTTGTCTTCTTGGCTCCCTCAGTGTAGCTGAAGAACTGAACAGCTTGAGAAAGTGGATCTTACCTACAAGACTCTCAAGTATTCTGGGAAATCAGAGGAGACGATAGTGTCGGTTATGCATCAGTACAGAATCTGTAAAGAAGTTTAATTTATTGGAAGCTGAAAGCTCATTTGGAAGCCTCCACAGTGAATTGTGCCATGGACAAGTCAGACTGTCCCATCTGGATTATGCTTGGATATGCTTTGGTTTGGCTAGATTATTTTTGATCCACCAGATGCTTGAGTTCCCATAACAAAGACAAAGTGTGGGAGAGATTCAGCAGCTTGACACTGGGGTATTGACAAAGAAATCAGCTACTGACAATTGGCAGAGCTTTCCTTCATAGCCCTGCTGTCAGTCTTGTGGTAATCCTCTTTGGCCTTTTGACTACTGAAAAGGGATAATATTTTTCCTTATATTGGATATTATATAGAAGCTAGTAGTTCTAAAGGGTTAAAATACAGCTAAGAAGTACCAAGAATTACTTGAGGGGAGCACTAGACATCTATTGCTGCATGCTAAGCCATTCTGTCTTTTTGAAGTATGCCAAGTAAACATGCTGCAATATCATTCACACAGTTGCACAGAGGTTCTAGGCAGAAGTGATATTCTGTAAGCTGAGATCCTGACTCCTTTATGAATTCCAGTAGTTTAGAATGGGTAAAAGCCCTGCAAGTTTGTGAAGTCACACATTCAATATGTGAGGCCAAGAGTAAAAATAAGACCCTTGACCCTTCTTCTCCTTTAGATACTTTTCACTGTAACAGTAGGTAAAATGCAGCAGCAGAATAGTGTTGCTATTAAGTGAAAAATGAGCTTTTACAGTTAGCCATGAAAATGAAAGTAATAATTAAATCTTCATATAACTTTAGGTTGTATTGTAAGTGCTTAGCTGAAAAATTCGTCTTTAACTCATGGCCCGCAGCAATCACATCTGTTATATTTTAGGAACAGAAAGCTAATGAGGTGGAATCTGGAGTACTGAGCTTAATTGGGCTTGTTTTGATTAAGTGTATGTGCTGGGAATATTTTACACACTAGTATAAATTGCAAAACAGTCAACATAAGCCACAAAATTTGCAAAATCCATTGTGGGTAGTGTCAGAGAAAGGACTGTTTTCAATAAACAATAAAAGGCAAAAAGAAAATATCTGAGGTTTTGATGGGAGAAGAAAGTGCTTTAATTTGCTTAATTAGTGGCTTTCCAAAGTTGTAAGTGCATTTCTCTCTTATTCACATACATACAAATACACATACAGAGAAACACAAAAATGTGCTGTGTACTATAAAACTGTTACAGCTTGTCTTTGGGCTGCATAGATTAGGTCCAACTGGAAAAGGGATTTAAAGCTGCATAATCTTTATACAAGCATGAAAAGTTGACATATCCTTCATATATTACATATTTAGCAGAAATAATAATATTTTACAGCAGTTTTAAAAACATGTGTTTCAAGGGGGAGATAGTATGTGGAGTTTTCCTCCTGCCAGTCCTTATCACTTAGGGCCATACTCTTAGATAATGTAAACCCACATAACTTCATTGACTCTGCCACATTTTGCTGATCCACTCAATTTAGATCTGATCTCTCAAGTTCCCATGTGTATTCAAAGCTTAGGAGTTGGGGGAAAAACAGAGTACTATATTTTAGCAACATTATAAATGGATTTTTAAAATGGATTTTTATCTACAGTAAAAATGTTGCAGTCTAGATGTCTAATATTATCGTATCATTCATAACTAGAAACAGAGGCTGACTCTTCAAAGTAAATTACACATGAATGAAAAGTGTTTCTGTTTAAATTGTAGTCATAACCACATCAACAACAACTACAAAATTGTCTACTGCTTTCATCAGTAGCTCTCAAAACAGCTTCCAAGAAAAAAAAAAAAGCCTCAATCTTTGCACACAAGGGAAGAAAGACACCAAGAGCTGGCTTGTAGAAAGCCACTGACAGAAGCCCCTGAGTGGTGATGATCTGTCCAGTGGCCACCTTAGATGTCACAGTCAAAGGAGACTGACATAAGCCACATAATATGGGGCATTTGAGGGCTGAATCTTCCTCCAGCTCGGTGGATTTAGGATTACAGTGCTGAAATTTTTATAGCAGTCACATATGTTAATATTTCATAGTACCCAGACATGGCTGTCTCATGTTGAGCACTTTCAGCACTTTCCCCAACCCCAAATCCAAACTGAAAAGTTAGGCTGAGATTTTAAAAGATTTTGTATTCCCATGGGATTTATTTATCAGATTCTTCTATCCCTTTAGGGTCTTATCTTTGCACAGTTAAAGGTTTCATGATAATTGACTAATATCTAAGAAAGCATCAAGAGCTAATAACTTCATTTTAGCTCCTTACTGGCTTCACACATTTCAAAACATTTTGCCTGAGATACTGTTATTGCTAGGAAAAGGAAAAGTTTGTTTAGATGAGTCTCTAAACAATTCCTGATCTTTCCAGTATTCATGCTGGCTCTTCTGTTCTTCAGGTAATGCTGGTAAATGCAGTGAACATGGAAAGCACACAGAGTTTAAGGACAAATACTCTGCAGCCCTCCAGGATATTTATGACTGCAATTTTTTTGATTAAATTCTTCTGGCAAATGAAAATCTCACTGGTGAATTACTGCTGCTTCCAGTGCAGAAGGAGAACTGTATAGGAACACACACAGACCTCCTATATACTACTAACATAGGCTAAAGGACTGACTGAACTAACAGGAGACAAAGTACCATATTCAGCTTAGGTCTTGATGGAGCAAGGTCTTCACTCTCAAAAAAAAAAAAAATCTGTCTAACACCCAGAGTTATTCAGGGCTTTGGCTTTACAATTCATTCAGAAGAGTGCACTGCTCATTGTGACCCCTCACACTGTACTGCCCAATTGGTTCAATAATGACTCCGAGGAATGAGAGCCACCTACCCTATTATTGGCTCCACCTCCTGGGGTTTTCCTGAAAGGGATTTTCCATTCAAGTCTGGTCTAGAGTAACATATGCAATTACACTTGGAGGAAGGAAAATGTGAAGAGGGCAGCCACTGCAGCTTCAGGTCATGAGACAATTGCTGGCTGTGATTAGGAAGATACCCCTCCTCTTAAATGTAGTATAATAGTGTTCATAGCTGAGGATTCAGGACTGGCCATTGTCAAAGATAGCCCTGTTACACTTCATAGAGTCTTAGATTTCCCTCCCCTTAGCCTTTCAAAATGAAAAAAAAAAAAAGAAAAGAAAAAAAGAAAACACTTTGAGAAATTTTCTACCTTCTTATTGAAAAACAAATTGGGGTAAAGGGAAAATAAGTTTTAATGCTCTGCCATTCTTCTGCCCAAACTTGTGCTACAGTTTCTTCCTTTGAAAGTCATTTGAATGTTCTTTCTTTCCTTTTTTTTTTTTTCTTCCATAGACAGTGTTTCATGTTTCTAATATTTGATATAAAAATTCTGAATTAATTTCACTGTATTGAGCCTACTAAATATGACTTCTTTTTAAAGCAGGTTACTCTTGTGAAAGGCTGTGGTCTCTAAGGATTGTCTGTCAGTCACCTCATAAAATAAAGGTTATTATTATTATCAGTGACGAACAATAGCTGATGACTTCAAGTTGAAGAAAGGTCAAGAGACTAATCACTGATATGCTTTCAGCAGCTATCTTCTCTAGTCAGGATTTAAGCGATTGTTAAAGGCATATTTTTCAGCTTTAAATTTTTTTCTGTTATTTGCTCATTGTCCGTATACGTGCATGAAATGTTCACACAAATCCATCTCAGGTCTTTATGTATATGTCAAGTTTCACTCAAGCAAATGAACAGAAAAGTGTAATCATTTCAGAATCTGGAGTGTGAATACTTGTGACATTCATGATTGTGTTTCAGAGGGGAGGAAGTGGATGAGGACTCCTTTTCTCTGTTAGTAGCAGCCATGTCTGTGCCATCTCCAAGTACATTTCAATTCTTTGTCACAGTTCTTAAACCTCAACACTGTTTCTCTTCTTCTGGAATGCTTCTTCCACCCACCCCACTTAGGAGCATGAAATACAATGTGGTTCCTTCTTGAGACTTTTGTTTTAGAATTCATGAACTATAAAACCAGACCAGGTTTTCTGGAGGTACATCCCCCTTCTTTTGATCTTGCAAACGATGGAGTATCAGTAATGTATGAAGCTGTTCAGATCTGGGAGTCTGAACAGAGCTGGTGGGATCTGCTGCCTTTGCTCAAAATTCAGTTTAAGCCCAGGAAGTTTATGTAGGTCAACTGTGCCTTCCTTCAAACTGAAGAAGCTGTCCATGCTTGGAATGTGTAATATATTTGGAGACACAGGCTGAGAGATACATAGAGAACTATTCAACCAAAGGCTGGTATCAACTGAATCCCTTCAATGTTCCTGAATGTGATGTTGAAACTTCTGAACAAGTCATTGTTGGTAAATGACTGTCTGAAATAGTCTGTTTCTTCACTATAGATTTAAAGGAAAATATTACAGCAAGAGAAAAAGAAGGTGAAATTGATTTCATTTAACAACAACATTCCAGCCTCTCCTCACGTCTCAAATAACCTTTGTAACTAATTATAGTGGAGCTTGAAAATAAAACACTTCTAGGCTAAAGGATTTTATAAGTCATCAAAATTATCCAGTGATCAGTATAGCCAAAATCCTATATGCTATTATGTTCTTGTTCCAGCGAGGCTGCCTGCAAGTTAACATCTATAGAGCCATGAGAGGAACAAAAGGCAAACATTGGTATCATCAAACAGTACATTGATATCTAAAGACATTATGGTAGGCTGAAAAATCAACCATTTCTAAGTGTTTTCTTTTTTGACTTTGGATTAAATTTGGAACAATTGTAATAATTGGTGGTTTTGCTCCTTTTTCAGGTCTGGCAACACATCCAGACAGTCAACTTTATGCACTGTCCTGCCATATTACACACTTTTTTCCTTTCTGCCCCTTAAAACTTTAGAAGTATGAATTAACATTTGTAGGCTATTCTGTCTGATGCAAATTTCAACTAAAACAGCCTTATCTGTCCCCCTCTCCACTTGTCTTAGTTTGGATGACTTTTTAAATCCTTTGGACTCAAGATTTAAAGGCTGTTTACATTAAAGGGACTTGTCATTCCTAAAAAAAGGAGCCTGGATTCCTTTCTCTGCCCATTCCCAGATGATCTGTGTCTTACACCTATATGTCTGAGGCTCTGTTTCTGTCACTGTACTTCTTTTATTCTAAATATAACATCCCAAATATATATTTTTTCATTATTCTCTCTCTCTCTCTCTCTCTCTCTCTCTCTCTCTTTTTTTTTTTTTAACTTTCAGGATACCAAATGCTCCATGCACACTGCTGTAGGGAGAATTTTGTTTCTTATGTTTAGTGACCTTCACCATATAGTACAAGGTTTATCTGTTTACTTACTTGGGATTTCTTCAAATCAATAGCTCCCAACTGCAGACCATGCACCATTAGTGATTCATGAAGCACTTGCTGGAGGTCCATAGAGAACTGCCCAGCATAGCACAGGATTCTCTGTATCTCCATCTGCTATCTTACATTAAAACCAGCTAAAATTCTATTAAATAGTTTATGAATACCACTATTCAGAGAAGGCAATTGCTGCTGTTCCACAAGCCCCATATCTACTTGTATAATATTCCATGTGTGACTTAGTAGGGACTGAAAGTGGGAGTCAGGGGGTTGAAATGTGACCCACACCCCAGAACAGTTTAAGAACACTTGCTCTTCACAACTTCTCTGCCTCAGCTGTAATCCTCTGACTGGCCTGTATGGAATATCCTTTGGAGTCAAATCAGTTTTATGATTTCTAAACTCTGATGGCTTTAATTTGCTGCAAATCTTTCCAGAGATTATGATACTTTGTACAGCATACCTATAAATAAGTTCTATGACAGCCTCATTAATCAGGCTACATTTTAAAAGCATTAGCCTTTTTCCCCTCTGTTGAATCCACAGCTTATCTTTCCCCATTTATAATTAGTGTTCATTAAAAGCAGTACTTTTTTTGCAAACTAGAGAGTTACACTGGGCCTGATGCAGATTTCCTTCATCCTCCAGCTGATGAACCCCGATATTGGAGAGGTATTTGAAAACTTGGCTCCACATTAGCAAATTACAAATGGACTATTTTAAGCAGGGTAAGCCTACAGAGATCAGTCACAGTACTGTAAAGTTTTCTCTTGATATTTTTAACGTCAAGATGCCTGGTTCTGAGAATGGTGCATTAATTGGGCCACCTGATTTATCTTGAGGAAAGTAGGTGACACAAGGGAAAGATCAAATGTCAGCTCCCCAAAAAAAAACCCCAAAATGCCAAATTGGTCAGCACACAGAAACCTTGCCCTTCCCATTCATGAAAGAACATTTTAAATAATATTACTTTTTTTATATAATGGCAGAAATACCCCCACTCTTGACAAGCAGGAAACATAAGATTAGTTTCTCAGTTCCCACCATGACATCAAAATACATGCAGAAGAAGTACATGATCAGGGAATTCAGATATTTTTAGAAGCCAGGAAGAAGACACATGGATGTTTTCAGGATCCTAGTTTTGAACCTGAGTAGGTCAAATTTATTTATACTTAAATATTTTGCATTTTCTGCATCTACCCAATGGTATCAATGTCACAAAGACAGGAACTTCTTCAATGTCTCTGAGTGTATCCAGGTCTTGAATCTTTCTGCGATAATAATGTGAAATAGAGCTGGTGTAAGTTTTAAATAAAAACCCTTGTGTGGTGAATTTTGTAGAGGAAATGAGACAGTTGCAGGTTCTCAGTTGGGGGAAACAGAGCACAATGTGTCATGCAACACTGGCTGTGTATCAGTGACCAGAATTTGTGAAAAACCAGTGATGGATGCTGAAAAGCATTTCCCACCAGAACTATCACTGGAAAGGAAATTAAGGTAACTTTCACACCCATCTTCCCTTCCTTTTATATCTAAACACATCCACAGCTATAACAAATGACCTCGACAACACATTCTGATGTCCAGTACCATTATGTCTTCACCTATTCCAAAATCTGTAGTCTCATGTCAGGTGCATGCTCCACTGGAGTCTATTTCATACTTGTCAAGAAAAGCAAATAATACTTGTATCCCTCTTCTTTTTTCTTGATTGGCAGGGCAAATAATGAGCAGGATGCTAGAACTCAGGTGTGATGAAGACCAGTGGCTACAGCTGAAAAGAAAACTGTGAAATGTGTTCATCTAGAAGTTTGGCTCATAGGTGTCCCTTTCTCCCACCCCATCACATCAAGCTGTGAAAAGGTTAGGTGATACTGTGAGAAACAATAGAACAAGAAAATTTAAACTACTCTCTCTAAAGAATAAAATTTTGTATCTCTTTAACAGAACTTAATATCAAGTGGTGAAGTTATTTGCAGGTCTGTGACAAGGATTCTTATTCCTGCAGAAGGACAACTCTCTGAAAATTACACTTTGCTGAGAGGAGGACAAGGCTGCTGCAAAAGGAATGATAAATCATATCTAAGAGATGAAGGAAGTAAAAGCTAAACAGAGCAGGAAAGGGTCAGAAAGGAAAGGGTAACAATGGAGGTCTGAAGGGTCTTCCTGTTTTGTCAGCTTCTCTTTTCAGAGTTAAATTTGGTGGCAATGGAAATAGGAATTTATTTTGGTTGGTTTTATTTGAGGTTAAAATTGCAAGGTGACTTTGTCTTTCACATGAGATGTTGTGAAAAACTGCATGTGATGTGTGTAGTTTGTGATGACTGAGAATGTTTGATCATAGGAAGGGATGGCAAAGGGAGAGGGAAGTTTTCAAGATCAACTTAGAAACTTTAAAAATTAAATATTTTCAAACCAGTCCCAGAATTCTAATGATTGTATTCTGTACAGTTTTATTATGGACTATAATTTGTCCATGGAAGTTTTGCTGATGCTCGTACTCGTCCATTGCTGTAAATCATAGTAATATGCACAGAGGGGTTAATTATGACCTTACACTGTGCTCACTTTAGCTAGAAACACTCTGCTCTTGCTCACCCTTCAGTCAGGATGTGGGCAAAATGAATTGTAAGGAGATGTTATACTTAGCACCTACCTAAGTGTATATTGTTCTGTGCTGTGCCATGACAACTGAGCATACTATGCATCCACAGGGGAAAAACAAGCTGTCATTGCAACACTTGAAAGTCTCTAATCTTTTTTTCTCATTAAAACTCTTCAGCACAGAGACATTACTGATTGGAGCAGGGTTATACTGCTGCTGACTTCCAGTCTGTTGTTGTCTGCCTTCCTTGGATGACCTTCCTTTACCTTGCTTTGACTTGCCCTACTTTAGCAACTGGGAGCTGACCTTCCTTCAAACTCCTTCCCGTGAGAGCCAGAGGATGGCAACAGCCTCCTGCAATTCACTGGGAAAGACTCAGTGAAGAAGATAATCAAACTGCAGCCTTGAGCAGCAGGTGTTGGGCTTTCACAAGCCCCAGTGAAATGTGCAGCTGAGCAAACCCTGGGAAGAACAAAGCCAGTCTGCCATGGTTTTGTAAAGTGGAAGCTTCCATGCACGATGCAGGTGTTGAAATAAGGAACAGGATCTCTCCAGCAAAATATGAAAATGTCCATTTAAAGGAGGAGAGAGTCACTTCATGGCAAACACCAGAAAAATTACATCCTAGAATGGCCAGATTTTCTCTAATGACTATAAAAATCCCTGAGAGGATAGCTTCAATAATCACCTTCAGTGAAGATGTCTTCACTGTTAATTTCAGTGGTAAGCAAATTGAGATTAAATCACCTACATTTAGCAGTCTGCAGGCACTATAATCCCATCACAGTTAACAACCACACAGCTACATCTGAGACAACCCTAAAGAATTCAAGGCATCCACACCAGACTTGCAGATATGGGATACAAGGGAATTAGAGGAAAAATCCTCTTCTAGAACTACTAACAGATGGAGATAGGTGGAGTCTTCTAGGTCCTAGCTATTTAAGCTATTGAATTCCACCTCCCAGAATGCATTTAGACTGTTCCTTGTGGACTTGAATTTAGGTGTCAGTAGTCTAAGCAGGAGTCTATCCATAAAGTTGGATGAGATGAATTCCATATATCAGCTCTGAAGACCTATGTAAGTTTTGAAATGTGCTATGTCCTCTTCATGAGAACCATCAGTACTTTTGCTGTGTGAATTTTTTTTTCTCTATGGAAAGATATGTAACTACTGGAGAGAGTCCAACAAAGGGCTATGAAGACAACTAATGGAACATCAATCAAATGAGGAAAGGATGAAAGAGGTGGTATTTTTATTCTAGTGAAGGGAAATTATTTTAAAGCTACAACCTCTCCCACTAACTAAATTGCTCTTGTAGTGTATTGGGTTTACGTGGCCAGGCTTTGGGAGTGGTTGCAGGGGTGGTTTCTGTGAGCAGCTACCAGAAGGTCCCCCCTTGTCCAGCAGAGCCAGTGCCAGCTGGTTCTAAACTGGACTCACTGCTGGCCAAGGCTGGGCCAATCAGAGATGGTGGTAACACCTCTCTGATCATATTTAAGCAGGGAAAAAGTTACTGTGCTGATATAACTGTGCTCAGAAGAGAGGAGTGAGAATCTGTGAGAGGAACAGCTATGCAGACACCAAGGTCAGTTGAGAAGGAGAAAGAGGAGCTGAAGCAGAGATTCCCCTGCAGCCCGTGGTGCAGCCCGTGGTGAAGCAGCTGTGCCCCTGCAGCCAATGGAGCTCCATTTGGGACCAGAGGTCCACCTTCATTCCATGGAGAGCCTTACCCTGGAGCATTTGGATGCTCAAAGAGCATCCCTCCATGGCAGGGAACTTCAGACCTGTGGAGAGGGGAGCCCATGCTGGCACAGGCTTCTGTGAGGACTCATGACCCTGTGAAGGATCCATGCTGGAGCAGGGGGTTCTGGAAGCACTTGGCAGAAAGGAACCCATGCTCGAGCAGTCCATAAAGAACTGTAGCCCATGAAAAGGACATACACAGGGGAAGTGCATGGAGAACTGTCTTTGTGGGAGGGATCCACAGGGGAGCAGGGGAAGGTCTCCTCTCCCTGAGCAGCAGCATGAACAATGTATGATGAACTGACTATAACTCCCATTCCCTGTCTCCCTGCAACTCTGGGGAAACAGCCAAAACTGGGAAGGTGGAAGAGGAGAGAAAGAGATGTTTTTGATATTTACTTCTCATTATCTTGCTCTTATTTTGATTGGTAATAAATTCAGTTAATTTTCCTAAGTCAAAAGTGTTTTTCTCAGTACGGTGATCAGTGGATTATCTCTCTCCCAGTCCTTATTTCAACCCATGAACCCTTCATAATATTTTCTGTCTCCTGCTCATTTGCAGAGGGGCATAACAGAGAGACTTTGGTGGGTACCTGGCATCCAGACAGAGACAACCCTCTGCATTCAGTGCAAACACCAAATTTTCCACAGGGCATTTTTAAATCCTATCCATTATAAAATACAGATTAACTTGTATATCTGTGTCTGTCTGTTGGCATAGTTTTTCAAGATAAAATCTCCCTGAGGAAGAAAAAGTGCTGAAGATTTCTACAGTAATCAAGGCAATTGGCAAATCAATTATACCACAGGCATCTTTCCTCCCATTTAGGAGTTTGTTTCATTTTACACCATAAATGTGCAATCTAAACCAACGAATATATTTGAGCTAAAAAAAGAGAAAAGGTTTTTAACCAAAGTTCAGGAATGTCCTGAACACCAGATTGCTTGTACTGCCACAGTTCTAGATGCTATCATCAAATTATATAATTTCAATGCATTGAGATAGTTTGGATCGTGTTTTGCTCCACAGATAGGACAGTATAGCCTAACATTTGTCCAAATTGCCTTGTAGCTACAAATTCAGATTTGATTTTTTCCATTTGCCCATTTGTTCTGGATAAATTGAAGCCAAAGATCCTTCCTTCTTAACATTTTCTGTAACAAATTCAATTTGTAGAGCTGTGTCATAATGGACTGACCATAAATGGTGCAAATCTGCCAGTAATTGGCAAGCAAACACTGTCTGAATTTGATTATATTTATTTTTATAGAGCTCAGGCCTTGCAAAGTCACACATTTTGTGTATGAGTGTTGAGGGCATTCAATTACCTGCAGGACTGTGGACTAGTAATTCACATGTGTTACTTGACTGACTCCTGAATTTACTAAGCAAAGGTATGCTTAGGGTCAGTTCAGTCTGTGACTTTGCCTTGAGGAGCCATCTATGTAATTTTAAAGATGTTCTTTCCCACACCACCTACCTCCTCTCACAGTTCTGAACTTTCTCCACTGGTGGCAATGATAAAAAGTAACCAAGCTTCTTAGGAATTTAGTAAAGAAAACATTAGGGATTTTTTCACTTGTCTTTTTCCCTATCTATTAGTTAAGGGAATTGCCTGCCTTGCTCATGTGTGATTTAACTCTCTTTATGTGTCCTAGAACTACACATACAAAACATCCTGTACTTCACATGGCCAGATAAATTTGAATAGCATAAATGTCCTATAGCCAAAGAAAATAATACCTGTGTTTTCAAAGCAGAGAACTATGTGGACAGAGAAGGAAGTTAGAAAGCTTGCAAACAGCATCCCAGGAATTAGGCATAGGTAATGAAATACCCAACCCAACATGCATCAGCAAGTGCTTGTCTAAATAAATCACCTTGTAATTCAGGTATTGGCTGCTGGGTTTGTATAAACATATGTATTCATATATTTTAACATAGAACTCCTAAATGATTTTAGTAGGGAACACTGTAGAGAGCTTATTTATTGGCAGACTGCCTCTGTGACTGAGCAGGGCTGAGGGAGGCTTAAGTGTGTTCTGGGTAATGTAGTCTGATTTCTATTTTAATGGACTGAATAACTAGAGCAGGCACTTATGTTAAATGGCCCGACTGAGAACTCAGCAGCCATTTGAGGTAAGAGAGAGTTTATGATATAAGTAATAATCTGTAAGAGTTTAAATCTATTGTTCTAAAAGAGGATAAAATGTGTAGTACCAGAGCCCAAGAGAGCAGGTGGGATGTTTCATGCTGTATCTGACCTGGATGGTGATTTGCTGTGTGATTTTGCACAAATTTGGGGAATATTCCTGGGTGATGATTTAAATGTCCATAAACCATATTAATTTATTTTCCACTTGGGAAATCATGGAAGGAGACATTCTGGAGCTTAACTAATGTTCCTAAGGTGCTTTAACATTACTGGATGGCTGCTATTCGGTAAATACAACATTTAGAGAGTTAGGTTTAATCTATCTGAAGTAATTCATGAGGATTTTCACTGAAGCCCACAGAATTGTAATGGTGCAATGGTAGCATAAGTAAAGCAAAAAAAGCATCACTTTTCAGTCCCTCATTAGGAAGAAAAAAAACCTACCTGTCCCCAGGTTTCTGTGCTGGGTTGCTCCTAATGTCACTGTGCTGGATTGGGACACAACCTCAGCTGAGCACTGTTTTGTGTCCTCTTTACAGAGTCTGCTCAGCGTCCACATAAGAGGGTGCAGCTGTTTGCAAAGCCACAAAGAAATTTAACCAATGACAACCTGTTAGAGGATAGCTATGGGTTAAAACCATGTAGGACATGCCAAAAAAAGAAAAAATCCCAATAACTTTATCAAGGCAATACTATATTTTTGATGCCTTAAGTTTTAGCTTTCAGATTTTTTTTCAGATTCTGTGCTGCCTAGGGGTGTAGTTCTGAGCCTCATATTAAATGTCAGTCAGCTCTCTTCACAGAAAATCCCTTTTCTGATGAAGACCAAGGACAACGAGTACAAGTTTCAGGCCCAAAAGCATAAACAATGATGGACTGAAGAAGGAAAACAAGACAATGATACTTCACAACCCAAAGCTGTAATTGGACAATGAAACCTCAACATGCAAATGGACAAAAATTTATAAAAGTGTAAGACCTCATGACCGATCATTCATTTTTTGACCATTTTAAGTCTACCTTGGGTGTAGCTCTAGTCAGGCTCTTTTTCTGCCCAAGGTGTACCCTAAAGGCCTCTCAATACATATCTACTTTATTCTCTATCTCTATTTAGTCTCTGTTCCAGGTAAGCCTTCCCAAGGTATCATTTTAAGACAAATATTTTGTCTCCTCATGTTTAAAAAATTCAAGATGGAGGAAAAGTCAGCAAAACGAACTTGACTCACAGAAAGTTGCATTAACAATTTTTTTCCATTTCTTCTTATTTTGAATATTTTTCTCCAAGGAGTTTAGGTTTCAGTCTCTAATTCACTGAGTCTGGGGAGAATTTGATTTTTTTTAAAAAGTGATATAACACCTCAGTCAAAAGTGAACTGAATGAAAGACCATACAGAGTATTATGGAACTTTTAAAAGACAAACATTTTTGAAAAACCCCAAATGTAGTTTGGAGTTTTCCTTGATTTTTTTTCGTGAAGTTTATGTGCTTCTGACAGACAGAAACTAAAACTGACTAAAGGAATTTAGTGAAGAGATGATCTGGTGAAGCACTTTCTTTTCTTGTTCTTTTGGGAACAAAAAGGGAGGGTTGGCTTTCAATTTTCAATCCTAACATGAGTAGGTTTAAGAGTAGAGCTAGATCAAAAGAACAATTCCAAAGAAACTGAATTTTTCCTTATGGTCTGCAGTGAGTAGAGAGCCTTGCTGTGTGTGTTAACCAGGCATCTAGACATGGTGGTACTTCAGCTGCAATGTTGTGGGGTGGTATATCCCAGCTCACCCCTGGTCACAGTGTATGGTTCATTCCAAGTCTGTCCCTCCCTGCAGTATCATGTATCTGTAACCTGATTCGCTGTACAATTTTACCGCGCCCTCCGAACNATGTCAATGGGAAATGCATCCCAAATAAATTCAGGGAAGAAAAGCTTCATGATGATGCAGGGAATGAATGGCTGCATTTTGGGTGTTTACAAGGACAGACAATATTGGAGAGAAGATGGGAAGGTTCACTGATAGAACATCAGTGAGGGTCTAGGTTTGTAAGACCAACTTAATAAGTTTGAATGAACTGAGTTCCTACGTTTCTTCTTTTTTTTTTTTTTTCTCTCCTCTAAATGTAAAAAGTAAAAATAAAAGGAGAAGTAGGCATCTGTTGTTTTAAATCTCTACATCAAGTTTGGACTTCTATGGGCTGAGTGATTAACTTTGTCAGAGCTACTACAGCTCTGTTTCAGTAAAATATTCTTTAAATCTAAATTAAAACCAAGTGCTATGTACTCTGCTTTCTTGAAGAGAACCCAACTAACCTTCAAACTGAGAACTTAGACGTAAATTCCAGATATCAGCCCCTCTAAAAGAATTAAAGTTGTGAGGACGTTTCTGCCTATTTCCAAATAGTCATGAAAAATTTTTTCAGAAAGGATCTAAAACAACATATTTCTGGGATAAATGCTTTCTTCATAGGGCACAAAAGAACAATCAGTGCCTTCTGCTTAAGTACAGAGAACATTCCTAGCAGACCCCACCCCCTTCTGCCCACAAAGTACTTACTGTTCTCTAAAGGTTTGGGGTTCGTGTCTTCAACTTTTTCTGCTCCCTCAACTCAATGTTTTCGGACAGATGCATGTTCAGGTCTTTTTTTTATTCTCCCTCCATTCACTGAAGAGCTCTGTAGCTGTACCAAGGTGTCTTAAAGCATGTCTGGTATTAGCAATAGTACTATTTGTCTTTTTTATCTCACCTGGTGCCTGCACAGAGAGTTGATGTAACCTTGCTTCCAGCGCAATCAGTGGGCAGAGAGAGATGCAGCACCAGGGTGTAGTGGAAGCACAAGCATCCCATGCCTGTCCTGCTCCATGGAGTGCATAGTCCTGGTGATGGAGACTGGAGGGAAGAAAATAAAAGGTATATTTTTGATTTTTATTATTTGAAACGTGACAGTTTTACCTGCATGGGACTCAAAGAACAGTCTGCAAGGGGTAGGCAAGCTTCCATATCACCAGTTTCAAAAGTTCTCTATTCACAGCACAATTTTTGCTTTGAACCAGTTGTTCAAGTGATGGAGCCTGGACAATACCTTCTGTTGTTTTCCCATTTGTTTACATCCTGCCAATTTCTCATACAACAAAAATGTCATCAAAAGCAGTGTTTTGTCCTTATCACAGAGAAAAGACAAGCCTGTACAGAATTTATTTCTGTCTCTGGAAATAGACAGGAGCCTGAGGCAGCATCTATACCAGTAAATGGAATAGTGAGGGCAACACTATTTTGACCCTGAGGCCAACTGACACCATCTAGTCCCATCTATCCTACTAAACTCTCATCTTCCAAAACTAAGAGGTTGTGTCTCAGCTGTCTAGTGGGGATTGCCCTTGCTTAGTTCTGACCTCCTGAGCACCCCTGGGAACTGCATGGGCTAGTGCTGACCTGGACCTGGACAGAAGCATGCCAGGAGCTGGTTAATAAGTTAAGGGTGTGGATGACTGAGCTGCCTGGTGTCTGAGCCCTGGCTCTTTCATTCACTTAGATAAACTTGCCTTGATGCTCTTCTGTGGGTTTGAGAGGTTGCTGTCTGTTGCCTCAGTATCTCACTAGCCAAGGGTCTGGAGGTGGGGAGGCCAGGAGATGGCTGCAAGGCAGAGATTAACTGCTATTTCAGAAAATTATTGGGATAACACAGGGCACACAAAAGAAGATGCAAATAAAGTCCCCATATTCTCCCTTAAGCATGTATCAATGTTTGGCATGGCATTTCTATTACAGAATTTCATTTTCAAGATAGATGAAAGAAAAATGAAGAGAAAGAACACCCCAAGACTCCCAAAGTTTATTGTATGTTTCTATAAAAATTTGCAAAATAATTTTCTCTTTATATTAATTATTCCTGAATGAACTAGTACTTTTTCATATGCAAGAAGAGCTTTATGTTATATGCATGACTCACAGATCAGCTTGGATTGGAAATGATCATAAAGGTTATCCTATTCCAGGCCCCCTGCAATAGGAAGGGATGCATTTCACTAGTCCAGGTTTCTCAGGGCCCCATCCCACCAAGCCTTGAACACTTTCAGGGATGGGGCAGTCACTGCTTTGGGCAATCAGTGCCAGTGCCTCACCACCTTCACAATAAAGGGTTTCTTCCTTGTCCAAAATAAATCTACCCTCTATCTGCTTGTAACCATTGCCCCTTGCCTGTCACTACTGGTAAAAGAGTCCCTTTCCAGCTCTTTTATACCCCCTCTGGAGCCTTCTCTTCTCGAGCCTGAGCAGCCCCAGCTCTCTCAGCCTGTCTCTACAGCAGAGGTGCTCCAGCCCCCTGGTCATCTTCTTGATTTCCTCTGGACTCCAACAGGTCCATGTCCCCCTTCTCTTGGGGGTCCCAGGGGTGGATGTAGCACTCCAGATGGAGTCTCATGAGAGCAGAGGGGCAGAATCATCTCCCTTGATCTCCTTTTTGTGCAGCTCAGGGCACTATTGGCTTCCCAGGCTGCAAACACACATTTCCAGGGCATGTTCAGCTTCCCATCAACCAACATCCCCAAGATGTATTCTCCAGGTCTGGTCTCAATCCATTCACTGTCTAGCCTGTGACTGGGATTGGAAAAGAATTGGCAAAGAATACTACAGCATCACTTTGGAAGGAGAGATACTTCTATTTGTTTTTTTTTAACAAGCCTAATAGGTGTCCATTGTGACCATGGAATTATTTGGAAAAACAGCTAAAAAGGAGGAAATACATCAATGTTTTATAATGCTCTATTCAATGACAATAGGTGATTTGTACTTGATCATAGCCTTGAATTTCTATTTGCAGTATGGGTATACAGAATGAAAAGCACTAGAAAGTTACAGATAATTTTGGTTCTGTTATGTGGCAGAAATTTTAATTTCTGAAGCTAAATTGAAAATAGGAGATAAGAATATAGTTTATTTCTTCTATTCAAAAACTGTAAAAAAACCCCTGTGTCTAAATGTTAGAAAGGAAATGAGACTGTTTAGCTATTAGAATTCAAAATCTCAGTGAAACATTGAAAGAGAGATTAGCAATGTGCACTGAGCCTCCACGAGTAGATTGTTCAGGGGAGTCATGCTTCCACTTAACTGACTTAGAAAGACATAAAAAGCAACCTGTAGTTAATTTTTAAAAATTAAGAACTCAGTTTTTTCATGTATGACTTCCTTTGGTCTCTTGCTGTTACTTGTATATAGACTTACAGCCACCTAAAATATCTTTTGAATGGACCAAAAGTAGTGGATCCTACCAAAAAATTGAGATAGGAATGCCATCTCTGATAATATGCAATCTAAAAATATGTTTGTGCTGCACACTGAATGTCAGTGAGACATCCCCAAATAACTCCAAAGCCAGGAACAGGACTGGCTTGAGACAAAGCTGCTAATGAATGACCAGGGTTTGTTCCCTAAGGCACCACCTCCTGCCAGCATCACTTCCATCATGCTCAAGCCTCACAAGAAAGCTGCACTCTGTTCTGGGCACACCAGTCCATGCAGGGCTTTGAGCACCAGGGTCCATGCAACTGCCTGGAACACCAAAGCTGTGCCGTGAGCTCAAGAGTGAGGCTGTTCCAGGGCTGGAGCTGAAGAGAAAGGTAGGAGACAGCAGATGGTTTCAAAACAAACAAACACACACAAACACTCCAGAAAACAGATGGGAGAGCCCAAGCAGGATGAGCGTTACTGGTGTGACGTGGAGCAGTCTAGAGCAGCAGCTTTGCTGTGAGTGTTCATAGGCTGGGTAACTAAGGCACTACAAAAGAGAATGGCAGGAAGGAAATTACTGCGTTTTGGGGGAATTTGCTAAGAACTGACATAGAGGATGTTTATGGATATAAAAATACAGGATTTTAGAAGCAGGTTTTGGTGATTTTGTAGAAGTGAAGAAACAGCTTGTAATGAGGACACATAGAAGATTAGCTACTAAGCTTGGTTGTTAGGTAGTTACTAAGTAGAAGTCATATAGGTAAGATGCATAATGTTGAAACTCAGCAAAGCAGGACCTAGGTATTTGTTGAAAATTCATAAAGCAGAACTTGGTGGCTTAAATCCAGCAAAATCAAGCTTCTAGTCTTTGGCAAGAGCAAAGTGACCTGAAAGATAGCCAAACCTCCACTGTGCCTGCCCAGAAGCAAAGATCAACCTGAGGAAGACATCAGCCTTCCTCCCAAGACCCCAGATCAGGACCACCAGGAGGCATGACAGCTAGCTGGAATAAAATGAAAGAAGGCAGGGAATGGGCGGGAGGGGAGGTGTGGGTTTGTGGGGTCAGTGTGTGTTGCGGTGCATTCTATGATGTAAGAGTTCCTTCCTGGTCCCCATTCGCTGTTCATGGGTTTTCCCCTTCCAAGTTTGGGTCAGTCCTCCCTTCTCCAGACATCCAGAACTTTCTTTGTCCCCTTTCCAGAGCCCTGTCCATCAAAAAAGGGGTTTTCCCCCCTCAGGGGAATTCCATAAGAGAGCATCGAGTGGTTGGAGGGAAACAAAGGAAGTTCCCACCACAGAAGAATCTGGCTCACCTGGGGGTCTCTCTTCCTTTGGTCACTCCTCCCCTCTCCCCCCCACTCCTCTCCCAAATAAAAGATACAGCAGGCCTCGTGGTCGAGGTTCTGCAGGGGCCTGCCCACTTGTTCAGACCCTCATGCTTGGGCTCCAATAAACTCTGGATTAGGAAAGCCCCCCAGAGATCTGGCTTCTTCTTCTTTGCCTGGTCCAGTCTCTCAGGTGGGTAAGCATAGGAGAAAGTGGTCCCTTTTTCCTGGCTTCCCCAAGGGTCTTCCTCTTCCAGCTGCCATTCCCATTCTGGACAAGATGGGACTTGAACCAACCCGTGGTCCCAGTGCTGCTGCCCCAGGCACTGAGCCAGGAGAGGGATCTCTGTGGGTGACTGCAGCAGCCAACTCTGTGGGGTCAGCTGGAAACTCAGCAGCCTGAGGGGCCCCGTCCTGTTCTGCGGTCCAGCAACTCCGCAAATGGGCATTTAAACCTGGGAGGTGTGGGTTTGTGGAATCCATGTGTATTTAAACCTGGGAGGTGTGGGTGTGTGGGATCCATGGGCATTTAAACCTGGGAGGTGTGGGTTTCTGGGATCCATGGGCATTTAAACCTGGGAGGTGTGGGTTTGTGGGATCTATGGGCATTTAAACCTGGGAGGTGTAGGTTTCTGGGATCCATGGGCATTTAAACCTGGGAGGTGTGGGTTTCTGGGATCCATGTGTATTTAAACCTGGGAGGTATGGGTTTCTGGGATCCATGTGTATTTAAACCTGGGAGGTGTGGGTTTCTGGGATCCATGTGTATTTAAACTTGGACCTTGTTTTGACCAGGTACACATAATTTGGAGGATATACCCCCCCATGTGTCCCATGTGTGGAAATAAAACTTACCTGCTTTACAATTTCTAATTGTAAAATCCTTATTCTACGCTTCAGAACAACTGCACTAAGTCTGCTAAGCTGGAAAACAGTGGAAATGCTTTTTATCAGTAGTGTTTGAAACTGATCTTCAGGTGAATAGAAATGATTTGTCACTATTCCAAAGCTGAACTGAACAGGAAAAGACTGTGATCTATTCTTTCTAGTTTTTTTCATTCATTTCTACCACCCCTCAGCTGAGTAACTCCATGGCCATATAACTTCCAAGAAGATAAAGTTTGGCTTATGAAGAACAAAATGAACTGGTGTATTTAAAATCCAGTGTAGATTTAGAAATGGAAATTTTCATTTCTTTTTTTTTTCTTTTTTTCTTTTCTTATACAAAGAAGTATGGAGATTGCCTACCTGTACACTGAATGATGGTGCTATGGAACAGAGAACAAGGCAGATCTGGATTGCCAACTTTCCTTTGAATGCTTACTTTTTTTAGTCCATCTCCATGAATTTGCAAATGCAAATGTGATTTAATAAAGGACAGTGGGTGTCTGTACTGTGTAGATGCATGAAGCAGAGAGAGATGCTGGTGGAGGGTGGATAATTCTAATCAAACTACTCACACCTTGCCCTCCTTGACATGCAATACCACTTTAAACAGCAGTGCTCTAATAGAGAAAAGAGCTACTGTACTTACCCACTCAATAATTTGCATAATTTTGAAGAGCTGAAAATGTCACTGCTGTTTTATGATAATTGTGGGGAAATGATTAGCTATAGCATTTATGCATTCCAGGAAAAAAAAAAAAAGGAAGTATTTTACTATTCTCTCTTTAATATTAATAAGGATTAATAAAAAGAAAAATAAAATCACCTTGGAGGACAAACATTATGTATAAAATAATGGGTGTCATATGAAGGCACATGAGTCATCCATCCATTTGCTGTATGTAGCCTGTCATGTCTGGAAAAGTCTTAAAAAGACAACCTCTTGACTGCCCCTTCTGTAATTTCAAATGCAAATTTTAGTAATAGGAATAGCTAAAAATAAACCATTATTTTCTTCCGTCTCTGCTTTGTAGTTTTGATTAGAATATACCAAATTTATGTCTTGTGTAATTCAAACATTTTTTAATTGTGACAAATATACATGAGATGATCATCTCATTTTCATCATTATTCTTCCAGACAAACCCTTTGAGAAGAAGATTAAGACATCAGTTCTAGGTAATGGGTTTTAGTCTCAAAGCTCCTTGAACTTAGCAGGTTCTGTTGTTGTAAAAATGCATAAAGTGAAGAGTAGGTCCATTATAAATCCTTGTGGAGTCATGGTTTCATTGAAGTCCCTGTCCAGCATCCTTTGACTTTCTATGTGATTCTCAGACTCCTCTTTTTCTTATACTGCAATAACAGCACAGCTGAGATTTTAAAAGGTCATTTTTACAGTACTTGTGAAAGCCTAGACTGCTCTACGTTGCCCAGCTCCACCTGGCCATGAATTCCAGTCTCAGGGTTTTTGTCTCTGTGTGATGTGAATGATGTGTTTCTCCTGACAGACTGTTCTGACAGTGTGCAGAATGGAGAGTTTTTTAATAGTTTTCCTTTCAGTTTAGTGAAGCTGCTCAGTTCCGTTTACATTCTAGGAAGGAGATGTGAAAAGAGATGGCAATTACTACTAAACATATGAAGGTGAAGGCTTTAGGTGTATCTTCTTTATCCAGCACAATTTTTTCAGTGGATAAAGTATCACATATTTATATGATACACACTCTCATTCAAAAAACACCATAACTTCTATCCAAGGCTTAATAAGTGTTCCAAAATGTGACATATATTCTCTAGAAAGCTCTTGAGATTTATCTATTTTTGCTTGATCAGGAAAATATTGTCAGGAATAGCTAAAACATGGATATTAAAAAAAACCCCAACATTTTTTTTATCCTTCTTTAGAGGAGAAGACTAAAGAATTACTGCCTTTTATGAAATGTAGATGAAAGAATAAAAGGTAGCCCGGACTGGCATGGCAGAACTAACACAGCCTTACGATGGTTACTCCATCCAGTGTACTAAAATGTAACCCCGTGCAGCAACGAAGATCATCCATCATTCCTTGTAGAAGGACCAGAATTTCAGTAACTGCTCTGCAAGTTACAGTGTCTTGCTAGAAGTAAAGCTGACAATGTCATCAGGAGATCTCAGAGTCAAAGATATATTTTGCACATTCACTGGAAAATTTTGAAAAGACTTTTTTTTTTAATACAGAAGTCCATATTGTTGCAATAGTGTGCAGAACTATGTATATTCTCTGGATTATTTCTCTGGTAGTGTAGCCATCCTAGTGTGGCTCAACACACACATGAATTGACCTTGTCTCTCATTATTTATATCTACTATACTCACTGTCACTAGAAGATATTGGCTAGAGCAGCATATATAAATCTCTCACTAACAAACTAAAATCTTAAATTTGATTCTCTGGGGGTTTTGACTACATATTTTTTTCCAGTAATTAGATAAGAGCATCCCTTTTTAGGAAAGGCACATTTTAAGCCCACTCAACAACTGAGTACTGTGCAGCTGCTTAGCCACACCCTTTTCTCGGTGAAATGAGGAGAATCCAAAAAAAGAGGTAAAATTTGTGACTTGAAAGAAAAACATTAAAATTATTATTATCATTATTATTATTAATAATAATAATGAAAACGGAAAAAAAAAGAGGGATAAGGCCCAGGAAAGACTTCTACGGGCAACTTGTTCCAGTGGCTCACCACCCCCATAGTAAAGAACTTTTTCCTAATATCTAACCTAAATTTGACATTGAATGCTGAAGTACTTGAAAAATCAGCAGATACAAACTCTCACATAACTCAGATACCTTTACATTATCAGTTTCACCTAATAATTGTTTTTGCTTCCCGTAGTTGTGACAAAGTCTAGGTGTGAATTTTTATTTTTTTAGTTAGAATTTTTATTTTCCATACACATAACCACTTTAATAAGTACTTTCTTTTTCCGATGTTATCATTTTACAGACAATGTTTTTGGTCAGTTTTTCTCTGTCAGGATTTTTTACTTAGTAGTTCATGCTACATTTATCAAGAACGGCTTTGTAAATACTGTAAGTTCAGGACTTTTCAAGTTACTGTCCCTTCCCTCAGTATACCCCTAGCAGGCCTTTTATACCTCATCTGAGTGTGCAGTTCAGAATGAAAAAAATAATGTATACTGATAACAGTTATATGCTAATTCATTAAGGTCTGACTTTACCCGAGTGCTAATTAAAAGAGAAATATTTGAGGTATAAAGTAAGGCTTGCAAGCATATTAAACACAGGTTCCTCCCTAACACACTTTCTGTCTATCACACTTATTACTGCAGGGTGGGCTGACAGGTTAATTATGTACTTGCAGGAGAACTGATACAGAAGATATTACGATCTCAAAAGCAAACACTTATAATCATTTTATCTGAACAGAAGACACCCTCACCTTGACGAAGGTCTGCATTTAGAAAACATTTTAAGGCAACAGTCACTGCTCTCTCAAGGAAGATACCTCATAAGCTATCCATCAGTGAATACCAAGCCAGCAGTTACAGAATGTGCTGCAAGAATGTAACCTATTCACATGGTAGTACTTGGGGAAAAAAGGATTGATTTTGTGATGATGCCACAGGACTGGGATTTTACAAAATTCCATTTTAATTTCCAGGTTAATTAATTTCCACATTACTTCTGTGCAGGCCTTTTACTGACATAGAGGCCCACTGAGAGAGATTACATCTGGAGAGTAATACAACATAGGGAGATCATGCTGACAGCACCTGATGTGCCTGATTATTTGATTGCCATATGAATATATGCCCTACAATCCGGAAGGTGTGTTCCAAGATGTATCAGATCCTCCCAGATGGGACTGTGGTTCAAGTGAGGTTACACTGTGACAGGGATTCTCCTAAAAAGCACACACACTTCTACTGTAGTGCAGTACAAAATTTTTTTGCTGTTCTGGGACAGGCATCAGCTGATCGTGGTTCAGGCTGCTCATCTACATCTAGCAAGTGTTTTGCCACATCTAGAGAATGCTGTTCATGTGAGTTCATATGAATTTTCAGACTTGTGGAAGGGTATATCTGGACAGAGGCAAGAAGACCTAGCCACATGCTGAATAGATGAAGATGTAGCTGCAGTTTATCATGGAGGTCTTTATGTATTTTATTTTAAGAGGAAATCCCAAGACTTCAGTCCATTAGGTTCTGACATTTTGAGGTTTCTTGAGTTCTTATTTTAGGCCTTTTCCCCTCAGTTAATCTCTTTTTCAAATGAGCTGCATTTTTACTCATGTTTCTCTCTTAGCTGCCTGCCAAAATTAACACTCACCCATGTGATGTAATTCTGTTGTGATTGTTCATTGCTTACTACAATAAAACCCCGACAGTAATTAAATAATAGAGCCTTGATATCCATTCACTTCTTTTTCTGCAAGACTTAGAATCCATCGTAATGTGTTTTACCTTCCACTGTACCCCAAAACCACAAGTTCTATATAAGCTGTTGGGTTTCTATGAACTTTCCATAAAGGTCCAGCAGGCTGTGCACAAGTATTAGTTCCCTCACATGGATCTGGTTTTAACACAATAATAAAATATTCATCAACTAAATTATTCAAGGAGTAATTGTTGGTATTTGTTGAATAATGTATTCTGTTCATGGTGCCTGAATACTACAAGAATGAGCTGAATAAATTATATGCCAAAGCAACAAAATCACTGCCTTGCATTTGTTGAATAGCATTTTATCTAAGCTAAATGTATTTTAATAAAAACATAGCATAAGAGAACAAAAATTTTTCCTTTTTCTTCTTTCTGACAAAGAGTATGGCTTTAGGTATGTATTGTGATAGTCCTTAAGCTGCACAACAGATGTTGAGAACTGACAGCTAGAACAATAATACCTTGTGTGGTGATTTTGAGAGACCACAAAACACAGTATGTATTTCTTACCTGCAGAAAACATTTATTTTATTGTTACTAGAAAGAAGTCTAGTAAGTGGGCCAAAATAATTGTGAAAGTAACTCAAGTACAAATACTGCTTATTCAGTATTAAAGTTTATATGTTCTACACATTCAGCTATTTTACTCCCCTTGCTTGCTTGCTCGAATCACGTTCTTCACTACATGAACAAATATTGTACTATTGAAAAAATACACATGCTTTTATTTAAGGGTAACATTGAACAATTCCACATGGACAGAAAAACCCGATTTTCAGCAATGAGCTGTTTCATCTAAGAAACCTGTGAACCAGGAAGTCTGGTCTGAATAGATAATGTGGACATACATGTTGAAAAGAAAGAAGAGATGACAGTCCTTCAATTCGATACTGACTTGAATAATGACAAATGTGATCCCAACAGAAAAAGTCTGGCTGCTCGGTTCAAGCTGCTTCCATGTGGGGGGGGAGAATGTTAAAAAGGAACAATTCTAATGGAAAAAGTTTACACTGCCATTGTGTCCTGACTAATATTCCTTGAGGCAACATTTTAACTTCAAATGGCTGCTGACACCTCCATTTATGCAGTCAGGTTTTTTGATAGTTCTAGTATGCTGGCCTGCTCTTTCTCTTTCGGTTAAACTGCAAGGGAACATTGTACCAGTCAAATCTGGTCAATGAAATTGGAAGATACCCACCTTTAACACTTCCCTTAAATATAGAACAAGAGAGGGTGGTATGGATTCTATGGGTACTGCATGCACAATTCACGAATTATTGACACTTATGAAAAGAGAGTTCTAAACAATCTTTTAACAGTCACACAATAATTCACATTACATTGACTGTTTCCTACAAGGATAAACACAGATTATCTTGAAACATGCGGTTTGAATGTGCTCATGCACAGACAGGTGCATGTCTGTGCGGCCAAGTAGCACAAAAATTTGTTCCTTTTGATTATTTCTTCATTCATCAGTACAGAGACTACCAATGTCAGTTCTTTTCAGTGTCAGTCAAAGGACCTTGAAAGCTTACTGAAATCAGAAATCAGTAGAAGGAACATAATTAAATGTGAATTGAGCACATGCTTGCAAAGAGCATTCACTCAAGAAATGGGTTTGATTTAAACAGTCACTTAAATGTTTTGCTAACTGGGTTCTAAATAAGCAACTGTCACTTTGTAGGAAATCATATTCTGATTGGTATATTTAATTCTGTCTACTATGGAAGAATTTATCTTCCTTGTAAATATTCTTACCAGAACTGACTCTGTGAAATGTTGGTTTCTTCAGATATCTCTTCCCTCCTCTCACAACACGGTGTGAGAACAGCTTACTAATTACAAGGAACTCAATTCCTGTTGGTGACTTCAGCCTTGATTGCTGTGAGATTTGGATACTGTCACAACCCAAGGTGAAGGCTTCACCTGGGGAGAGAAGCATGCAAATACCGCATGCTATAAAAAGGAGAAGAGAAATACTGAGAAAAATAAGGCAGACTTGTCTCAGAAAAGATTTGTGTTTTGAGTTTTTCATGCAATTCAGAAGATTAATTAACTCTTACTTGGCTTTAAGAGAGAAAGAGAAAAGCTGTACTTGACAAAAGCTTGTACAAAGACAGCTGCTTCATTGCTTCTTGCAGCAAAGAAAAATTACTGTAACAGAATACTAATATCTCTAATATTTGTCACATACATTTTCTTTTGCTACCAGAACTTTCACATCATGTCATTCTTTTGAATGCAATAAAATAGCCACTTGTAACATGTTACTAGGTTAGTGTAAAATGGTCTTCCTCACTGATGAAGACCATGTCTCTCTTCTCAGACCATGATAGTGAAATTTGAAGTTTTTCTTTCATCTTTTTGGCTGCTTAATAAATATAAATCTTAAAATACTTCTCTTTTAAATTTAAATTAGGCTTTGATCATTTTTTTTCTTAGAATAAGAAAAACCTGTAAAGAGGTTTCTGAGAATTTAGACAAATTTATCCTCTAACTTGTGAAACAGTTCATTTTCAGATATGTTTGAGAAAAGAGCACACCAAAGAGTCTTTTGCTCTTGATTTAAATTGGTGAAATCCAACAGACTGGCTGTTATAAACGAGTACTAAACATGTTCTCAGAAGGAGAGCATCAGTTAGTCATATTGGAAAACATAACAAAAACGTATCCCTCTGACGAGATTGTGATGAGTGGAAGGAAGAGCCAAAGAAGAAAGGCAACAGTAAATAGAATGAAATTATGAAAACAGTATTTGGAAAAAAATAGTCATTAAGACATAAATTTCTTCTCACCCTCACAGTAATTGGTAGAGATATACATGATAAAAGGAAAGCTTATAGTTTATCTTCCACCCTGTCTTTTAAAATCGCCATATAAAGATGTATAGATGCTCCTATAATTTGAAAATAGTCATTTAACCTTGTGTTCCATCTCCATACTTTGCAACTGCATTTGGTTCTTTAAAAACCTGCATAATATTTACATAATGAGACTCAAGCCGTAACATGCGAGACAATTGTTCAGCAAACTTTCCTCATAATTATAGACAAAGAGAGAAAAGTAAAAAAAACCCCAGATAATAGAGAAGTCATTGGTTTCTGTTTTGGAAAAACATCTAAATGTTCAAACCTTTCTCTTGGCTGTTAGCTTATGCCTTTTCTGCAAGACTTTCTGGTGGCCTAATACAAATATCTGTTAATTGAATCTCTAGGTTACTAATTTTTTTAAATAAAATTGTAATTAATACTTGTGAAGATTTCATATGCCAGACTATACTAGCAAAAGTACAATGCTAGTTAGCTTCTGCAAAAGTATGGCAAACTAATAGAAATTGCAGGTATTAACACTGTGTCTCTGTCTGAAGTCTATGGAACCCCACAGAAAAATTCACATGAAACTCTTATGGATCTTACAAACTTGTAGAGAAGAAATTGAATGATTTTCAACTGGTTTTTTTTTCTTTCTGCCTCCTGTTGATCTACATTTTTTCATGGTAATTTCCTGTACACACTGTGAAATGGAAGTTTCACATGTCATAAGCATAATTTTCTTCCATATTCTCTTCTCATGACCTCATGAAAACAAGGAAAATGACAGAGGGATCGATTTTTAAAAGGATTTTGGTTTATGAAATTTTATTACAGACTTGGTTGCTGGTTTAAAAAAAACACCTGAAGTGATACAGACTTGAAATATCTGAGCTGCTGTACAGGCAAATTAGGCTCCTCTTAAGGTTAATCCCTATATAGTATATGCTCAGTAACCTAGAGAGTGTTTGGCTGGTCTTATATGCTGGTAAAGCTTCATGGTCTGTTTGCTCGTTCCCTTGTCTTCACCACATTACAAATTCCTTTGTACTAATTGCTGCCCAGCAAAAACACGTTCATTAACTGTAGATATTTCTCCCCAAATACTAGAATACTTCCTTGTTAGTTCTGACCACATTTACTTTCTTTAAAGCACTCATATGAGAGGAATTCTGTTTGTTGGAACAGTTGTCAAATGTGAAAGTACCATGAATATGCATACAAGCATGTATTCACACAAACATTGATACCACATGTGCCTGCATGACCTTTATGAAAGCTTTCTGTGGGCTGAGAAATGGAAAAGAAGGAGTGTTTTGGCAGAGAGATAACAAGTATGTCTTTCTCCATAAAGCCTGCAGGAAAATGAGCAGCTGTTGTGGAGGAAGTAAAGGACAATATGCGAAACAACCATCAGCATGAACATGGATGTTCACCATGTGATACCTCAAAACTGAAGATCAGCATGCTTCTTTGTCTCAGCCAGGAAAGAGAAAGAGCACTTAGACACACTCCCTGTTCCTATGTCATCAAATGAAAGGGAAAAGAGGTTGAAGCTCTGCAGTGGATGGCTATGATGCCTTCAGAAGGGACAGAATAGGAAGAAGAGGCAGTGGGGTAGCTGTGCGTGTTAGAAAGTGGTTTGGTTGCCCAGAGGTTAATGATGGTGACAAGAGGGTTGAATGTTTTAGGGTAAGAATTAGGGGGAAGGCCAACAAGATAGATACTGGTGAGGAAGCTCCTTGAGTGATGTATCCAGTTCTGGGCCCCTCATTTCAAGAATATTGAGCTGCTGGATCAAGTCCAGAGAACAAAGCTGGTGAAGGGTCTGAAAGGCAAATCCTATGAGGAACAGCTGAGGGAGCTGGGGTTTTTTAGCCTGGAGAACAGAAGGCTGCATGTTGCTCTCCACAACTACACAAAATGAGGCTGTAGTGAGGTGGAGGTTGTTTATTTCTTCAGAATAACAAGCAATTAGACAGTAGGTCTCAAGTGGCATCAGGGCAACTCTAGATTACATATTAGGAAAAAAATTCCTCATCAAAAGGCTTGTCAAGCATTCTAACAGGCTGCCCAATAAGTGGTTTAGTCACTATCCCTGTAGATATTTAAAATATATGTAAATGGCCATGGTTTACTGCTGGACTTAGCAGTGCTGTGACTACCAAGTACAGGTGAAGAAGTAAAAATCTGTTCAAACTGTATCATTTGATGATTATAGTGGATGACTGTAAAAAGCCCAAGCATTTCCTGGAAATGTTACTCTATTTGCTCAAGAAAGAGCCTTCAGTGAAGGAAAATGTTCATTTATAACATTTATTCATACAGCTGCATATATTTACATACATTCAATAACTATAAAAATACAGCGTTGAAAGGCAACCTGAAGAAAAAGGTATTGAGTGCACTCTAACGCAATTACTCTGAGTAAATGTATGAAGAAAAACATGAAATTTTAAAACTCCTGGTTCCTTTTTCATTAATTCAGAGATGGAATCAGACATTTTGATAATGCTTTTGTACATATCATTAAAATGAGAGATTAACAAAAATAAAAGCAAAAACAGACAATTGGAAAAGAGAGGAAGAGGAAATGAATAAGAAAGGAAATCAGAAAGGGACAAAAGAAATAGGGAAAGATTTACAATGCTTTGTTTTTTCATAGTCCTGGTTATCACCTAGTTATAATCTCAGTTTCTCCTGTGCTCCTTGGACAATGACTTCTCACAAAAAAAAAGCTAAGATCTCTGCCATCTCATAAAAATTCTATCATAGAGCTGGCAGAATGAAATGAGCTTTGGCTTAAACTTCAAGTAAATTTTCCCTAAATGTCACATTTAAGGTCACAGTTTCAACACACTCATGGTCTCTTCAGGTACCCAAATGAAGCTCCAATTTTCAGTGTGGTATAAACATAGCAGAGGCTGCAATCTTTGTTTCAGAAATGCATCATAGTAGCAGTAAGTGCATCCCGAAATGCATGGAGAAAATGGCTATTAACTGGTCCATAATAAGGCCAAGACAGTAAAATCCTGAATTGCTTTCAGAAAGCTTAAGGGTAGAAACCCTTTCATTTATCATTCTCAGTTACTTTAAAAATTCATTCCCATATCTGGTTGTTAAACATTAAGTTCTCGTAATTTCTGAAAATCCTAGTTAATCAATCACACAAACCACATGTTGACTACTTGCCTCAAACAGCTCTTGAAAACCCTTATTTGACAGGTTCATTTGACATTTGTTTGCAATAAACATGTAAATGAAGACTACCACCCATATGGACAATAGCTTCAAAGGAAAAAGATGACACTGAGGGGAATGACTGATTTGTAGGCTATATTTTCTGTCATAAAGAACAAATTAATATCTACATATTGTCAATTGTGTCTACTGAGGGTTAATTTGCCTGCAATTCTTCAACAGATGACAGGAAACATGAAAGGCATGTAGGTAAAACCCCAGCATTATCATATGCACAAGACCCCATTATACATGCATGTGAACACAACTTACCTCTGACCTCAAAGGGATGTGGGAAGCAAAGCATCTTCCATCTGCAATATATCATATCTCCAAGCTGTGTGGGGCAGGCAAATGCCATCCACAGGGACCTGGAAAGGCTTGACAGGTTGGACCCTGCGAACTCCACCAAGTTCAAAGAGGCCAAGTGCGTGGTTGAAGCATTTTAAGCACAAATACAGGCTGGGTGGAAAATGGGTGGTGAGGAGCCCTTGAAGAGAGGGACTTGAGGATGCTGGTTGACAAGAAACTCAGCGTGACCAGACAATGTGAACCTGTAGCTCTGAAAGCCACCTGTGTCCTGTCACCTGCCATGGTAAGCAGTGGGGTTGGAAGCTGATAACTTTTATAGTACATTTCAAACCAAGTTGATGCAGTTTGGGCAGGACACCCACAGCCCCGGGCAGCTCTCAGTGCAGGCACCACGCCCCAGGCCCTGCCCTGGGCACGGCACCCGGGCAGCGCCGCTGTGGAGCCGAACCCGCCGCACCCGGGGTCCTGCACCGAGGGGAGGCAAAGAACCAGAGCAGGGCCAAGGGCTGAGTCTCCAGGAGAGTTTGTGACCTGAAAGGGGTCAAGGTTCAAGGAGCCAACAGAGGAAATCCCTGGGCTTAAATCGGGGGGAGCACCCCAGGGAGGGGACAAAGCCTTGGGCATGGGAAAGAGGTGAGGGAGGACCCACAGAGTTGAGAGAGAGAACAAAAACCAATGAAGAACCAAAAGGGGAGGGTACAACCCTGGGACACCAATGATAATCAGGACTACATAGACTTTTTCAGAACCAAGGGAAGGTGGAACAGGGATTGACAGGAGAGGTAGGAGGCACACTTGCAGATTGACAAGGAAGGTTTGGGAAACAGGGGAAGAGACAGGGAGACTGACAGCTCAGGGGGCAGCGATAACTGGAGAGGAGCCATTGTAACCAGGCAGAGCAAAGGGACAAACCATTTTGATTAAAAACCAAACCATAACATGAACTCTTTGTATGGTTCCATGAATCTCTGAGCTCTGTGCTTTAGTACTGAAATAATGAGGGTCCAACACCAGGTGCAGCCTTTCCAAGCTTTCTGGCCCTCACATGAACACAGCCCCGGGGCTCTGAGTGCACCAGCAGCTCTGCAATCTCTTCCCCTTCTCCTTTGGGTTTGGGGCCTGAGATGGTGTAAAATTCCACAAGCGAGTAGTTTGTGTTCCTAATCAGAACCATTCTCTGAAAGACTCTCACTCTCCAGGTACTACAGGGGGCAATTAGGATGCAGATAATCTGCTGTACTGTAACAATTTCTTAAAACAAGGGGCATGAAATTAAATCAGAGAATGGCTCCTCAGAAATGTTTCCTCTTTAGCACACATGAAACTGATTGACAGTAACTTTAGAAAGCACCCTTTTTATTTTTAAAAACTGTAGTGAAAAAAAAAAAAAAGGAGAGATGACCAAAAATTGTGAGCCTCTTAGGAAACCTTGGAGGATATATTAGCATTTTTGACATATAGGAAGGAAACACTGTGTTCAGCAGAAAAAAGAAAAAAAAAAGTTTTGTTTTTGAAAGATGAATATCATTATTCATCCAGTATTACTCTGTGATTTAATTTGTTTGGGTTTTAAGATCAAATGCAAATTATTATGTCTCCTGAAAACCAAATCAGTTTTTCATACATCTACCAAAACTTTAATGAATTTAGAAAATACGTAAGATAAAGGATATAAATATTTCTTTATCAAAGCTTTTATGTGGTTGTCAACCACTTATTCTTAGTAGAAAGCATATGTAGGGATTCAATTTCCATTAGATGATTATTTCAGTACTTAGGCCTTTCATTGAAATGCATATTATTTGGCTATCATCTGGCCTAGATAAAATACTCAACACCTTACTCAGATGAACAGATTCATACTTAATAGCAAGGTCTTTCACTGGTTTAGTGTAAGCAGAAATGTTTTCAGTCATGTTCCCTGTGCCACACAGACCATTGTAGGTTTTCCTGCTGTGAAAACTGGTTATACTACATTTCTTATAAATTCCATCCATCCAAACACCAGTGGTTTTAAATATACCACATTAATAAACATAAAAGAAGATGGATTATAGGTCATGAATAAATAACATTACAGAGAAAAAAAAAAGTTCTTTTGCAACCACTGAGTATGAACTATCTCTTAACAGTATAAATATAACATTATTTCCTAGGCTTAAATGAAGGAAAAAATAAATCATATTTAATAATTAGTATTTGCTTAAAATTAATTCCTAATACCACATAGTATATAAAGCATTGTGGACATACATTCATTTCTAGGCTCGGTGTAAACCGTGGTGTTTCAGATGTCAGTACATTGAAACCACTAGAAATTCTGGTTAAGTTCAAAGCAAATACTAAATATGTAATTGTAAAACTTTTGTAAAGTTTCCTCATTCCTGTCATAATTGAATCTATTGCAATAGACTATGGGAGGTAAACATAATAATAAATATTTAAAGCTTATAGCTAAAAAATACAGTATGAAATAAATATCAGATATTTTCAATGCAGTGAAGATTATGTACATGGAAATCTTTCTGGCTGCCACCTTAAATTCCGTGGAACTTGAAGGAACTCCTTGGCAATTATCTTTGTCTCATATCTCAGAGAAATCCTACATAGCCATGGAGCAATAGATAACAATTCCTTGCAAATGAAAGTAGGGCTTTCAGCATGTTTTGACAATATTTATATTGCTTCAGAATTTGATGAACTATTCAGATTGTCAACAAGAAAATTGCATATTTAGTGAAAACAGAAAAAAAAATAGGAAGGGATGCTAATCTAATGTAGAGAATAAGAATTAATGCTTGCATTCCTTATGTAATCAAAATAGCTGACTATTTCAGTGTGTGAAAAACAAAAGTCATCAGATTTATATCCTTGTAATTAGATTGTTTAACTCTATGTATATATGAATTGATTCAATATCTGCAATTTAAAAGAATTAATATAGAAAATGTGAGATATAAGACGAAAAACTATTCTGAAGGTCTAACACGGCCTTCTAATACTTCCAGGAAAACTCAGGATTCAGAGGAGATTTTGGCTTGAATGTTAGAAATAGATCTGGGTTAAGTGTCTGTATTGATACTTAACTTTTAATGGAGAACTGACATCGAGACAGTTCCAAATCTATTATTGAGCTAAAACAAATGCAGGAGATGCATGCAGAATTCTTCAAGTGGTGGAATGAGACACACAATGAGATAAGACCAGTTTTTCTACAAATGCTGATGTCAGTTATGATTACCAATGTATGTCAACAGGGAAGATGTGAGGCTGCAAGAAGTGAAATCTTGACACAGATTTTGTAATACTCTGTGGTTGTGCTTGAAATTATTCCTGAACAGAAAATTATGGATAAACTATTATAGAACTTAGGTTGTGTACACGGACATGTCAGGAGTAAATTGACTCCAATTTTGACTAACAGAAAGCTAACAGCTAATGGGTAGCAATTTCTGTGAGCCATATGGGCACATGAATATTTTCTAATTTTGTTCTATGAGTATTATCTGTTCTTTTTCTATGGGCACATTGTGTTATAATTATTAGTGCTGCTTCTGGATGAAATAAACAAAATGTGATTATTGGAAGGTTAAAGGAGGAAAAAAAAGACAAATACATCCTGTCTGTAATGTAAATTATGCCAATGAATCAGAAAGGACAGTGACACATTTTTTAAAATACATTATCTGGGAAGCATTGCAAATAGGGAGTCAGGTGTTTTGGTGTGCATTTAGGTGGAAGATTTTTGAGGAGTTAAAACTGGATTCCATTTCAGGAAAAGGTATCTGCTCATTTGATATAGCCAGTTTCACAAAACATCCCTGTTTTTATGCACTTTGCAGATGTCACAGCTAACTTAGAAACTGTTTGACAAAGAACCATATGATTTTTTCTTTTCCCTGTGGAATGGACCATTGTGAACTATAATGTCTGACAAAAAAAAACAAACAAAAAAANGAAAAAGTGTTCTGCTTTGAAGCCTGAAAAGTTAACAGATGCAATATTAAAGATATCAGCTATAGGGGGGGAAAAATTCTGGGGAAGGCAGTCACTAAGTCACTAAGAGTCTAAGGTACTCCACAGGGTGACATAAACCAACATGAGTCCAAGTATAATGTCAAGAAATAGGAAAAAAACAGAAAAGTACAAAAACATTTATGCACTTGGTTAGGTACTACCAGCTTCAGTAGTAAATCATG
This sequence comes from Cisticola juncidis, assembly GCA_013400215.1. Lineage (NCBI taxonomy): Eukaryota > Metazoa > Chordata > Aves > Passeriformes > Cisticolidae > Cisticola > Cisticola juncidis. The sequence continues at coordinate 649,295 of VXBR01005079.1, forward strand.
AAAACCTTCTTAATGAGATGATACTGTTAATATATTTAAAGTTTAGGTCATACTTCTAGGCTTTGCAGGTTCCAGAGAAGCCTTGAGAAGTCCTCCAAGCTAAGATGTTTGTCCTGTTCAAAGCAGTGCTATTCAGACTCCCAGTTAAAGAAAATCAAGGTCTCATACAGGTAAGCGCAGATAATGCATTAGGATTGAATTTGTAGTAACACCTCCACCTTCAAGGTAATTTGAAAATATATTTAAAAATTGAATTGCACTTAAACTTCATTTGAAAAGAAGTTTTGAAGAGTAACAAAAGTCATGTGGAAAAAAAATACACCCTCTACTTAGCAATCTCTTATATGCCTAAATAATTTAAATTACTTATAAATGAGAATGTCTTCTGTGTATACTTCAATTACTGCTTTTAGTATATTTTCTCTCTTTTTCCTGTAGCATAGAGCATATACTCAATATGTCTCCAGTGCCTATTATCACTGTTCTTGTATAATAAACTTCTTATCTGTGAGAATGTGACCTTGACACTGCGAAAAAAAGCCTTTTAAAGAATAGCTCAATTAAAATCTAATACCTCTGTTTAGGATTTGATTTCATTACTATTCATAAGACCATGCAACACTATTTGAGTCATGAGTTCTCATGCAACTTGAATACTCGTTTCAAAAGAGTCATTACAAAAATAATTTTTATTCTTCTCTCTGCCCTATTGATTTTCAGTCACCATGGAGCTTTCTTTGTTGACTTTGCAAAGGTCTCTGTTAAAAGTTCATGCTATTGTTGTGATAATAATTGTTGATCAGGGTCCATTTGGAGCAGGTAAATTCAAATGCAAGATAGGTAGAGGTGAGCAGTAGTAAAGACGCATGCAAATTAAAGAATCACAGAATGACTTGGGTAGGAAGGGAGTGTAAACATTACTTAGTTCCAGCCCCCCTCCATGGGACACCTTCCACTATCCCTGGTTGCTCATAACCCCATCCAACATGCCCTTGAATATGTTAGGGATGGGGTATCCACAGCTTTTTTGAATAACTTGTTCTAGTGTCTCACCACCCTGACAATAATTTTTTTACATAATATCTCATGTGAATATCTCTTCTTCTAGACTAAAACAGTTCCTTGTGTCCTATCACTCTCTGCCCATGCAAAAAGTCACTCTTCCCTTTGTTTTTAAGCCCCCTATAAGTAGTGAGGTAGGTCCCAGTGAGGTGTCCCTGGAGATTTCTCTCCCCAAAGCAACACTAAATGGGCTGGGAATGCAGTGTAATCTACAGCAGTGTCACTCAGGAGTGTGAAGTTGAACTCCAAAAATGAATTTTGGCTGTATCGTTTAACCTGAATATTTGTTTACCCACCTCTAATTGAGAATAATAACTGTCTATCCTGTGGGGAATTATGGTTCTCAATCAATTAATTTTGCAAACTGTTCTAAGAGGGATAGACAAACAGCCTTGCACACATGAAGTAGAAAATAGCATTTAAAAGCCTTAACCTTGTCTTCAGCATTATTGGATTTGAATTAACATAGACATTTGTACTTGTGAAATAATCTCTTTCTTGGATATAAATTTCTCTTTTCCTAATCAGCGAATATATTTCCTCTCTTCTCCCTTTCTTATTTAAAATCAGTTAGATTCAAAAAAATTATGAATATCAGTTAGCCAAGCAAGGTCAAAGACTGTTTTTTACGGAGGCCTCAAGTGCCTTTAACCAAAAAAAAAAAAAAAAAAAGGAATAAAATCATCTGAAAATTTCAGGCCGTGATCAGGGAGTAAAATAGAGAAGGAATATGCACTGATTTAGATAAATATCAACCTCACAAAAGTTATTATGCATTAACTGAACATCTATTCTGAATGTAAAAAGACAAATTAACACCACAAAAGTCCTACAAATCAGAAGGTGACTCAGATAAAATAAGGGCAAAATGCAAGCTATCAAAAATCAAGCTCAGTCCACCCTGAGTTCAGAACGTGAACATGATTAACAAATATTTTTGAAATAGGCAGAAAAGAAAGAATAAATTTTAAAAATTATATATAGTCTAAGCCTTAAACAAATACTTTGTTTTTCACTGAAAAGGAAGATGTGAAACAAAGGAAGGTAAGCAGAGGCTGCATAATTGAGAAAAATATGTTAATAAGAAAATGATAATATGAATTACTACACCCAAGGTAAACTAAATCTCATGTTTCAATTGCAAAATAAATAAACACCATTGCAGAATTCTGGAATTAGTGGTACACTGGATAAATCTTAAAATTTGTACCGATATTCCTTATGCTGCATGCATAAACACTTTATTTGAGAACAAATATATGATAAATATTTGCAAAGCATAGTAATTCAGATTGATACTAAGATGCTAACCTACCCTTGGTCATGTGAAAAACTAGTAAGTTTTGTGGGAAAGAATAATTAGAAAAACTGAGATAAGTAAAAAGGGGAAAATGCAATGCAGAGGAACATGGTGGTCTGACATGAAAATTTTGCCTGTAAAAAATAATTGTTTTTCTAGACAAAGAAATTGAAAAATATCCCTGCTATTTTCAGCAAAGCATAGGAAATTGGTGCTGTATAGTACACTAATTTTTAAACTGGATTAGAGTAGTAGAAATTGAATGGTGGAATAGAAACATATAAAAGGGGAGATTATAGAAGTTATTCAGAAATAAAACAGGTGATTTTTTTTTTCTCAAATAAGTTTTGATATTATATATAAATATATATATCTACTAAGTAATATATATAACTTAGTAGATATATATATTTATATATCAAGTAGATATATATATATAAATATATGTATCTACTAAGTTGTCTACTTATAAATAAGTAGATAACTTAGCTGTTATCTACTTTATTGACATTGCCATAAAAATGTGCATTTAACTGAGCATATGGCATTGTTACAAGTAGTGCAGAACATGAGCAGAAACAACACTGAGAGCATGCAGAGATCCAAAAGACTGAAATAAGATCTGTGCTAAGACAATTATTAATATTTAAAAAAAGAGAAATTTTGATGCTACTAGCATTAGAATTAACATCATGAACAACATTTGTTGGGTGAAGATGATGCTTTTAGTTGATGACCTGTTTGATGTGTATAATCAGCCTGAAAACTTACATTGTACCAGTGAAGGGATATTTACTGTGATAGGCCAGTGTTCTAGCAGAGCACAGGCAAGGCTTTTTCTTTGCCTGACTGTGTATGATTCATTATCACGAAACAAGAACTCAGTGAAAGAAGTGTGAAGAGGAGTTTGAGGAATGATCAGAGCAGAAAAAATCAAGGCTCCAAGAGCCCTACGATTTTTGAGGGTGAAGATGAGAGATGCTTGACAGTGACCCAAGCAGCCCAGACCCACCCTTTATTCCTTTGCACTCTCCATATGTAATTGTGGTCTGTGTAGCTCTTTCTGACAAAATGGAAACACGTTTTCAACTCTGCCTTCAGCTTTGGATTGGCTGAGTCTCTTTCTTCTTACTAGAGAAAAGTTCCAGAAAAATCAGAAAAAGTCTAGTTATCAGGCTGCCTAGCAGAACCCAAAATTAGCAGGATAATAGCACATTTTTTGTCTTATTTTATTTTTCATGACATGAAAGAGATAGTCCCTTCACTACATTATTTAGGAACTGGATATCTCTGTCAGACTTTTAAGTTGCCTAGAACAAAATGAATAAAATTGTCCACATTTGACATTTACTTTTACATAAATAAGAACATTTTTATTATTAAAGGCAAAATTAACAGAAAGCAGTAAATGTCTGTGATTATTTTTACAATTTGAAGGGCTGTAGCACTGAAATACTCTTCCTAGATGATACTTTGAGTTAGAGTTTAGCTAGAATTAATGTTGTCATGATTTTCATCTGATTGATAGTTTGACACTACCCATTGCTGACATTTCCCTGGTGTTATTTCATTTTGGGTTCAGTGGCACTTGCACAAAGTGAAGAGTTTAAAATTATTTCTGATGTCTCAGCAAAAGGAAGGGTCAATAAGCTGCTGGGAAGGAAATATACAAGTCAAATATGCTGCAATACACGTTGAAATCATCTGGAAACAAATGGAAAGAATACACTAACACACTTTTAGCTGATGACAACAGTTTCAGTAGTGGAAAAATAACCTAATTTTTTGAGGTAAACAGCTGAAAAGTTTCTGCCAAAAGCATTCAGTGCAGCTTGTCTAAAAAAAAAAAAAAAATTAAAAATGTCTGTCCTAAGCAATCAGCTTTTATGCTCCTACAAAAAAAAGTCCTCTTCCAGTGATAACTAAGTAGCATCACTGCATGAAGTGAAGGGGCAATACTGAACTACTTGCTTAATGATTTCAGATGGGTCAGTGATTGGAGTTTCTTTTTTGAATCATGGGCAGACCTGACAAACTGCAGCTTAGTATCCACTGACTTAGTGAAAAGGTTGTTATGACCTGGAGGAGTCATGCTCCTTAAGAATAATATTGCTGCCAATTTAGATGAGATAAGGGAGGAAATAAAAAAGCTGTGAGAAAGCAGGTATTTTATAAAGGAGTTCTATGTTTTCTGGATGTCCTCTTCTAACTATGAAATTCCATAGAAGGATGAATCTTAACATATACATATGCATAACACTTGCAGAGTTTTAATAATTATATTTTTGCCTGTAGTAGAGACATAATACTGTATCATATTTATGTATTTTAACTTCATATTCATATTCTTCATTAATTTTTATTCAGTCTGGGGTTAGTTAATCTAAATCTCTATTTACATATTACAGAACAACCATAATTTTATTTCTTTCAAATCACAGAGTTTTTTTCAATATGATGGGACATTGCCTGAAATGAGCATGATGGTAGTACAAAAGGTACCTGCAGAACAGTTTTAAGAACAATTTAGAATGTTTTAAATCCTCCAATACTCAGTGCTCTAAATCATTAAAAGATAGAGCTAATGTGTCTGTTTCTAATAAAAATACCAAGCAGGATGAATCCCCCCATTTTTCAATTCAAATTTTATACTTGGATTTATTTTTGGTTTTTTTTTTTTTTCAAACAATGACAAAAAAAAAAGTGTACTTGCAACAACCTCTAAGTATTTCACTCTTTATCATTTTCTAAGCTAAAATCTTAAAAATCATCACAGAGTTTGAATGTATGTAAGTGTCTGCCTGTCTGTCCCTCCAATTCCTTTATGTAGTTTAATCCTGTTGATTGAGGTCTACAGGGAAAGTCAGCATTTCAGACCTATGATGTTCCTCTAAATTTAATTAAATATAGCAGCTAGGTAGAGCAAAGAAATCTCTCACATGCTGTCACTCAGAAAAATGCTTCAGGATGCTGTTGTTCCTTCTCAGACAGTAGGCAATCTTCTCAAAATACAGTCACCAGAAAAGCCTGCAATGGTGAAAAAATTTCATTCAAAGCTATATATACATTCTTAAACATAAAAATCAATAATGTGAAATTTAAAGTAATTTTTCCTTAATTTTCACATTCCTGTTTTTTCAAGTTTCCTTTGTTGTATTTTGTTATTTCAGTGTAACCTAATAAAAGGGGAATCCCAATATCTGTGCCAACTTTTCTGGTTTATATTTTTTACTGAATAATTCAGGTGAAACTCAACCTGTGTTTCAAGATGTTAAGCAAGGCAAATGCTTTCAAGTTCCTCACTCCTTGCTACACAAGTCTCCTATTTCTATCATTCGGTGCAATCAGCAGGTTATACTACAGGGACTGGTTATGTCAGCCTGAAGCCAGTCTGCAAAGATAAATCCATGTTGATCAGTACTGAGGCTAGAAAGTAGTTTCCCAGCCCTCAACAAAGCTGAGGCAGCCAGTTTTATTTTGGTTTAGTAAAAAATACCTATACAGTATACAAAGCTTTTTTTGTTTCTTTTTTTTTCTTTTTTTTTTTTTTTAAGAAAAAGAGAAAGCCAGCTATGAACCATTTCAGAACAAGATATCTTTCTGAACACAGTGTGTGAAAGTTTAGTCTTTTAATAAATAAATAAGTCAATAAATAAATGGATGGAAGGAACTGTCATTCCATCAGCAGCACAAAAATGCACAAAATTAAACACCTACCTCTATACAACATACTTGTCATGTGTAAATGGAAATAGAATCTACCTGGAGCTGATGCTACAGTCATTGTTATGAAAATAAGAGTCACTGTAACAGAGCAGTGCTTTAAACCTCGTTTGGTGTTGCCAGAAGTCAGCGTGTGACTGCAGCCCCCTGTTCAAACCATGCCAAACATCCTCCCTCCTCTGTGACTCCAGGGAAAAAGGAATCCCCCAGTGAGGAGCAGCCAGAGGTGGGAAGCAGAGACTCTGAGTGGGTGTCTGGGGTCCCACAGGGGATCTCCCTGCACAGGCATCAGGCTTTGCATGGAGCAGCACAGGCACATCCAGCTGGAGCATCCCCATCTCCCAAGAGAGGGGATGCAAGTAGTGATTGCACTCCCCCAAAAGAGGGAGGGTGGGAACAGCATGGCCTGTGAGGTGTCTGAGTGTGTGAATTGTCTGCATAACTGTGCAAATAAGTGCATGTCTGTGTGATTATACATTTTTGAATTCTTATAAAAGGATGTTTAAAAAGTAGTCTCCATATATTAACATTTTGTAGATGTGCAGTACAATGGCTTATGTGCTGATTTGCTGATATTGATCCTGATTGTATAGTTCACTGATTGCCAGTTAATTACATGCCATTAGTAATTCAATTAACTGCTTCGATCCTGATCTGATTTAGACAATATGAATTTCTCCCTACAACATAGGGAAGCTAGACTTGATTAGTTTAGCTTGGTGTGCAAAAAATGTATATAAATGATCCTGACTGAAATACACATTCATTCTACTTTTCATTTGACTGTAAATGTACTTTGCCAGAGTCATAATTTCTTCCTAATTATATCATTACTTTGGTATGCAATATAAGTAAAACAATCCTTGAAGCCAGAAATAATATTTTAAATATAATTAATTGATCTAGTACCTAGGGTTGAATCAAGTAATTATTTTATTGACTATAAATCCAATATGTGCTGTAATGACCCTTGGCTATTCATGGCTAAGATCTCATAATCTTACACTCTAATGAAGAATCAATGCTATTGCTTTTAAAATCTATTTCCCTCTTTTCAGAGAGGACAAACAATGAATAGATTTTTAGAACCTGCACCTTCCACTTAAAGTTTGGAAAAAAGAAAAGTATTTATAAGTGGCCAGTAATCCTCTCCAGCTCTGCACAAAAGCCCTGCATAAGTTTTAATGTAATATCTGTATAATCAAGCCTTACACACACACTTATCTAACTGCATAATTTTGTGCAGCCTCCTTTACAATCCCTGCAGAGAGACAAATGTATCCAGAAGAGCTGGAATGCTCCCTCTCAGGAGTTGTATGATCTGGACACTGTGTCCTGAGAGAGCAAGTAAAGTCTGTGCAGCCACCCTCATGCTGTCTGTAAAAGCACCCAAAAACTTTGGAACACAGTAGCAAAATTTGAGGAGCACTGCTTGTTACTGAGTCAATAGGCAACCTAGCACTGGAGAGGGTAAAATGCACAATTTCTTCTCTTAAAGGGAATGGAGGAAAAGAAGCAGCAAAAACAAAATATCTGTGTTGTCAGTGAAAGTAAGCAAAGTGATGGTACAGGATACAGCAAGTGGAATGATTTTAGGATACGCATGGAAAAGATGTTGACATACTCCTGGGGACTGAATCCTTGGAGCTGAATGTATGGAGAACATCTCCACCTCAGTTTTATCCCTGACATGTTCTTCCTTCGTTTGTGGATCAGCTGCTGAGAAAATTTGTCTTTTTGAAAGGATTCTGGTTTCAGGAATATACATTTTCCTTCTCTGAAAAGTGGCACTGCCCCTAGGAGCTAGGTCAGAGACGGAAGTGGGAATGCTTATCTGCAGTTTTGCAAGGATTTGTTTACCTTCCAAACTGTCAGAAAACACCAGCTGCTTTTTTACTGCTAGTTCTCCTGCATGTAGATAAGAAACTGTATTATAATTGCTAGAGCACATAGAGCTGCTGATGCTGGGACATAATGGCATAGAAACTGAAATTTGGCATTAAGTGATCTATTCAGGGAGAAATTAAAAAGCTGGTATGCAAGATCAGCTGCAGTTCAACTGGAAAATGCCTTAAGCCAGGCTCAGAACACATAGTTCTTGGGAAAATGGTGCATTTAACCACATTTGGTAGGGTAACAAAATGAATAAGTGCTGTGGATGTAGTGATGCTATTCATATGTTTATTGATATAAAGCAGCAATTTTAAGTTTGACAGTAAGTGCAACAGTGGTTTAGCAAAATTCAGTTACAAGGTACCCTTGATTTCATGATTAGAGAGTAAAGTCAGACATAATTGTTAGAGATTCACTTCCACTGAGCCACGAGGATCAGGAGGAAGCCCCTTTTGTTCCAAACTCTTCATCTGAATCCATGGTGCATCCCCTAAAGATTTGTTATTCCTGAGAGAGATTGCCACACTCCAGGTGTGAAGCACACCTGGATTTCTCACTTCTCTCTGACCCTATTTTTTCCATACCCTCAGTTCTGTGGGATTTATGTCTTTGCAGGAAGATTAGGATGTGCATATGTCTGAATTATGAGCTCCTGAAGACTGGCTACTCATCTTGAGTAAACTGGCAGCAAGCTTGTGGGTGAAATGAAGTTGTTATTGATACTGATAATTTTTTCATCACAGAGAAACTTATTGATTTCCAGACAATTTCATGTTCAAAATACTGTACAAGCTGGGATCTATTTATTACAAGTGTACTCTGGAATAGTTATAAAATGGAAACCTTGCATCTAGGGTTCTGTCTGAAGGACATTGAGAGCCTATAAATTGTCACGCATCTCCTGCATAGGAACATTTCTTCACCTACATATTTTGTCACCATTGCCATTGAAAAGATAGAGACTGAAGCTTCTGGAAACACTTGATGGATTTAATCATAATCATAGTAATAATGTGATATTAAAGTGATTACACACTCTCTTATTTACAATGACTGAAGTTCATCCCTCAGCCTTGTCAATAGTCCCTTCCTTCCCTGTGAAATCAGTTATTCCCTGAACCTCAAATACATCTGGTACATGTCAGGTACAAAGCAAAACCAACATGTAGACTCTGTGAGAATTGATGAGTTACTGGTGTTGCTGAGAGTGCATGTGGAAAGTAAATACTGACAAACAGCTATAGAAAAAATAGGTGCATCAGCCTGAGTCTATTGGCTCACCCACAACAATGGTAAGAAATCATCACATCAGTGAGCGCCACAATCAGTGAGAGCTCCCCATAGCTTCTCACCTTCTCTCCCAGAGCTTGGCTATTTCAGATGGCTTAGGAATACTAAGTTGAGAAAGTTATCCATCCTGAAAAACTAGTATGAGTGAAATAGAAGCGATATCATGTCTTTACCTGAAAGTGTAGAAAAGTCCCAGTGGAAAGTGTCAGAAATGGTCAATATCAATAATTCTTCAAGCAATATCCAGCAAGTCTTCAAGCAGTATCTTTAAACAAAAAAAAATATAAATTATCACTTTTTCAGCTCCTCCCATCCACAAACCCTAAAGTCCAGAATGAAAAAATTTGACTAGTGAGATACCAATACACAGAATAATAATTCTTATTTTGTATAATGATTACTGTTTGAGAAATAGAATTTCAAATCCTCAAACATATTTCTAATGAATAATTTCTATCTCATTCTTGCAATTAAATGCTCAATTATTTTTTAGTGTGCTATAATATATGTGAGACACTTCAATTCCATGCTTATGTTGAAGATATATCAGTTTTATTATTCATACCTAGCCTAGCTCTGATGATATATTGTACTTTTTTCATAGGTATTTTTCTTCTTTACAACTTTTTTTTTTTTTTTTTTTTTTAATTAGTTTTGTTATTATTTTTGTTTCCCTCAGAATAATAGGAGGAAGGAACTTTTACATAGTGATTACCCTGTGCAGGAATCAGAAGATGATGTGAGCTGATCCCAGTTCCTCTTAAAAAATGAAGATGAAGAAATGAATGATGAAAAAAGTTAAGAAGCCTGGGTGCCTGTTTCTTCCAGTATGTTTGGAAGTTGAACCAGAATTGCTCTTTATCTCTGAAACATCAGTTAAGAGGAAAAAAACTCCATATATCTATAACATAGATGTTTGATGATTGCATCCAGATGTTTTGTCAGATACCTCTGCATGAAACCCTCTGGCACAACGTGACACAGCAGCACAGTCTGTCTGGTCTAGGGGATGGAGACAAAAAACTGGCATTATCTATCAATGGGAAAAGTTGAATCCAGGGAAATAAGTTATGTATAAACATCAAAAATACAAAAATCCTGGTAAGATTTCCTTGTATAAGTAATATAAAAAGCTTAAATAAGACATTGTCATTAAGTCTGTTACTACTCTGACACATATGAAAAACTCTACCCCTACAGCAAATCCAATATGTCTTCACAGATGGATAAGATAATGTATTCACAATAGAGTTTGCAATCTGTGGATTCAATAATTTTCTTAATCAACTCTTCTAACAGAGTACTCTTGCATTTAGGCAGCTTAGAGAAATGTTTGTGTGGACAAGCCAGAAGTTGATTTTTTCTGGTCATGAAGTGCTCATGAAGAGGAGCCATGTAAAGTTACTTTTGTTGGAAACTAGTTTGTAACCCTAGGCTTAAGATAAGTATTTCCCTTACTATTTTAAAGGGGAAAAATAATTTAAAGCTGTTCAGAATGCCTGAAAGTGTAAGATGTGTTAATATTTACAAAATTCTTCTATTTTGAAGTGGAAATGAAGCTAGGCACCATTGATAACCACTTCATAGAAATCACTGAGGCACTCTAAATTGGGAGGTAGTTTTAAGGCTTGTCTATTAAGGAAATAATGCTGTAAGTAATTGCTTTAATTTTAAATCAAAAAACAAGCTTCTGACTGTTACATGTGTGAAAGGAAAAGAGATTGATGTTTTATTGGAAGAATTAACAGAAGCATTAAAGAAAGAGCTTATGCTTTTTAAGTGATTTAAGCAAACAACAACATTTGAAAAGATTGAAGGTCTGCTAAATTGGATGTAGTATTTATCTTTAAATTGGATGTAGTATTTGTCTTTTCCCCACTCTCCTATTTTGTTAGTGAAAGCAGGTAAATGGATATGATACTCCTTTACATAAGCCAGCAATTTCAGACTTCAAAGTTTGAAGTTGGAGATGTAAATCTGCATTTAAGCACCTGAACAGAATCTTCAGATACTCAAATAACCCAGTTAGCACCCTTGAAAAAGCAGTCTGCTCCTATTAGGTGGCTAAAAACAGATTTAGAAACTTACATTTAACAAGGAAAAATGTAGCAAGTGCTCTAGCCAGGGCAACAATAAAACAAGAATCCTCTGTAAGTGCAATATGTTACCAGGGAAGAAGGAGATCAAGCAAAGAGCTGATGTGGTGCTTACCAAGGGGAGATAGCTATTGACAGGCAATACAAAGAAGAGTCAAAGCATTTACTGCATTTTCTGTTTCAGCCTTCACTGACAGTAACAGTGTTCATCAGGCAGCTCATTACGTCACCGTGAACAACGAGGGGTAAAGTCTCGGGCCAGAAGAGCAGTGACATGAGCCAATTTGAGAGCAGGTAGATAAGTTTGAACTGTCTGAGCTTGATGAAAATCACTTTATGCTACTGACTCAAACAGTCTCAGGGTCAGCAACTTTGTGAACTCATAAGGACTAGTGTGGCTTCAGAAGCCCAGAAAAGGAAAATGTATTGTCTATTTTTAATGGGTGTAAGGAGTAACCTAGCAGCTGACCTTCAGTTCCTGTGAAAATACTGGAATAAATAATTGAACTACATGCATACAGCTAGTACATGTTTATAAGGAGATGAAGAACAGCCGGGAACAAATCATGTCTTAGTTTTTCAGCTTCCTTCTGTGAGAAGTTAAGAGATTTCCTGAAAAAAAGAGGAGAAAAGGAGCAGAGATCATGTGGCTAAACTTCAGCAGGTCTTTCTTAAACAAGCTAAAGAAATATGGCATGGCTGGAAGGGAAGGATATCATACTGGGGAAAGTAGCTATTAGGTTCACTGCCAATTTGGAAGGATGCTGTAAGTGGAATTTCACAAGGTCTGTCTTCAGTCTGCCACCACTCGATATTTCCCTTAATTATTTCAAAAGCATGAAGTGTATACTTATTTAATTACTAATCAGCACCAAGCCAGGAGGGGCTGCTCTAAGATTTGAAGGAAGGACTAGAATACAAAATGATCTTTACAATTCAGAAAAAAAAAAAAAAAAAAAAAAAAAAAAAAAAAAAAAAGAAAATCCAAAAATTCAAGACAGTTCTAAAGGGAAGGAAACAAAATGTTTCTACAAAGTAGCAACAGGAACAACGGGACTGCAGAACAGGGGAAACCAAGTTGAGCAGTGGGGGTGTCCATATCAGACACAAATTGGTGGCCTGGCAGACCTGGTGCAGTCCTGCAATACTCAAGCAGGGTTAGGTCTGTGCAGTCACACTCCCCAGTGAAAGTTTGGTGAGCATCATACAAGTACAAACTGTCTGAGGTCAACTGAGAAGTCAAGTGAACAGACCAGGATGGGCAGGGGACAGGACAGGACACAGACTCACCCTCACCATGCCTGGCAAGCACTGGGTCAACACTTACATCGGGCTCCTGGGCCAAGGGTCAGGGACTTGATGAGGTTGCTCAGAGAAAATCAGACCTTCTAATGCACTTGGGGTCTTGTCAGAAATCCTGACCTATTGAAGGCACTCAGACTGCTTCTATTAGGAAAAAAAAGATTCCTTAAAGGATGGATGATAACTTGTCTTCAACAAATGAGTAGAAGAAAAGAGATAAATAAGCTTTCTCTACAAGTATTGTTCAATCAGAAGCAGTGGACTTAAAGTGAAGTAGAAGAAAATTAGTTTAAACATAAGGGAAACATTTTCTACTATCAAAATAAACATTGCTGAAAGATATTTTGCAGAGAGTAAAATCTCCTTCACCTAACAGAGTTTTCTAAGAATGGTTGATCATGGCTCGAGACAAGAAAATGGACTGAGTGACCTTTAAGTTCCTTCTAATACTATTTTCTCTGATTTAGTAACAAGGTTGATGAGCATACTCCATGGAATATGTATCTAAAAGTAATCAGTGAAATGATTTGCAGAATAAGGTACTAATGTAAGACTTTAACTCTTTAGTCCTAAGTGATTTGAGTAAACAGAAATAGAATTTACATTTTATACTACAATTAGAAATCATCTAGAAGAGCTGCTATTTATTAACTTATAAGATGTAATTATTGATACTGAAATAGCTACTTCTAGGTGACACGTTTTGAAAATAAGCATTAATGCTTTTCCAGTGTTTTCTGTAAAAGCTTTCAAGATGGCAAGTAGCTTTAGGCAGAGCAGAAGACATCTTGTTTTGTCATATGTAGCTAAATACTGTACAGATTAAGGATGTGGATTTAAAGAACACAGCCTGATTCAAACAAAAGTAACGTTAATCACTTGTGGATCATTTTAAAGTGATTTGCTCTGTCTAGTCAGCTTTGTCTATTTGACTGAATTTAATACTGTTGACATTTCTACTCTCAATTTTAAACTTCGTGTTTTCCTCTAACTTGTTTTTACAGTAACTTAATTAAAGAGTGGGTAGCTTGATACAGACACCAGGGTGGCAGTTGCCTTATAAAATATGAAGCAGTGTACAAAGTGTGCCAGTTGATATATAACAATGTCAGAGACTGGAAGACCCTCAGCAACCAAACTGCAGTTGCTTATTTATTTTTTAATTTATTATCAATTCAGACCCTTGTTGTGGTCAACATACACTTACCCATGGAAGCTTACACTACAAAATTAGCCATGGTATGTAGCCAAGAGCCCATTTAACATATGGCCATCCATGAATCAAAGCTGTTAACATAATTGTCAATAACTTTGTCTATATATATAACCAAAGCTAAGGTGGAAGTACTCCATTGGACCATCCATGAGTGCATTCTGGGACTGTATGAATAATTCTGCCAAATCCACTAAATATTACAGAATCACAGAATTACAGAATATTCTGAGTTGGAAGGGACCTAAAAGGGTCATTGAGCCCACCTCCTGGCCCTGCACAGGACAGTCCCAAGAGTTGTACCTATGTCCAACAGTATCATCCAAAAGCTCCTGGAACTCTGTTGGGCTGGTGCTGTGAGCACTGCCCTGGGGAGATGTTCCAGTGCCCCAACACCCTCTGAGCGAAGAACCTTTTTCTCATATTCAACATAAACCTCCCCTGACACATCTTTAGGCCATTCCCCCAGGTTCTGTCACTGTCACCACAGAGCAGAGATCAGTGCCTGCCCCTGCTCTCCCCCTCACAAGAAGCTGTCACTGCAGTGAGGTCTCCCCTCAGTCTCCTCCAGGCTGAGCAGACCAAGTGACCTCAGCCACTCCTCACACAGCTTGTCCCCAAGGCCTTTCACCACCTCTGTTGCCCACCTTTAGGTGTTCTCTAATAGCTTAATTTCTCTTTAATATTGTGGCACCCAGAACTGCCCCTCACTCGAGGTGAGGCTGCCCTAGCCCAGGGCAGAGCAGGACAATCCCCTCCCTGGTCTGGCTGGCCATGCTGGGCCTGACAGGGCTGGCCCTCCTGGCTGCCAGGCTGCCCTGTCATATTCAACTCGACATTGACCTGCTAGGGCTTGATTTAGTAAGTATTTGGTACCATGGAAGATGTTCTGGGCTGTTGTCTTGGGTTGAAAAATATAACCAAAAAAGTGTATTCTATTTTCATCTGTTGAAACCGGTTGGGAGATATTGTTCTTTCTCTCTTCTAACCGTAGAGGGGGCAGAGGGTAGATGCCTTCTGATAATGGGACAACTGATAACACCAGATAAGCTCTGCTGGTCTTCATGCCAGTGAAAGTGACTGTAGTCCTTTAATTCCTGTGCCAAATCTATAAGCTTTATATAGATCTGAGCCCTGCAGAGCAGAAGATATCTCAGATTGCACTTAGAGACCTGTGTTTTGGCAGGTGAATGAAGGCCTGTAGCAGCTCACTCTCAAATAACCAGCTGTCATTTAGTTACCAACATCTCGATGCCTTAATCTGAAGGCAGACACTTCTGCTAGTAGATTTATTCAGTTGTTTAATTAGAAACCTGCAGTGCTTTTTGTAACCTTCAATGGTATCAGACATGCAAATTAGTAGTGACAAAATTGTACTCACCTGGACTGACAACTGGAATGGGGCTTTACACAGAGAACAATTAAAGTTAGAGAAGTTATATTTATCTATAGAAGTTCTTGGGCTAGATAAAGAGAATTCCAGGTTGGGAATATACCACAGTAACCCCAACTTTATTTTGTAAAATCCCACCTATTAGATAATCCCAAATGAAACAGCAAGACTCACAACCCTGTTTTTCTTTTCTATTTTTATTACTAGTCAAAAGACATTATTTTTTTTCCCTATCTGTTCTCTCTAAAGGAACCACAGAAGAAACATAATATATTATAAAGAAACAGCAGAGTTTAGAGAAGCCTTGCTTTTTCCTTCCTCAGAATCTGCTTGTAGGTGATATATATTATACATATTACACACCATATGATAACACTGCAGCAGGAGATGTATCATGGCCCATCTAGGTGCATCTGTGCTTTTAAACACTGGTTACAGTGTGCTTGTGGAGAAGGTTTCATAAACTGCCTTGCATCATTGCCAGTTTACAGCAGGTTTAGTTATACTGAAAGGGACTTCACTCACTCAGGCTAAGTATATACTTTCATCTTCCTTTATTGGGATATTATATGCTAATTGTCACTCAGCTGTGTACAGAATGCTCTTCTTCTTCCCTAAATTTTGGTTTTTGTAGATGCTTGCATGTGTATTAATCACCATGGTCTTCCTCTGCGACCATGGAGAGGAAACAGCCTCACTTGGACAAGATTCATGTGCCATTTCAGGTGTCTGCCTTGGGATGAGACAGATCATTTACAGAAGTCCCTACTCATCTCCCTTATTAAGAAAAGCCAGAAAACCAACTCAGGCAGAGTTTATTTTTAATAATGAATTTTCCACTATAACTGCCTCTTACCTACTGGTTGCAAAGAAGAAAACACTTTACAATGCAAAGAAAAGTGACTAAAGTTCAATTTGAGTCCATTTTCCATGGAAGTGGATGGAGTGTATTTATACAATTAAGTATCATGTGTCATTTTAGGACTGGAGAGTAACTTCTGTAGTTCTCAGTCTATATTATGAGCCTATATTATACATGTGGAAATGACTAAATGATTTGTGTCCCACCCCCATTCACTGCTCTCCACAGGAAAAAAAAAAAAAAAAAACCAAACCAAAACAAAAAAAAACATTTTAAGACTTAGCTGACTCATGTCTAGCATGGTAAAAGCCAACTCATTTCTGTACCTACTGACACATATAGAAATTCAGGTACAGAGCTGTTATATACATGGCAAGCCTGAAGCTTTTCATGTGGTAAGTGCCTATGTCCTGATTCAGAAGATGTATAAAATACATTCACAGGAGTATTATTCAGTCCTAGTCTAAATAGAGGTTCAAAATTATGCCTCTCACCCTGTACCTGGATATTCTTATGATACCACAGTGTTCAAAGCACTCTGACACTCTATTGTCCTGAGCATCCCTATGAATTACTATGGAAGGATCTGTATTGACCTGGACCCTTTGTATTATCTGTCTGTTTTGAAATAGTCTAGAACTATAGGAGACAGAACTGTCTGTACTCTATTTCAGTCTTCCTAAAGAGCAACAAAATTATCACGTAGATTGTAAAAGATTTTGTGAGTCAAAAATAATTTTAAAAATTTGTCTTCAGCATTTATCTAAGTTTTTTACCAACATATGATAGATAGCCTGTGCTAACCCTTATAATAAAGCTGAGTTTTTCTTCAAAATTAAAGGGGAAAAGAATGAAATTCACTGTGCATGATTGTGACATTTTCATTTCTATTTAAAGTTTCTTTACAAAGTAGAGCTCAGGAGGTGCTGTTCCAGTACTCCCTCATTTATAACTTATTTTGTGGCTTACAGAGACCTTGTATAAACAATCATTGTGAAAAATAAGTTGTCTCCTCATCTCTGTTACTCTTGAAATGCCATTACTGTAGTTCACAAATATGGACATGGTCCCAGTCCTATTCATTAAAACATTGGTTAACAAGAAACAAGATAGATGTTAAAACAGAATTGTAGTTTAGATAAAATATGATTTCCTATGCTGCCAGCAAAGATTGAAATGAATTCCATTCTGTTTGTTGTAGGAGGTTACTGATAGCTCAAGAACTCCCTGGAGAAACCCAGGGAAGCAAGGCCATGACCCATCTCTGTAGGAGGTGATCCACCATCATCCTTCCTTTGTGGCTTTTCTGCAAGATGAACAGCTGTAGATTACACAGGAGCTCTGCAGGTAGAGCTGAATCCACTTTGGTTTTGGACTGCCTTAACCACAGCAGGGAGCCAATCCTTCCCCTTCCTACTCTATTAACTAGATAATTTAAAGTGGCATCCTACAGTATTTCAAGTTAATTGAAAGTGTTAAATGAAAAATGATTGACAGAACCAATTTTTGGTTTTATATAATTTGCATGGACTTGTGGGAAATGTTCTAATCATTTACCTTTCCACTCCACATTTAGGAATACATCTTGCTTATATGTTGCAAATGTTTTTTTCATGCTGAAAAGATTTTATCCTTTACTAGGTTTTGTGCAGGAAGAAAAGTATCTATGATGTGTGCTGAACTCCTTCAGTTATTTTGGAAATAATGATGAAACTGTGAGATTGCTGATTAAATCACCATAATTCTCAGGCAGGATGTCTAGAGCCATCAGCTCTTGAGGTCGTATAATAAACTCTGCAAAGCATCTGAAAGTCTGACTGATGTTTTGCAGCTAAAATACTTCAAACTGATAAAAAGCACAAAGAGGTAAATATGCCACACTTCCAGATTCCACCAGTGATATTGCATTAAAAAAGCTACATTTTCAGTGGTGCAATCAGAGCATCATCTCTTGCTCAAGAGTTAAGATGACATTGAAATATAATTGTTAAAAGTTAAATAACTAAAGAAATATTTTCAATTTCATGAGGACTTTTGTAGGTTTAATTTAGAGGCTTAGCAGAGAATGATCACAATTAAAAAGCTCTTTCATTTTGTGATGTTATTTTGGTCTGAGAAATGTTTCCTTCACACAGAATGGGAAATAGCTGTGGAACCAGAATATTTGCCCGTGGGAAGATTGTTTTTGGATGCTGCCACAGAATGGATTTAAGTGCCAGTCTTTGAGCTACCAAATGTAATGAAGTGAATCTGAAAGTACTACAGATGACTGGATTGTAGCCTAGGCTAGACAGTTATTTGAAGCAGCAAGTTGGAGTAATCAAATCCTCTCAGTGCTACAACTTTAGACTCCAAGTAGGGTGGTGAGAAAAAGTAAGATGCAAAGAATTTGTTCTTTTTTCTAAAAAGAAAAAAAAAAACACCAAAAAACTCATTGCATTATGTGAGGCTGCATAGATTCTCTAGAGCATGGGAAATACATGTTGCAGTGATGAATGAGGAAGAACATGCTACAAGAGTGTCTGCTGAACAGAATGCAAGTTTGCCTCCTATTACTTGTTTTTGCACAGGCAAAAAAACCCCAGGATGATATTTCCTTATACAGATTTTTATACGAATGTATCCTTAGCTTCCTGTGGAGACTGGAATAATTATTAAAAATAATTATTTAATTAGCTTTGGATATTCAGAAACAGAAATGATAATGATACACCCAGCATTTCTACCCATGGGTAAGGTGTATAAGATTCTGTATAAAGAAAAGGAATACAGGCTTCCCTGAATATTTAAAGTATATCAGAAGCTTTGGGGTCATCACATTACTGATTGAGATTCATCTCTAATTTTATAAAACTTCCTCAGTGCATTTTTG
Source organism: Cisticola juncidis (assembly GCA_013400215.1). Lineage (NCBI taxonomy): Eukaryota > Metazoa > Chordata > Aves > Passeriformes > Cisticolidae > Cisticola > Cisticola juncidis. The sequence continues at coordinate 668,301 of VXBR01005079.1, forward strand.
GCACAGTCGTAATATTTTAAGGCAGTTTTATGCTGAAATCTTTCTAATCAGAATCTCTGGTGAAAATCCTGAATGGAAAGAGAAATTTCAGCCAGTATATTTTTAAAGCATACAGCCATTCAGAATCTGATTACCTTTTCACATTTTCATACAAAATGGATTAATGTGTCCCTGCCTTTATTACATTTTCAACACTTGTCATTCATGATTAAGCCAACACTATGAAGATGTATAGCATAGCAGCATAAATGGCCACATTAAAATAGGGTATATATGTGCCTGAGAAGTTAAAGGCAGATTGATTTGTGATACCTTTTCATTAGATGCAATGTACCTAAAAATATTCCACAGAACTCGAGTCAACAATCTGGGGGGAAATATAAATAAATAGAATGGAAACTTAGATGGAGGGCAAGGAGCTGCAGAAAAGTGTTAATTAAATCAACCATGTGTGGGAATGTGATAGAGTGCTATGAAGAAAGCTAGATCCAATTTCTTACAGATAACAGCTCAAATCAGAAAGTGACACACAATGGGAAGCACCTACTCCAGAGGTCCAGTGCTGAGAGACAGACTTCATTATGGGGCAGAACTGATGTGTGCTGAGAAGGATTCTGGACTAATCTTACTTTGTGCCTGTCTTAAATTATCCCTAATTCTCTTGTGAAATTATTTCCCCCATTAGCATTATTATAATGATTTCCCCCACAGCATTACCTCTCTATGCAATTTATCTCACTTCTACTTATCCTGCTACACAACATGGGGACTTTCAGTATGTAAGGGGCTTATAAGAAAAATGGAGGGAGACATTTTACAAGCACCTGTAGCAACAGGAGAAAGAGCAAGGGTTTAGAATTGAAGGACAGTAGATTTACACCTGCTATAAGGAAGAATTATTTTACTGTTAGGATGGTGAGACACGGGAGAAAGTTTTCCAGAGAGGCTTCTACATCTGTGGAAGTGTTCAAGGTCAGGTTGGATGAGGCTTTGAGCAACCTGGTCTAGTGGAGGATGTTCCTGTCCATGGTGGAAGGGATGGATCATGTGATCTTTAAAGGTCCCTTTCAATCTAAACCATTCAGTTTTTTCTATCACCTCCATGAAGTACCTGACTCCATTCCTATTATTTCAGCCCATCTCCAGATTCTTTTTGTTTTTTACTGGAATTTTTTTTTTTT